>CM035430.1:144365597-144965597 GCA_020310875.1 Ceratopteris richardii
ACCATCCTTGCCTCTTCGGTATAGGTTTTCTCCTACTAAGGCATAGTCTTGAGCATCTTGCTCCATGCTTCGTTTTCTTGTTAGACTAGCCTCACTAAGTAGTGTTCCCAATCTCATAAACTCTACCAATGGAGCACTCCATTCTGGAATTAATGACACATGAATAAGGGTGCCATGCTCCACTGGGGGTTTTTCCTGACACACTGGAAAATTCTTAATCCACTCATGTATTTCTTTGTCCATGCTAGGCCAATACACTCCTAAATGTTTTAGATTTTGCAATGTCCATTGTTTAGAGTAGTGATCTCCTAGCAACCCTTCATGGGATTGTTGCAACCAACTACTATGTTCATCATCCTCAACACAACAAGCTAATACACCCTATGTATCTTGTTTGTACATGCTACCTACCAATATGTGATATTTTTGTGATTTTACAATTTCTTCTTTGTTTGTATTCACATTCCTATTTGCTAGGCCGAAGGTTAGGATAGGTACCATCTTATTTGCCCATTTAGGAACAACTTCTAAATTGAACAAATAAGTGTCAGGTAGTTCATCACACACTCCTTGTGGTGGCTCTCCGAAGCTATAAACTTCCTTGCCTGCAACACAATCCAATAAATGTTCACTAATTGGAAGTGGATAGCTATCCCTGATTGTAGTGGCATTAACTTTTTTAAGGTTGATAGACACTCGCAACTTCTTGTGCTTCTTAAGCACTACCACGATGGGGGACACACATTTAGTATGCTCAATCTCATAGATGAATTGAGCTTCAATCAATCTGTGAATTTGTTCTTTTATTTTGGTTGCATAAGTATCATTATATGTGTAGGGCTTCTATTTGATGGGCTTGGCATCATTCATCATGGGGATTGTATGAGAACATATTGTTGGATCTAGCCCCTTTAAGTCTCTATAGTTCCATGCAAACATGTCCCTATATTCCCTTAATAGAGCTACAAGCTCTTCTTCTTCTTCTGCACTTAGGTCTTCTCCTATATATTGTTGGCTATGAGCTTTGATCCTTCATCTTGTATGTGAACCCACTCTATTTAAGAGGATAACCCAATCCTCTCCTTATCACCTCTTTATTGGTCGAATGCCTCTCCAAGTTTGTATAAAAGGACATATTTGATATCGAAATAACAAGGCACACTTTATCTCCAGATTTGTGTGTACGCGTATGAAAGAGGAGAGACACACAATCTCTATCTTATCCTTCATCTCTCTCTCTCATTCTATCTTTGCTTTCTAGTCATAACATGACTAGATTTCTCCGACGTTCGAGCTCCATCCTCTGTTCTGCTGTGCCACATCCATTCGAGTCATCACTGGTATCAGAGCTCTGATACCACGCGTATGAAAGAGGAGAGACACACAATCTCTATCTTATCCTTCATCTCTCTCTCTCTCATTCTATCTTTGCTTTCTAGTCATAACATGACTATATTTCTCCGACGTTCGAGCTCCATCCTCTGTTCTGCTTTGCCACATCCATTCAAGTCATCACTGGCATCAGAGCCCTACACATATGATGATGAAGAAGCATGAGATGCCATGGGATTCAGTGCAGCTACGTTACGTCCGCCTGTGCAATCTGCATTTGAATGAACCTGTGTGGGTCGTGGGGGAGCAAAGGCACGCCGCCCTCTGCACACTATTAGCTTGAGGTGATATGGACTGCTGGGATGCAGGAGATGCCGAAGATGCGGGCGACGACCGAGGCAAGTGATGGCAGATATTGCTGGCTGTGCATCTCGAATGTTGCGAATGGACTGCTTTTTTAGAGTATTGATAGCGCAACCATTTTTTGTTATCATTCATATTTTGTGCAATATATAGCATTAATGGAGCTATCATAACCATCACAGCTATCTGACATCTCTACTTTCCCTCTTTGCCTCTCTACGAGTGAGATTCTCTGTTTATCCTGTCGCTGCTGCGTGAAGGTTGGTGACGACCAGGAACTGCCTCTTTCTACCTTTATTTTTGGCTTGCAGAGACTCTGAAACGCCCAGGAGTTCAACTTTATTAGTGCTGAAAGGATAAGGATGAGAGCATCTGGCGTGTGCAACAACCGTCAAACTGAACATCATGCAAAACATGAAGAAACGTCACTTCCAACAAATGAAGCTTTACAAAGATAACCCACGGAGTTCCTTGCATCTCAGTTGAGTACTCTTTTGTTCTCATAGCCATACATATATTGTAGCTACCCGTGCACAACTTGCAAACATGTTAAATGAATTCAAACGCTCAAATTGATAGTGGTTCATTTGTTTATTCAAAGGGATACTCAAGTATGTTTTTTCCTCTAAAAACATTTCTTGTTCATTATCAAGTTTGTATCACGAAGGTAGAAATAATGTATCTCCTCCAAGCTCTTAATGCTTTGTAATCACTCCTACACATGTAGGTCTAAGCATGCCACAAGTGAGTATCTTCATGCATCCAAGATGAATCAGGTGAACTTTCAGAATGTACAGAGATTAAATCTTCTTGTGCCTTGTGGATAGGATTCCACTGTAGGGGTGGTACATATCTAAATGTATAATCTTTCAAATTCACCTTGGTTGTGACCCCTAAGTGTTGCAAGTACAAGGATTTGGTTCCCCAATCCTTTACTATTTGTAGTTGTCATAGGAAGAGTCTTCCTAGGATCATTTCATAGACATCTTTTTTGCCAAAGTCACATATAGCAAAGGTGTGCTCAAAATTTACACCACAAGTGGTTAGAGTTATCCCTTCTAGAAATCCTAGAGGTCTTTCAACATGGCCATCAAACATTGGTCTTAATGTGGGTTTGCCCCATTGCTTCCACAAGGAGGTGGTTGCAAGCGCAACACCTACACCTGAATCTATGATCGCTTTGGTTGCGTAACCTTGGTAGGTGATTGGAAGATAAGTATTAACTTCTTCAACTTCACTCATGTCTCCTATTTTGTCTAGCGATATCTCCTGTACTTTTTGTTTGGAGCCTACTTTCAACACATTGGAATCGAGTTCAGGGACCTGATTTGCCACATGTTTCCATAGATTTGGTTTTACTTTGAGCAACTCTTCTATGGTGAGATTACACTGAACCTTAATGTTCTTCACAACTTCAGTGTTCCTTGGAACCACTAAGTCTTCATTTCTTACCAATATTGTAGGATCTCTAATTTGAAGAGATTCAGATTCCCATGGGCCTGTGAATTGTGGTAGCTCTTCTAAAGAATTAGATTTCAAAATCTAATCTTTCATCTTCTTGTTGCTCTACTTGATCTCCGTAAATAGAAGGAATACATTGGGGAAATTGATCATGAAGTTCATCAATCTCAGGAATAGGAGGGGGATTACCCTTCTCCTTGGCCCACTTACCTACTTGTATTTATTGCAAGAGTTCTTGAGAGTACTGTTGAATTGAAAGAGGTGATCCATCATCTATGGAATCGAGAACATAAACTTTCATTTGATGGTGAGCTTTCTCTTTCAACAACTGGTTGAGCCTGTGGAGGTAAAGAAATGTGTGGCTTGGTTACCAACTACTCTAACTTTTCTAATAATCTGTGGAAGTGCAAATCCAGTTTGATAGAGTTTATCTGATTGAACGATTGATTGGTCTCGAGCATAGCCTGATCTAGTTCTACCATTTTGATGCACATTTTTGTTCGTTCAATCTCTAAATCTGCTCTAGGGTAACTCTTGTCTAGGTTTGCAACTGTTGGCCCTTCTTGAAGTCAAGCTTGGTAGGGCTTGAACATCATGTCCAAGCCTTCTGGGTCAGATATGCAAGAACAGACCTAGTTGTGGTCTATTTACAATGGGTCGTGGGGTGGGATGAGGTGGTGTGGATGGATTTTTGGCATGTGAGGGGCTTTGAGATGCAATGTCTTTTATTTTTGTTTTTGCTTCTTTCACGCTTTCTTCTAGTTTAGATAACTTTTCATTCCACTTTCGATTGACCTTTTCCTTGGTATTGAATATGGTTGTTGGTATTGATTCTGATACCTACCCTGGTGGTAAAGTTGCTGATAATTTTGTCTAACAACCTGCCTATTCTATGGGCAATCTTGCACCGTATGGTTCATGTATTTTCTCTGAATAGTGCAATATGGAGCATCCAGGTTTCATTGGGGTTGAGCATCTTAGGAATGATGTTTCCAAACTCATATGTCCTATCTGGTAAGCTAGCGACCACATATATGGTTCCTTGCTTATCAATGTAAGAACCATCTTCAAACTTCACCACTGGGTGTTCAAGTCCAAAGGGTTGATCTGGATTTTTGAGTTGGACAACTGATCGCCTTAGACCATCCTCATAGATGCATGCACCTAATCAGTTTGTCCTAATATATTTTCAATTTTGTCTTATAGGGACCTTCTGGTGTCTACAGATAGGCAGTGGTTGAGCTACCTACTGGTCTTTCCATGCTAAAAGACATTTCTGGATCACTTGTGTCCAAACTTAGCACGTAGGGATGACCACTAAGTTGTTGTGCCCACGACCTAGATGTATGGTTGACACTAGCCTTAGAAGATCTAATGCTTTGTCTATCCTTGACTAAGTGTTTATCAGACCTGAGGTTCATATGCCTTGGTTAAGAGTCCAAAATTTCCCCATTATACCACTCAAAATCCTCGAGAGCCCCCTTGGCTTTCCAATCCCACCTGAGGGTTAACTTCAAATTAGCCTATCTGAAAATCAACACATTATTCTTAAGAAAAACTTTGAGGATGAGTGGGATTCAAAATGAGCTATAGAGCTCAAAAAATGAACTTTTGATGAAAACATTATGTCAAATCAAGCTCCTAGGGTCAAAACAGGCAAATAGGAAGTTATGAGAAAACCACGATTTTGACTAAAAATCGCGATCTTGAGACAGCTTGAAAATCATGATCTTGAGTGAGAATCACGATCATGAGAAATCTTGAAAACCACAATTTTCACTGAGAATCGCGATCCTGAAACATCCAAAAATTCACGATTTTGAGTGAGAATCGTGATCCTAAGCGATCCCCAAAAAATGCAATCCTGACAGAGAACCATGAAAAATGTGAGTCTGACAGAGAATCATGAAAAATGCGATTCTGACAGAGAATCGTGAAAAATGTGGTTCTGACAGAGAATCATTAAAAACATGATTCTGATACAGAATCGTGAAAAATGCGATCATGACAGAGAATCGTGGAAAACGCGATACTGACAGAGAATCGTAAAAAACACGATCCTAACAGAGAATCATGTTTTTGAGACACCTTGAAAACCGCAATTTTGAGAATGACCTCAAGATGGCGTTTTTCCTGAGAATCGTGTTTTGTGAAAATCACGATTTTGAGAATGACCTGAAAATCACGATTTTGATTGAAAATTGTGTTCTGTCAAAAATCGTGTTTCTGACTTAAAAATGATTTTGATTGAAAATTATGTTTGACCTGAGAATCTTTTTTTTTTTTTGCTTAGGATCATGTTTCTGAATTGAAAATTGCAATTTCGACAGAAAATCGTGCTTTCTAAGAATCGCCAAAAAATCACGATTCTAAGAATAACCAGAGAATCATGTTTTTTGAAAAACTTAGAGAATTGTGATTTTCAACACAACCTGAGAATTGCAATTTTGAGAATGACCTCAAAACCATGTTCTCTTTTTAGGAAGCTTTTAGGCAGGAAATTCCAAAACTAAGAGAATCACGATTTTCAAAAAATTGAATTTGTCACAAAATCACGATTTTCACCATAGAATCGCGATTTTTTGAGATTTTTGGTGGGAGCCCCGAATTTCAATGCCGAGCCTTGCGCATCAAGCATAGGGTCATGGAAATCACACAAACTTGCACACACAAGCACTTGCCTCACTCTCTCCCCTTCTTGCACACCCACGAATGAAAAACGAGGTGAAAACATGGAAAATCTAGTGAAAAACAAAAAATTTCTGTGAAGATGAAGATGGAAGAAGATGGAGATGGTGATGATGATGAAGATGGAGCAAAAAAATAAAAAAAATGATAGAAAATGACTACGGTTTTACCTTCCAACATCACAACTCTACGATCTTATCGTCACAACGCTCGTCCTCGAAGCTCTCTCCCCGACAACGATGCCAAAATTTGGTGTAGCTCAAGCGTAAGCACCACCTCCTTTACTTTTCAATCCACAGAGACGTGAGGAGTGGTATGAAGACCATGATGAAGTGAAGGCACAAGTGGGTGAGTGAAAGCACACAAACACGCACACACATACACACACATGCGTGCATGGTAAGAGCAAAGAGAGAAACAATGGAAAACTTCTATAACCGAAGAACTCTCTTACAAACCTTCAAACTCTGACAAGCCAACCTCAAAGATGCTAACCTCAAAAGTGAGCTCTCTAGCTCTTTTTATAGTTTTTTGACTAGTTTTGGCCCTATCTAGACCTAGTGTCGGACCTAATTAAAAATTAGGTTCCACGGCTTATTTTAGGGCTCAAACGGAGTCTAAAAGTTATGAAAATTGGTAAGTTGATACTTCTAATACTCCTCAAGCTCAGGGACTCCTCGGCTTGAAGAAAATGGAGTTACAAAAAGGTGAAATGATATTTATAATGGTTTTAGTGATCAAAATCACTATTTTTAAAGGGATTGCTTCTGAAAATTTGACGTGTGCTTCTTGGAGCTCCCTACATGCTCCTTCTTCTTGTGTGTCCATTGCTTTGACATGTTCTTGCACCTTGTTCCTGACCTTGAGTGCTAACGCCATGAAATGATAAATCCCTTGATATTGTCAAGTCCTTTGTTTTTGGGTTGAAGCATGTGTAACCTTTATGATTGTTTGAATATCCTATAAACACTTTCCTCTAAAAACTTTTATCCCCAAAAGAAAATGTTGGAGAAATATTTTCACCCTCCATTAAACCTTAGCTTTTTCATGTATGTAATCAATTAGAAAAGTGACTATGTACTTGTTACCTCTAATGGATTTCTCTTTGGTTAGGCTCCACACACACACACACACACACACACACACACACACACATATATATATATATATATATATATATATATATATATATATATATATATATATATATATATATATATATATATATATATATATATATATATATATATATATATATATATATATATATATATATATATATATATACTCCAATCGGTGTTCACTTACGTAGTCACTCATCTTTAATGAAGGCCTAACTTGCTTCCTTGGTTAACACGATTCACATAAATGATTCATACCTTGTCCTTAGAAGTTGGACAACCCTTCAACCAACCTCTTGAATTGTGTTTACTCAATTCTTTGTGTTTTGATGTGGCCTATCTTTTTGTGCCAAATTCGAACTCTGAAGTTGTCTTCTTTCCATATGTGGAATAGACATGCTAACTGGAATGAGAGTTGTTGGAAAACAATGCTAGAATAGCACCAAAAGTCCCAAAATTGTAGCAACCCTAAATCTAGCACTTAGTGAAATTTGGGTCAAAGATGATCAAAATGTTTTATTGACTCATTGGATAGTATTCATCAAGGAATTTCTGATGGTATATAACATTTAACTATATGACACTAGAAAATCAACCAAAGTTCAAACCCTTAATTCCACTTTTCATAGTGCTTTTCATCAAATCAAGATCAATGGCTCAGATTTTAGTGAAAAAATCTGATCAATCCTAGGGCTGAGATTATACTCGACCACAATCAAGATTAAAAGCTGAGACAACTTACAAAATTCACATAAGAAGCTACTCATATGGAGTATGACACACATTAAACTTGCTTTCTTGCTTTTATGGATTTTTCGAAAAGATTTTGCCATGGTAGATCATGTGTATATAAAGAATCCATAAAATATACTCTTGGCCATCAAGTTGAGAAGCTAATCTCACACAAGCTCTAGTGTTTTGAGCTAGGAGGACTCTTGGAGGAGATAATGCAACTTTCAAGGAGTTTTTGGTAGCCAACTCTTCATCCTCTTCATAGTAGTAACATTTACTAATTTTTTGAGCATCAACTTCAATTTAGGGTTTCTTCATGTGTTGTTGCTATATTGGGTATGTTCTTAATACTTCAAGGAACGAAGGTTTGATAGCTGCTGCTTTATATTAGAGAAGACCTAGTTTCATATTAGGGTTTGTTGTATTTTTTATTTTTGATAGTTTTCAGTCTTCATATTGCACATATTTGTTACACTTATGTGTTCCTTGAGTAGCTTTGATGTGAACCTTTTCCCTATACATGGGCACTTTTTACTCTAGTGCTGGATATAGGTTTTTTTCCCATGTTACTACATACATGATTCGCTCATATGTGGTGATACTTTTTACTTAGGGATATTATTCAGCTCTTACTTCAATTTATTTCACCATCAGTAGAGAGAGCTATTTTAGCCATCCATCTTGTCCATGTGTCTTAGTGCATTTGTGCTCCTTGTGTGTGCTTCTTGTGTGTCTCTCGCACTTCTACACACACCCAACAATGGTGTAAGAGCAGGTTCAAGTGCTCAAGTTTTGGCTTTTCATGTCGCATGCACTTTTTACAGTGCAAATTGACTTCGGAGCATAGAAGAGTGAATTTCAGCAGCCAAAAAACATTTCCACCAATTGCACTGAAGTTTTACCCCCATTTTGAAGACATTCATGCAGTCAGAATCACCATCAAACTGACAATTTGTGAGCTGAAATTTCAGCATTCATTTCAGCTTTCATCGAAGTAAAGATTTTGTCACATTCTTGTTCCTTAGTGAAATCGCGGGCAGCAATGACTTGTTTGGCATGCTTCAAGCTGAAGATAAGCTTGATGGGACCAACTATCCAATGTGGTATTACATGATGAAGCATGTTTTTGTTGCAAAAAAGCTTTAGAACATAGTGGCACATGTAGATTGAAGACCCGTAGGTTCTTCTACTTCACAATCTACTATCACAGATGGAGCTTCTTCTTCAAGTATAGTGGTTTCTCCTTCTCCACCTACACAGGAGCAGCTTAGATGGGATGGATGTGTATTGGACACAAATCAAGGACTTGAAAGAGAAATTGGTAAACATAGATGAGATTATTCCAGATGCATCACTCATTTCTACATTGTTGAAAGGATTACCAAAATCTTTTTAAAGCTTTGGTACTACACTCCGTTTTGTTGCAAAAGGATATCCTGATATGTATGCATTTGATGAGGTTGTGTCTCTTCTTTTGCAAGAAGAGCAATCAAAAGTGAATAGGAGTGGTTTGATTGAGGGAACACAAGCACTTGCTATCTCACAAAAGGGGAAATGGTTGAGCTTTGGGTTCATCAAAACCAAACCCTCAACCTTCCTCTTCCACTCATTCCTCTAATGATGCTGATTTGTAAAAGAAGAAGAGATGTAAATATTGCTGAAAGGCTAAATATACTATTGATGAGTGTAGAAAGCTTGCTAAGCACAATGAAAAGAAGAAGGAATGGGGCATGTCTATTGTTGAAAATTCAACAAATGCAAAGAATGATGAAGCTTACATGGCTAAAGATTTTTGGGCATGTGTTGTTATGTGTCATTATGATCATCTTTGCATTCTAAATGTATGGTTGTGAGTGAGGCTGATTCGGATTGGTTCTTTGATAGTGGTGCTTCAAATCACATAACATCATGCAAAATATTTTTTGCATCTTTGAAAGATGCACCCAAAGGAGGACATGTGGTGTGTGCAAACAATGCCTCTTATCCTATCATTCGAGTAGGAGGAATTGATCTTACGGTTGCAAATGGAGGTGTGATTCTCTTGAAAAATTCATTGTATGTGGCTGATATCAAGAAGAACTCAATTTCAATTCTGTTGATTGCAAAAGCTAGAGTTCATGTACACTTTGTTGATGATCAGTGTATGGTTCATGATATCATCAATGGTGATATTATCGTGATGTATGGTACATTATGTAATGGTTTGTATCACATGGATACATACAAGAGGGTTGCCTCGAATGCCTTGGTTGTTCATACTTCTTCCATGGCTGAAATGGAGCTTTGGCATGCACGTTTTGGTCATTTGAACTTGAATAGTTTTCTTTACTTGCAAAAGAAGGACATGGTTATTGGTTTGCCAACACTTGAGTCCATTGAAAATCATGCATGTGAAGGTTTCATTCTTGGAAAAATGCATGGTGCTTCTTTTCTAAAAGATAGTCGTACACACACTACAAGAAAACTATAGCTTGTTCGTGGTGATGTACGTGGTCCCGTCAAGACTCCATCTTTTGGGAAGCATGTATATTTTGTTACCTTCATTGATGATACTACTCAACATACATGGGTGTATCCTATGAAAGCAAAGAATGAGATATTTTCTTGCTTCAAAGCATTTTTAGGTATGGCTGAAATTTTTTCTTCACAGAAGCTCTTGACTCTATGCAAGGATCATGGTGATGAATACATGTCACATGATTTTAATGCTTTTCCTCATGAAAGAGGTCTTTCACATCAATGTACAGTGCCATATACACCTCAACAAAATGGTACTATCGAGCACAAAAATAGAACTCTTCTTGAATGGCACGATGTATGGTTAAAGGAAAGCATCTTCCTGATAATTTTTGGATGGAAGCATTCATGTGTGCAAACTATGTGTTGAAGCACTACCCTTTAAAAGAATTGAGAGTCATCACTCCTTATGAGGCTTGGAATGGTCATCAACCTATGGTTAGTCATATGTGTGTTTTTGGTTGTTTGGCATATGCTCTTGTGCCATCACAACAACCTCACAAACTTGATGACAAGGTTAAGAAATGTATATTTATTGGTTATAGTGTTGAAAGTAAGGGATATCATTTGTACCATCCATTGATGAACACAATTATTGTGAGTCAAGATGTGGTATTTGCTGAGAATTCAATTTTCCCTCTACTTGAATGCAAAAGACAGCCAACAATTAGCTCACAAGATGTGTTCGATGCACTCATGCCTTTGTTCCAAAATGGTGTGCTTGACTATGGCCATGTAGACTAGCCAACTGAAACTAAAAGGGATGAAAAATTCCAACAAAATAGAGCTGAAAATGTAGAGAACTTCCATCCAAACATGACTAAAATTTTTTAGCCAAAAATTATCGAAATGGCTGGAAATTTCCAGGCACATATGGCTGAACATTTGCATCAAACTACGGCTGAAAATGAGCATGAAATTCAGCCCACACATGATGTACATGTTGATGATGTATTACATAATGGACACATGTTTATCAAGAGTGCACAAACTATGCCAAAGTGGTTGAAACAAACTTTGCAGGACAACAAATTGAGTGCACCTTTACTTGGTAGAACAAAATCAAGCTCTCACCATGCATCAACTAATTTTGTGGATTATTCTCTTATTGAAACAACATGTAATGAAGATCCACATACTTTTGAAGATGGATGTGACGATCCACAATGGATGAGTGCTATGCAATCAGAAATGGATTCCATACATAGGAATGGTACTTGGGACTTATGTGAATTGCCAAAAGAAAAAAATGCCATTGGCACAAAGTGGGTTTACAAAATTAAGAGAAAGTCTGATGGTAGCATTGATCACTACAAAGCTAGATTGGTTTCCAAAGGATATGCATAACAATATGGCATTGAATATGAGGAAACTTTTGCACCTACTTCACACATGACTACCATTCGTACCCTGGTTGCATTGGCTGCCCATCAAGGTTGGAAAATGCATCAAATTGGACATAAAAACAGCCTTCTTGAATGGTGATTTGCAAGAAGAGGTTTGTGTGAAGCAAACTCCTGGATTTTCCATGAAAGGGAAAGATCTTATAGTTTGTCACTTTCATAAAGCCTTGTATGGTCTCAAGCAAGCTCCACGTGCGTGGTATGAAAAAATACATAAGCACTTGATTGCTCTTGGCTTCACATGTAGTCCAATTGAAAGCACACTCTATGTACACAAAAATGGGGCTAATCTTATAGTGCTTGTTCTTTATGTCGATGACATACTCTTGACTGGGTCATGTGATGCAAATCTTGACATTCTTATGAATGATTTGCGACATACTTTTGATGTCACTTATCTTGGTCTTTTGAGCTACTATCTTGGCCTTCAATTTGTATTCGTTAAGGGGGGAATTGTTATGCATCAAGCAAAGTATGTTGAAAAACTACTTCATCATTTTGACTTTGAGGGTTGTAAGCCAATTTCCACACCAGTTGAGATAGAACTTAGATTCTTAGTTGAGGATTCAAGTGATGCATTTGGCACTTCTCTTTATCAGCAAGCTGTGGGATGTCTTATATATGCATGCAACACAAGGCCATAGATACAATATGCAGTTTCCCAGTTGATTCGATTCATGCATAGCCCTGGCACTAAGCATTGACAAGTGGTGAAATGTGTGTTCAGATATCTCAAAGGCACTTGGACCTTAGGTCTCTTTTATGGAAGAGATATTCAACCATGCTTGCATGCTTTTATAGATAGTGATTGGGTTGGTTGTTATGACACTCACGTGTCCACTAGTGGTAATTGCTTTTTCCTTGGACACTCATGTATATCTTGGTTGAGTAAGAAGCAACCTACAATGGTGAAATCCAATTGCAAAGCTGAATATAGGGCAGTTTTCATAGTTACAGTGGAGTGTATATGGTTGAGGCGACTATTGATGGATCTTTGCATGGAGATTGATGCTACTATGCATATTCTAACTGATAGTTAGAGTGCATTGGATGTTGCATGAAACCCAATGTTTCATGCATGGACCAAACATATTGAGGTGCATTATCTCTATGTGAGAGAGCACCTTCATGCAAGAGATATTGATTTAGTATATGTGCCTACACAAGATAATGTGTTAGACATATTGACAAAAGCTCTTCCATGGGAAATTTTTGAAGCTTTTCGCCAAGCTTTAGGCTTATTACCTTGTGGGGGCTGATCTTTAACTCCCTGTATGTGTTCACATCATTCGCTCTAGGGGTTTTGTTACACTTATGTGTTCCTCGAGTAGCTTTGATGTGAACATTTTCCCTATACATGGGAACTTTTTACTCTAGTGTTGGATAGAGTTTTCTTTTCCATGTTACCACACACATGATTCACTCATATGTGGTGGTACTTTCTACTTAAGGATATTATTCAACTCTTACTTTAGTTCAGTTCATTTTTAATAGAGAGAACTATTCCAACAGACCGTCTTCTCTGTGTGTCTTGCTACATTTGTGCTCCTTGTGTGTGCTTCTCGTGTGTGCTTCTCATGTGTCTCTCGCACCTCTACACAAACCCAACAATATTCTCTCAAATAATACCTCTTAGGCACTCTTTCTCTATAGTTTGTACCTAGAATCCTTTTCATTTAGCATATATTCACTTTTTTGTACCATTACATACATTGTAGAATGACATTTATAATTTTGTTTAGTATGTAATGTTAGATATACTCAATACTCCGCCCTCATGTGACCATAAATGATCCATGGTGCTCTAAGTTCTAAGGCCTCCTTTATGAGGAGAAGCCAATATGAGAGCCCAGACATTTGTGGAACCCTAACTTCAAAGTTAGATGAGGTCTATGTGTGATAATTGATGGTAATAGATGGTCTTTGTTAGCATAGCCATTAGGTTTGTCATTCAAGGTGAAAATAAAGACATTGTGGTGCCGCACGGTTTCCCCATAGAAGCATAATGGGGGGAGTGCAAAGGGGGGCTTGCCCCCTTCTATGGGGTCTGGTGGGCCTATCCCCTTGACCCATAGGGCCGAGATGATAGGACTTTTTTTCATGGAGATATTGTTGGATTATAAATTTCGTTGACTATTTCATATGTCCCAACTATGTTTATTTAAACTAACTCACCTTGTAAAAGATATATAAGCATGGCCCATGTTGATCTTTAAAGACCATTGTGCACTAGTAATCCCTTCATCTTGAGTCTCTCTAGATCGCCATGTAAGCTCCACATTGGGAGCACACAGGTGGTCAACACCATCACTGTAACTATATTACTCTTGGCAATATGAGAATTTGAGTTCTCTATCTCTTAGTATGTGTCTATCTTTATCTGCGTTTTTCTCTCAATGCTATCTACTAGTTTATTCTACTATGCTGTTATTTTCTTTATATTGTATCAGAGCTTAGGAAGTTGTGACTCGTGCAGAAGCAAAAAAGCAAAGGTCATAGAGGTTTCAAGTACAAAAGAGAGATGTCAAGTGGTGCATCATGACCTACAATTGGGAATCAAGGTGGTTTGTCAACAGGTGTAGGTGGAGCACATAGCAAAAATGATGTCGGTAATCCCAATGTTGCAGTATGACCACCAGCCTTCACGAAAAGTAAGCTTGATTGTACAAACTACACCTTGTGGAAGTTTAAAATCACTTCTATCCTTGATTCATATGAGCTTTTGTAGGTTGTTCTTGGGATTGATCATGAGCCCTAAGAAACACGTGATCCAAACAATCTTGTTGAAATGATTCCTCCTGATGTTGATCTTCTATGTGTTTGGAAACATAGAAATGCAGATGCACTCTCTACTCTAGTTACAAGTACTACTGATAGTGTTCAAACCCTAATGCAGCATATTACCAATGCATGTGAAGCATGGAACATATTGAGAAATCAATATGAAACTTCTAATCAGACACGGATTCAGAACTTGGAGAATCAGCTAGGACTAGAAAGGTTTGCTGATGGGGAGAATGTAGAGGTTTTTATCACTCACATAAAGAATCTACGAGATCAAATGGAAAAAGCAAGTGTAGATAAGTCAAGTGAGGAGTTAGCTTGCATTTTCTTTGAATATGTTCACCAAAGTTTGATGGTTTGGTAACTACTCTTAGTACTCAATTTAGACCTCAACCACTAACTTTTGAAGAATTTAATGCCTTACTCACGGAGGAGGATTTGTGGCTCAAGATGAGGAGTTGTGGAAGTAAGGAAGGTGCTACATTCATAGCAAATGCCAAAGGAGGAAAACCAGGCTCTTCAAAAGATGAAGACAAAAAAAAGAATGACAAAAATAAGTTCACTAAAGAGTGTTTCCACTGCAAGAAGAAAGGTCACATAATCCAAGACTCTCACATGAAGAAGGCACAAGAGAGGGGTTTTCAAGAGAAAGGAGATAAGGAAGAGAGCTCAATCACACACTCTCACACTCAAGAGGAGCACACATAGATTGGGGCAAGGAAGAATACTCTTCCTCTTCTTCTATTACATAAAAGCAATATACAAGAATGACTTAAAACAACAATACAACTAGTGCAATATATAGAGAACAATACATAAGGAAAATCATAATGTTTGCAAATGAGTAAGATGGAAAGAAACAAATGTGCCATCACTCTTAGTGGATAATTCTAGTAAAGCTCATAGTATCCCCGACATATACTGGTGTGACCACTATACATGTCAAAGAAATGAAAAAAAGTGGTACATGTCATCCTCGATCATCACATGTTGAGCTTGATATCTCAACACTCCCCTTAAAGCTTTATGGCATGTCTTGTAATCCAAGCAATATATCCTTATATAAACCAGATCCATATCACCTACTAGTACATCATCTTCATATGAATCTATTATTCATGGAGTCTTCACAAAGGGCAATCCAAGTTCCTCATCAAGACTCTTTTCTATCATGATCTACAATTGGGAATCAAGGTGGTTTGTCAACAGGTGTAGGTGGAGCACATAGCAAAAATGATGTCGGTAATCCCAATGTTGCAGTATGACCACCAGCCTTCACGAAAAGTAAGCTTGATTGTACAAACTACACCTTGTGGAAGTTTAAAATCACTTCTATCCTTGATTCATATGAGCTTTTGTAGGTTGTTCTTGGGATTGATCATGAGCCCTAAGAAACACGTGATCCAAACAATCTTGTTGAAATGATTCCTCCTGATGTTGATCTTCTATGTGTTTGGAAACATAGAAATGCAGATGCACTCTCTGCTCTAGTTACAAGTACTACTGATAGTGTTCAAACCCTAATGCAGCATATTACCAATGCATGTGAAGCATGGAACATATTGAGAAATCAATATGAAACTTCTAATCAGACACGGATTCAGAACTTGGAGAATCAGCTAGGACTAGAAAGGTTTGCTGATGGGGAGAATGTAGAGGTTTTTATCACTCACATAAAGAATCTACGAGATCAAATGGAAAAAGCAAGTGTAGATAAGTCAAGTGAGGAGTTAGCTTGCATTTTCTTTGAATATGTTCACCAAAGTTTGATGGTTTGGTAACTACTCTTAGTACTCAATTTAGACCTCAACCACTAACTTTTGAAGAATTTAATGCCTTACTCACGGAGGAGGATTTGTGGCTCAAGATGAGGAGTTGTGGAAGTAAGGAAGGTGCTACATTCATAGCAAATGCCAAAGGAGGAAAACTAGGCTCTTCAAAAGATGAAGACAAAAAAAAAGAATGACAAAAATAAGTTCACTAAAGAGTGTTTCCACTGCAAGAAGAAAGGTCACATAATCCAAGACTCTCACATGAAGAAGGCACAAGAGAGGGGTTTTCAAGAGAAAGGAGATAAGGAAGAGAGCTCAATCACACACTCTCACACTCAAGAGGAGCACACATAGATTGGGGCAAGGAAGAATACTCTTCCTCTTCTTCTATTACATAAAAGCAATATACAAGAATGACTTAAAACAACAATACAACTAGTGCAATATATAGAGAACAATACATAAGGAAAATCCTAATGTTTGCAAATGAGTAAGATGGAAAGAAACAAATGTGCCATCACTCTTAGTGGATAATTCTAGTAAAGCTCATAGTATCCCCGACATATACTGGTGTGACCACTATACATGTCAAAGAAATGAAAAAAAGTGGTACATGTCATCCTCGATCATCACATGTTGAGCTTGATATCTCAACACTCCCCTTAAAGCTTTATGGCATGTCTTGTAATCCAAGCAATATATCCTTATATAAACCAGATCCATATCACCTACTAGTACATCATCTTCATATGAATCTATTATTCATGGAGTCTTCACAAAGGGCAATCCAAGTTCCTCATCAAGACTCTTTTCTATCATGATCTACAATTGGGAATCAAGGTGGTTTGTCAACAGGTGTAGGTGGAGCACATAGCAAAAATGATGTCGGTAATCCCAATGTTGCAGTATGACCACCAGCCTTCACGAAAAGTAAGCTTGATTGTACAAACTACACCTTGTGGAAGTTTAAAATCACTTCTATCCTTGATTCATATGAGCTTTTGTAGATTGTTCTTGGGATTGATCATGAGCCCTAAGAAACACGTGATCCAAACAATCTTGTTGAAATGATTCCTCCTGATGTTGATCTTCTATGTGTTTGGAAACATAGAAATGCAGATGCACTCTCTGCTCTAGTTACAAGTACTACTGATAGTGTTCAAACCCTAATGCAGCATAATACCAATGCATGTGAAGCATGGAACATATTGAGAAATCAATATGAAACTTCTAATCAGACACGGATTCAGAACTTGGAGAATCAGCTAGGACTAGAAAGGTTTGCTGATGGGGAGAATGTAGAGGTTTTTATCACTCACATAAAGAATCTACGAGATCAAATGGAAAAAGCAAGTGTAGATAAGTCAAGTGAGGAGTTAGCTTGCATTTTCTTTGAATATGTTCACCAAAGTTTGATGGTTTGGTAACTACTCTTAGTACTCAATTTAGACCTCAACCACTAACTTTTGAAGAATTTAATGCCTTACTCACGGAGGAGGATTTGTGGCTCAAGATGAGGAGTTGTGGAAGTAAGGAAGGTGCTACATTCATAGCAAATGCCAAAGGAGGAAAACCAGGCTCTTCAAAAGATGAAGACAAAAAAAAGAATGACAAAAATAAGTTCACTAAAGAGTGTTTCCACTACAAGAAGAAAGGTCACATAATCCAAGACTCTCACATGAAGAAGGCACAAGAGAGGGGTTTTCAAGAGAAAGGAGATAAGGAAGAGAGCTCAATCACACACTCTCACACTCAAGAGGAGCACACATAGATTGGGGCAAGGAAGAATACTCTTCCTCTTCTTCTATTACATAAAAGCAATATACAAGAATGACTTAAAACAACAATACAACTAGTGCAATATATAGAGAATAATACATAAGGAAAATCCTAATGTTTGCAAATGAGTAAGATGGAAAGAAACAAATGTGCCATCACTCTTAGTGGATAATTCTAGTAAAGCTCATAGTATCCCCGACATATACTGGTGTGACCACTATACATGTCAAAGAAATGAAAAAAAGTGGTACATGTCATCCTTGATCATCACATGTTGAGCTTGATATCTCAACACTCCCCTTAAAGCTTTATGGCATGTCCTGTAATCCAAGCAATCTATCCTTATATAAACAAGATCCATATCACCTACTAGTACATCATCTTCATATGCATCTATTATTCATGGAGTCTTCACAAAGGGCAATCCAAGTTCCTCATCAAGACTCTTTTCTAAACCGCTTGAATCTCCATCAATGTTTTCAAAACTTGTAGATGTTTTACTACTAGTAGAAAGCTTTTCTTTACCTTTCTTGGATGTAGTTGATGAATTTTGTGGACTAAAACTCCCATGCAATCTTCCACTCCATGGATTTGAGTTGGAATTATTCCTTAATGACACATCGTGTCCACTCAAAACTTGAGATTTTGCACTTCATTTTTTAGCATTTCCTTTGTCATTTGAATCAAGATTAAGTCCTTCTTTGGCATCTGCATAGAAGCTTGAAATTTCATAAAAAAAGCTACATCTCCGCTTACCTTCACCTATTGTGTGAGTGGGTTGTAGCATTTATATCCCTTTTGCTCAAGGGGGTACCCAATGAACATACATTTTTCTACTTTTGGATCAAGTTTCTTCCTCAACACATCTTGAACATGTACATATGCAACAAAACCAAAAACTTTCATAGGTAATAAGCTTGGCATTTTACCTATTAACTTCTCTTCAGGTGTAACTACAATAGCAATCGGAGTTATGTGCATGATGTATACAACATTGTGCATAGTTTGTGCCCAATAACAATGAGGCATATTCTTCTCAAGCATCAAGGCTCTTTCTCTTTCAACAATATGTCTATTTTTGTGTTCACCAATTCCATTGTGTTGTGGTGTGTACCTGCATGAAAATTATCATCAAATTCCATGAGTTTTTAGGAAGCTACTGAACTCATTTGAGATGTATTCACCTCCTACATTAGATCTTAATGTCTAAATACACTTCCCTCTCTGGTTGTCTATCATAGCCTTGAAATTCTAAAAGTGAATAAACTTACCTTGCACCAAAGAAGGGTGAAGAGGCCTTTGATCAACAAGAGAGTGTATTACTCAAGCCTGAGCATCTCTAGTTAGTAGCTATCTCTTCAAGCCATCATGAAGATTCAGCCTTAAATCATTTGATCCGTGAGAATCTACCACAAGATGAATTGTTTTGTAACGTTAAGCACCAAGTTGAGGAAGGAAAAGTCCAAGAGGTAAATGAATTTCAGTAAAAAAGATGGATTACTACTCTATAAGAACCTATTGTATGTCCCTCCAAGAAATCCCAAGATCCAAGTACTTGAACAACATCATGACAACCTTGCAGCAGGACATTTTGGAGTAAATAAAACAATAGAACTCATGTCAAGGGATTTTTGGTGGCCTCAAATGTGGAAGGAAGTCAAAGAATATATTTGAACCTGTGACATTTGCAATAGATCTAAGGTATCGTGACATAAACCTCATGGCCTCTTGCAACCTTTACCTATTCTAAAAAGGCCATGGGCTTCATTGTCTATGGATTTCATCACAGATCTACCAAAGCCAGATAAGTATGATGCCATTCTTGTTATCGTGGATAGATTTACAAAGATGGCACACTTCATTCCAACTACCAAGGCAATCACAGGTTGTAGCCACTGCTAGACTTTTTCTTAGATAGATCTTTAGGCTTCATGGATTGCCTGATGATACTGTAAGTGATCGAGGTCCACAATTCATATCTAGCTTTTGGAACAGTCTTTGCAAGCTCCTTGGTGCTCAAGTTAAACTATCTACAGCATGTAAGACAATAGTTACGCAATATAACACAGGAGCAATAGCAGAGAAGATAACAGATATAGGAGAATCTCAACAATTTTCTACTAGTAGCAAGTACAAAGATGATGGCGTTGTCCACCCGTGCGCTCTCAAGGTAGAGCTTAAATGGTGATCTAGACAACTCTAGATAGGGAGATACAAGGTAGAGGTATGCTGGCTCAACTCGGTGTCTTAGGTAGTGCAGAAGTCATGTATATATAGGATCATGGGTGGCCTGCCATGGACGGCAATACATGGGCGGCAGAGCGTGGGCGGCCACCGCCCGCGTAATTGCCATACACGGCTTAGACTTGTTGAACCGACCTAACAAATATAAATGTTTTCTGACTCCGACAGGGAATATTCCATGGAATATTCCCTTTACCGTCGCGCCGGGGGCGCTGCCCCCGGACCCCCACCAGGGGGCCCGCTGGCCCCCTGGGACCCCCCAGCCAGGGGGCCCGCTGGCCCCCTTGGACCCCCCAGCCGGGGCTGCTCACCGCTGCCCCGGACCCCACAATTGGGGACCCTGGTAACTCCCTTTCCTTATAATATCTTACATGGTCCAATATGACCTTCATCCAACATTCAAGTTGGGATTCCCATCAATTGGGTAATGCACGCTTGGCTTCTCCTCATAAAGGGGGCCTTACAAAATGTGCATACAATCATGAGGGGTAGACATTGATCATATACTAACACCCCCCCTCAATGTTTACCGATGATAAGTCAAGTAGGTCTCGGTCCTATGCCCATCTGTTGAAGATGCTTGTTGAGCTGCTCTCTTCCAAGTGCTTTAGTGAATATGTCAGCACAATTTGCCTCTGTTGGGCAATATTCTAGCTCCAAAATTTCATCTTCAATTAGCTCACGAATGTAATGGTACTGTACTTCTATGTGCTTGGTGCGAGCATGAAATACTGGGTTCTTTGCAATAGCCATACAACTTTGATTATCACACTTGAGTACAGTTGGCATATTTGATGGAAAGCCTAGATCTGCAAGAATTCTCCTTAACCAGACTGCCTCACAAGAAGCAAAACAAGCTGCTTTGTACTCTGCTTCAGTGGAGGAGAGTGCGAGAGTTGGTTGCTTCCTACTTACCCAAGAAAATATTCCTGAACCAAGTGAGAAACAATATCCAGAAACTGATTTTCTAGAATCACAATCTCCAGCCCAATCTGAATCACAATATCCTTGGAGTGTATCACCTGTGGTATACAAAATACCAAAATCCAAGGTTCCTGCAATGTACCTTAGAATTCGCATTCCAGCATTCCAGTGACTCTCCTTAGGTTTGTTGGAAAACCTGCTTAACACTCCAACAGCATAGCAAATGTCTGGTCTAGTGTTGCACAGAAAAATAAGACTTCCAACGAGCTTCCTATACTTCTTAGCATCTACATCAGGCATGTTATCATCCATAGATAGCTTATGATTTACCTCCATAGGTGTGCTAGTTGGTTTGCAGTCCATCATTCCAAATGCCTTGAGAATTTCTTTGGAATATTTTTGTTGTGAGATGAAAATGCCATCCTTGCTTTGCCATACTTCAATTCCCAAACAAAAATGGAGTAGACCTAAGTCTGTCATTTCAAACTCAGTTCCCAAGCTGATCCGAGTTTGATTGATGAGTTCCTGATGATCTCCTGTAATGATCAAATCATCTACATATACAATGACAACAACTAGCTTGCTATCCCTTTTCGTTACATACAAGTTAGCATCAGAAGTACTTCTTTCAAAACCCATATTTTTGAAAAAATGATCTATTCGTTGGTACCAAGCCCGTGGAGCTTGCTTAAGTCCATACAAAGCTTTCTTCAACCTGCAAACTTTATTTTCTGAATTGGGCACCTCAAAACCTGGTGGTTGAGATACATATACCTCCTCCTTGAGGTGACCATTCAAAAATGCAGATTTGACATCCATCTGGAAAATAGGCCAAGACTTTTGTGCAGCTACTGCAAGTACCGTCCGAATAGTTGTCATGCGTGCTGTTGGTGCAAAAGTTTCTTGAACATCAAATCCTTCAATCTGTGAAAAACCCTGTGCAACTAATCGTGCCTTATACTTTTCTAATGTTCCATCAGCTTTATACTTAGCTTTCCAAATCCATTTAGTACCTATTACCTTCTTCTTTGGCGGCAAGTCGACTAGATCCCATGTATCATTTTTGAGTATACTATCATACTCAGACTGCATTGCCGCTCTCCAATCTGGATCATCAATGGCTTCTTCAATGGTGGTAGGTTCCTTTATCGAACCCATGATATCTGCCATTAGAGCCATGTTAACAATGTGTTCTGAGGCTCTTCTTTGCTCCTCTATTCTCTTTGATCTTCGTAATCCATCTGATGATGATTCTGGTACATCTACATGTGGATTGTGATCATCAAAGAGCTGTTGTGCCCACTTTGGTAGTGGCTTACGCTGTGCAGCTACAACTGGTTGGCTTTTTATTGAGGAAATTTCTCCATCAGATGTTTCCTCCTCCTCAACTTTAACCTGTCTTTTGATAGGCACAAGGTGAGATATTTCTCCGTTTGATGAGATAGTAGATTTACCTTTATCTTCTACTAAGTGTGGTCGTTCATCAAACACCACATCTCGGCTGACAAAAATCTTCCTTGCCTCAGGATCCCATAACCTGTATGCTTTAGACTCTTCACTATATCCTAGGAAGACACACTTTTTGCTTTTTGAATCCAACTTTGATCTTGTTGAATCAGGAATATGTGCATAACAGAAACAACCAAAAATTCTGAAATGCAAAACTGAAGGCTTTTTACCAGAATATGCTTCTTGAGGAGTCATCCCCTTCAGTGCTTTTGTGTAGCTTCGATTGAGGATGTACACTGCTGTATTGACTGCTTCTGCCCAGAATGAATCAGGCATGTCTTGAGCCTTCAACATACAACGAGCCATTTCAACTACTGTCCTGTTCCTGCGCTCAACAACGCCATTTTGTTGAGGTGTATGAGCTGTGGTAAGTTGCCTTTTCACACCATGATCCTTACAGTAATTGTTGAATTCTGTTGACAAGAATTCACCTCCTCTATCTGTTCTAAATTTCTTCAGTTTCCTTCCTGATTCATTTTCTACATACTTATGCCACGTTTTAAATTTTTCAAAAGCATCAGCCTTCTCTCGAATGAAATAAACCCACATCTTTCTACTATAATCGTCGACTAACAGCAAGAAGTAGAAAGATCCTCCTAAAGCAGGTGTAGACATTTTACCGCAGAGATCAGCATGTACCAACTCTAGAGGAGCTTGAGATCGATTGCTGGTCTCTCTTGGAAATGCCTTTCGTTGTTGCTTGCCCATCATACAAGCTTCACAAGGTTCCTGCAAATCTGAAAATGCAGGCAAATGAGCAACCATCCCTGTTCCTTGCATCTCCTTCAAAACTGCAAATCCGAGATGCCCAAATCTTTGGTGCCATAACCTGCTTACATCTTTATCTTCTGTAGCAGTTAAAGCACTTAACTCATACAAGTTATCCCGTCGTATCCCTTTACCTACAACATTACGTGATGAATCCATGATTTCTGCACCACTCTTATTGAAGTGAACTTCAAGTCCACGATCTGTTATTGCAGAAACTGACAACAAATTTCTTTTGAGTGTAGGTACGTAGAGAACATCGGATAACTTTTTCTCAACACCTGGAGAAGTGATAAAAGAGATGGTTCCAGTTCCTTCGGCTGGACACTTGGAGTCATTTCCCACCACTACATTGATGGATTCCCGCAGAGGTACTAGGGAACTATACCAATCCTTTTTACTGGTCATATGGCGAGAAGCTCCACTATCTAAAATCCATGGCTCATCAACACGAGCTTGAGCAGATGAACATACCTCTTCAATAGCTACCCAAAGTTCCAGCTCTGTGTTGTTTGCAGACTCTTTGTTCTTCCATGATGATTTTACAGTCCCATTCCGTTCATCAGCTTGCTTCTTTCTGCAATCCTTGATGGCATGGCCTTTCTTTTCACAATAGAAGCAACTTCCTGTGAACTTTTTCTTCTTTGGCTTCTTCTTTGATCCCTCAGAAGAGCCTTTACCTTTTGCATTTGCTGAGAATGCAGCATCAGTTGTACTTTGCCGATTCTTCAGCCGCATCTCTTCTTCTAAAAGCATCGCACAAAACTCTTCAAATGTAAGAGGAGTTGGCCTTACCTGAGTGTTAAGGGCTGTTACTAATCCATCATACTTTGCTGGAAGAACACGTACAGATCTTCGAGCCAGCTCTTCTGGTGTTATAACAACACCAACTGCAGCCAATTGATCTTGAAGATGCTTTATCCGTTTGATAAAATCTTCAGCCTTTTCAGAATCAGAATGCTTTTCATTTGCCAACTGATTTTCTAAATTCTGTATCCTAGTGTGGTTCTTGGTCTCATATTGTCGAGCCAATATGCCCCAAGCCTCATGTGCTTTAGTAGTATGTTGAACTAAAGTAAGCACAGAATCACTTACACTAGTGACAATCGCACATAATGCATCAGCATTCCGCCTCTTCCAAGCTCGTAGAAGATCTGGATCTGGCTGAATCATCAATCTTGAATTTGCTGGATCTTCAACTGGTATAGGCTCTGGATCCAATCCCATCGGTCCCATGACAGTGTCAAGTAATTCATAGGAGTCCAAAATTGCAGAAATTTTGAACTTCCAGAGTGTATAGTTGGTTCCATCCAGCTTCCCTTCAGTGAATGCAGGTGGACGAATTCGAATAGGTGCAGCATTAACATTAGCAGAAGCACCAAGACTAGTGTTCGACGATGAAGCCATCATGTAATCACTCGAATAATCTACTGATATTCTAGTCTGCTAGTAGGCTAAAATAATGATACTTCTCAAGCTATTCGAACCTTACAGCTCTGATACCATGTAAGACAATAGTTACGCAATATAACACAGGAGCAATAGCAGAGAAGATAACAGATATAGGAGAATCTCAACAATTTTCTACTAGTAGCAAGTACAAAGATGATGGCGTTGTCCACCCGTGCGCTCTCAAGGTAGAGCTTAAATGGTGATCTAGACAACTCTAGATAGGGAGATACAAGGTAGAGGTATGCTGGCTCAACTCGGTGTCTTAGGTAGTGCAGAAGTCATGTATATATAGGATCATGGGTGGCCTGCCATGGACGGCAATACATGGGCGGCAGAGCGTGGGCGGCCACCGCCCGCGTAATTGCCATACACGGCTTAGACTTGTTGAACCGACCTAACAAATATAAATGTTTTCTGACTCCGACAGGGAATATTCCATGGAATATTCCCTTTACCGTCGCGCCGGGGGCGCTGCCCCCGGACCCCCACCAGGGGGCCCGCTGGCCCCCTGGGACCCCCCAGCCAGGGGGCCCGCTGGCCCCCTTGGACCCCCCAGCCGGGGCTGCTCACCGCTGCCCCGGACCCCACAATTGGGGACCCTGGTAACTCCCTTTCCTTATAATATCTTACATGGTCCAATATGACCTTCATCCAACATTCAAGTTGGGATTCCCATCAATTGGGTAATGCACGCTTGGCTTCTCCTCATAAAGGGGGCCTTACAAAATGTGCATACAATCATGAGGGGTAGACATTGATCATATACTAACACAGCAAACCATCCACAGACTGATGGAAAAATAGAATGAGTGAATCAAGTCCTAGAGCAATATCTCCATTGCACTAGAAACTAACACCAAAATGATTGGTTTGAGTTGTTACCCTTTGCAGAGTTTGCCTATAACAATAGTGTTCATGCATCTACTAAGAAAACTCCCTTCTTTGAAAACTATGGACAACATCCAAGGATGGATATACAACTCTCAAATCATGTCAAGAATCCAACTGCCAAAGACAAGGCCTAGTACCTGATGGACATTCACAAAGAACTCAAGGAAGAGATCCATAAAGGTCAAGAACAATATAAGTACTATGCAGATCAACATCGTGTCTAGAATCCATCGTATCAAATTGGGGATAAAGTATGATTACTCATAAACAATTTGCAAACTTCAAGGCCTTGTTCAAAGTTAGATAATCAAAGATTTGGTCCATTTACCATCTTGGCCAAGATTAATCCAGTCACCTTCAAGCTCCAGCTACCAAGTACCATGAGAATACATCCAATTTTCCATGTATCCATGTTGGAACCATATAAGGTTTCCCCATTGAGGGGGGAGAGACCTAGTCCTTCACCACCTATCGAGATTGATGATCATGAAGAATTTGAAGTCAAGCATATCCTAGATTCAAGAATATCCCAAGGAAGATTAAATTACCTTATTCATTGCAAAGGGTATTGAAAGAACTTGGAGAAGCTTGTAGAAGGTAGAAAAAATGTGTTTCGAAGCGACAAAGTTTGGTCTAGCCAACCGGCACAAGACCAGTCCTTGAGCTTATGGAGACTCAAATAGACCTTATAGGCATGCGATAAGTGCAAAGAAACACATTATGTACTTTGGAGCATTAAGGAGAATGAGTCGATACAAAACAGATAGGTTCGCGGGTCGACTAGCTCAAAAAGCTTACTATCTATGGAAGAGACAATGAACTTCAAATGCCCATAGCGACCAGCGTGATTAAAATTAGAAACAATGCTTTTATGGGAGTGATACACATAGAGTTGAGTGTATAGAATGCACAAAAGTATAAGGAATAAGCATATGCTATAGGAATGAATGAGACATTCACCAGTGGTACTTCCTATTTTTCAGGAATACGCAAAGATTGACCCCGAGACAAAAAAACTCAGATTTCTCCCAATCTGATAACCCAAATTCTTTGAAAATGTAGTGGAATAAATTAGACACTTATACCTTTCCAATGAGCCATCTTGAACTCAATTTGAAGCTTTGTAGAGAGAGCACCAGCCTCTGCAAAATTACTATTAGAATATACCTTCATTGATTTTACCTTTGAGATACTTAAGTACTCTCTTAGCCGCATCCATATGTGGTCTTCTCGGTGAGTGCATGAATTGACTAAGCACTCCCACGCTATATGAGATGTCTGCCCTTGTATGAGTGGCATATGTCAAGCTACCTACCAAGCTTTGATATTCTTTTAGGTCTTCAATTTTCTCACCTTCATAAACACTTAGTTTATGATTCATCTCCAAAGGTGTACCTGCAGGTTTAGTGTTCTCCATTTTGAACTTGAGAAGAAGATCCTGAATGTATCTTCTTTGAGTCAAATACATTCCTTCATCTGTGTATATCACCTGCATACCTAGGAAATATGTGAGCTCACCTAGGTCACTGATTTTGAACCCCTCTTGCATGTGTCTCTTGATCCTTTGAATGCCATTTAGATCATCACCTGTCACAATAATATCATCTACATATACACATAGATAGATAACCTCATTGTGATCCCTTTTGATGAATAGAGAAGGATCTAAGCTGCTAGCTTTGAACCCTTGATCTTGAAGATATGTAACCAACCTGTAATTCCAAGCTCTTGGAGCTTGTTTCAATCCATACAATGCTTTCTTAAGTATGCAAACATAAGATGTATGATTAGGGTTTTCAAAACCTGGTGGTTGCACATCAAGTCGGAGGAGTCTCCAGTTCCTTGCAGAAACTACACTTATCAATGTCTTGCTTGTAGTCATCTTTGCAACTCATCAGAATGTTTCCTCATAGTCTATACCATGAGTTTGTGAGCATTCTTTGGCAACTAATCTTGCCTTGTACCTGCAAAATGATCCATCTGAGTTTTTGTTAACTTTATATACCCATCTGCAACCAATTACCTTTTGATTCGGCAACATTGGAACCAAATCCCAAGTGTCCATTTCCTTCAATGCATCTATCTCTTCTTTCATGGCCTTTTTTCAATTAGGGTTTCCCTTTACCTCTCCAGGTTGAGGGTTCCTATGAAATAGAGTCTTTTGCCAAGTATATTGAATGCTTTGTAAGAAATGTGGAATCATATCCATACCTTTCTGGTTCTTTCTTCTCTCTTTCTGATCTTCTCGGTGCTTGTTTGGAGCATTCTCCAACCTCTTGCATCTTTGCTTTGCCTCTTGACTTCCATAGCTTGTAATCCTTTTCACTTTCATCTTGGTCATCGTCTGTATCACTTCTTGGATCCTGGACCTGTGTATCATGCTTGCTTCCTAATTGATGAGAGTCAGAATCAAGATCATATGGTAGTGTTACCTTTTGTTTGTCTTCATCATACCAAGACTTGTGTTCTTCAAACAAAACATCTCTACTTGTAGTGAATTGCTTGGTTGAAGAGTTGAAGAATTTGTAACCCATCTGAGTTGAATCATATCCAATAAACACTGCCTTTGTTGCCCTTTCATCTAGCTTACCTCTTATTTGTGATGGTACATGAACATAAGCTAAACAAACAAAAACCTTGCAATGTCCAAGACTAGGTTTTCTTCCATGCCATGCTTCATGAGGAGTCATATCTTGAAGTGATTTGGATGGTAGTCTATTGACAAGGTACACAACATTTGAAATAGCTTCTACCCATAGATAATGTGGCAACTTCTTCTCTTCAAGCATTGTTCGGGATGATCCAACCAATGTCTTGTTGCTCCTCTCTGCAATTCCATTTAGTTGAGGAGAGTACCTAGTAGTCACTTCCCTTTTGATACCTTTTTCCTGCAAGAATGCATCAAACTCTTTGGACAAGTATTCTCCCCCTCCATCAGATCTGAGCTTCTTTAGTGATCTACCTGTATGATTCTTCACATGTGCAAGATACTTCTTGAAGCAATCAAACACTTCATTCTTACTCTTGATAAAGTATAGAACAGTCCATCTACTATGGTCGTCAATAAATGAGACATAATACCTTGATCCTGCCAATGAAGCTTCTTGACTTGGTCCCCATACATCTGTATGTACTAAGTCCAATAAGTTGTTGTGGATGTAGCCTTTGTGGTTGAATGGTTGTCTTTGTGCCTTCCCAATCTGACATGCATCACACCTATTGATCATGTGTTGCTTTGATATGTTTGGCAGTCCTAGAACACTTTGATCCCTGCATATATCCTTCAAGGTTCTTTCATTCACATGAGCAAGTCTCTTATGGCACACTTCAAGCTCACTTAGGGTTTGAGACCCAAAGTTGAATAGAGCTATGTTCCTGGTTTCTCCTACTTCAAAAGTAAAGAGCCTACCATGCTTCTCACCTCGGGCTTTCTTTTTGAAGCCTTGACATGGATCTTCCAGAAAAGCTCCATGTTGGGTGAACCTAACTTGCAAACCTTTTTCAACTATTTGGCCTACACTTATTAGGTTTTTAGTGATAGTGGGTACATAGAGAACCTTTCTCAGAATGTTTGTCCTGCCATTGGAAGCTTTGACATTACCAATGTTCTCCACATTGTGCTTCATGTCATCCCCTATTTGCACTTCATGTCTATGCTTTGGACTTTCCAAATCAGATAGAAGAGCAATGCTGCCTACAACATGATTCAAACATCCTGAATCTATGTAGAACAAATGATCATCTTCTTTACCTTCTTTGTGGCTTAGATTCATAAGAAGCAATGATTCTTCATGTGGTTGATCTTCTGAATAATTGTTGTAGTCCCATCTATTATAGCTTCTATTGTTATTGTTTAAGTTGTGTCCACCTCTGCCTCTATTGTTGCCATATCCACCTCTTCCACTTCCTTTCTGGGTCTTCCCATTGAACCAACAATTCTGAGTGGTGTGGTTGGTCTTATCGCATATGGCACAAGGTTGAACATTTTGACCTTTGGTTTTGTCTTGCTTTGGTCCTTTCTTCTTCCCTTTCTACTTGCTCTTTCTTGTAAAGTTGGCTTGAGAAGTCTCTTCTTCATCTTCTTCCTTCTTGTTGCCTTTCTGCTTCTTATCCTTCTTATTTGCATATAGAGCACTAGTTGAATTACCATGATAAGATTTACCTTCCTTTATGCTATTGTTGGCTTCTTGATTGAAGAGTTGTCCAAGAAAGATGTTGAAGTCTGGAGTTTGCAAATCTATGATGAGATCATAAGCCATCGTGAAGGATTGCCATTGCTTATCACTTCGAATGCCATTGAGAATTTGCCTCATGATGACCTCTTCTTCAATAAGCTCTCCAATGGATGCTAACTAATCCGCAACCTCCTTGACCTCGGTAACAAACTCTATGATGGTTTGTTTAGGTGTCTTCTTCATTTGGTTGAACTCGTTCCAAACATGATTCTTTCTTGCTTTGGCACTAGCAGAAAAGAAAGTCTCGAGGGCATCCCAAGTCTCTTGGGATATCTTGCATCCTCTAATATGTGGTAATAGAAAGTCAAACTTCTTGATCATTGAGGGAAAGCCGTCATCCATCTTGATCTAGCTCTGATACCACTGAAAGAACTTTGAGAAGCTTGTAGAAGGTAGAAAAAATGCATTTTAAAGCGATGAAGTTTGGTCTAGCCAACCGGCACAAGACCAACCCTTGAGCTTATGGAGACTCAAATAGAACTTATAGGCATGCGATAAGTGCAAAGAAACACACTATGTACTTTGGAGCATCAAGGAGAATGAGTCGATACAAAACAGATAGGTTCGCGGGTCGACTAGCTAAAAAAAACTTACTATCTATGGAAGAAACAATGAACTTCAAATACCCATAGCAACCAGCGTGATTACAATTAGAAAAAATACTTTTATGGGAGTGAGTCATCATGCACTCAATTTGCAGCTCTGAAGAGAGAGCAGCAGCCTCTGCAAGTTTACTATTGGCGAAGAAGATGATGCAGAGAATTGAAGGAGTAAGACAATGATGGTCACAAGTGTATGTATATTGCTTCCATGTAATGTACAAATGATTTCAAGTCTTTATATAGAGTCTAGGAGTGTTCCATGACTTCTACAAGTGAAATTTGAATTCAAATGAAGGTGGGAATGGTTGTTGGAGGGAATCAATTCACTTCCCTACAATCTAGGAAAAGTGAAGATCTAGTTTGATCTACTTTTAGGTGATTTGATTGCTTGATTGAATGCAACTTCAAACACCACAAATTCGTGTGATTTGGGCTCTATCTTTCTACTTGTACATGTGTAAAGCTCAAGGCTTTTATAACAGTAAATGAACCATCAAAAATCTCTCAAAGAAATACAATAAATGAGCATAACAAAAAGAACTCTCCAACGGATATCTTTTTGATGCGATAGCCTTTGATGTAGATCAAATCCACCTCAAGCATAGTGTAAGCTTGATGTTCCAACAGGTATGACATCAGTGATCGTACTTGGGAACCTACAAAAAACCTTCCAAGAGCACCAATCAAGATTCGAGAATTCCATAAGAGAAATCCAATGAAGCCAAGACCAGAGAACATGTCCGCTCCTTGTGGAACTCGTCACTTGAGGGGGAGGTGATGTCATGGACAAAGGAAACTATCCTGAATCTTAGATTCCATCTGAATCCTATATCTCATGATTTGTTTAGAATTAGGAGAAACCAATGCTTCCATTGTGTCTGGAACATGCCAAAACCCGAAGATCGAGTGTCTTCTTGCTTGATTCTAACATCCAGAGACCATGCTTCGAATTGATGATATCATCAATTTGTAACCGCCCTTGAACCACCCTTGGAAAACCTATGTAAGGAGGGGTTGGCCACATGCATTCTCAATCTTGCCAATACCAGTCTTGGGAGCTCAAGGAGTCGTGACCGCCAAGTAATTACTCTCAAAGTTCTAGTTCCAATTCTTGTCTTGTTCCTTGTTCCAATCTTATCTAGTCTAGTTTTTGGACATCTTGTCTTGTCCTCTTGTAATCTCGTAGTACGAGATCTTGTCGAGTTCTTTCTTGTATCTAGCTCATCTATTAGAAGGGAGTTCTTGTAATCAAGATATCTTGTTCCATACTCACGATCTCGGGTTGTGAGATCTCTTGTATCATCTCTAATCCAATTTTCCATACCTATCCGTCCCAGGTTGTGGGATGTTATTGTATCAGTTACGTATTCTTGTATCATTTTCTATATGTGGGTGCTCTTGTAATCAGAAGTGCTTTTCCGAAATCTTTTCTACTGTAGTCAAAGAGCACAATCTAGTGCTCCCTTGACAGCACTTGTGGATGCATAGTTGTTTTGGTGTCTTTTGTTATTTTTGTTCTTCAACTTGTCAATCACATTCAAAGTGTCCAGGCTTACCACAATTCCAACATCCTTCACTCTCATTACTTGAATCATTTTGTTGGAGACTTTTGGGGCCTCTTTGGCTCCCCCTACCTCGAAACTGTCCTCTACCTCCTACATGATCTTGTTGTTGAGCTTGGTCTTGGTTACTGTTTCCTCTTTGACTTTTGAAGCCTCTACCTCTACCTTTTCCTCTACTAGAGTAGAATACCTACTCAAGACTAGATTTCATTGGGAGTTTGAGTCCTCACCAAGATTCTTTTATCATCATTATCTACATTCATGCCAAAAGATGCAAGCGACTCATATATCCTTTTGATTTTCAAGGTGTAGCCACTTATGACATGCCCTTTTTCTTTGATGTATGCAGCTCATTCTTGAGTTCTAATTTTTGTCCCTTTCTATTGGTCTTATTCAATGTGAACAAACTATTCCAAGCCTCTTTCAAAGTCTTGGCAACCTCTATGTGCCCAATCGTTCTATCCTCTATGCTAAGAAATAAGCAATACATTACCTTTGGTGCTCCTTGATTCCATTCTTCATATGCACTTAACTAGTCTATAATTTCATTCCTCTATTGAAACTATGGAGAGTTTAACTAGTCTCTCATTCGATTCCTCTGTCATTCAATTCCTGTATGGAAACAATGTACTTCAAGTAGCCTTCTGCCATCAAGAAATTCTTCATTCTGAATCTCCAAGCGTGAAAGTTGTTTTTGTCCAACTAGTCTCTCATAACTTCACTCATTCCATCAACGTTTGCCGTTTCTACACCAATTCTCAATAGTGCAAAAACACCACAAGTAGTATCTTTGCTTGAACACTATCACACTATGACATGACAATTTGATATCAGAAAAACACACTTTTTTGTATCAATAGTACATGGAATCACTTGTAATTTTGGATCGAGAATATATTAGGGTTTCCAAATAGCATGCAAGTTACAATTTTGCAAACTAACCTAGTTTTTCCATGGACAGTGGCTTGTGGGCTCAAAATGGAGGTGGAGATGCCTTCTACCTTCACATCAAATTCCATAGCAATATAAGGTTGTTTATGAATCACACTTTCTCCACACCTTCTCACGTACTCTCAACTATTGGCCTTCTCCATGAGCTCTCTATAACCACACTAGTTTTGATACCATGTCAAGATAAAGGAGATAAGGAAGAGAGATCACTCACACACTCTCACACTCAAGAGGAGAACACACAGATTGGGGCAAGGAATAATAATCTTCTTTTCCTTCTTCTATTACATAAAATGAATATTTAAGAATGACCTAAAACAACAATACAACTAGTGCAATATATAGAGAGTAGTATAAGGAAAATCCTAATGCTCGTGAATGAGTGAGCTAGCAAGAAACAAATGTGCCATCACTCTCGATAGATAAATCTAGGAAAGGTCACTAAAGTATCCCTAACATATACCGGAATGACCACTATACATGCCATAAAAATGAAAAAAAGTGATATGTTGCATCCTCGATCATCATATGTTGAGCTTGATATCTCTACAACAATGAATCTTCAAAAGGTGGCAAGGGCAAGGAGTCAACCAACATTGCAAAAAGAAAGCTTTAGTTATTTGTTATGATATGCTTCTTGGCTGAAGATTCAAGAACAAATGACTCATGGGTGTTACACAATGGTGTCTTTCATGACATGATGAACACAAAATTCCTTTACACTTCCTTACAATCTCTAGAGGAACCTACATAGTAAAGGTAGGAAACAATGCAAGATATCTTGCGAGGGTGAAGGTATGAATTCTTTCATTAACTCTAATGGGGATGTCAAAAAAAATTTCAAATGTTCTATATGTTCCACAAATCAAACAAAAACTTCTCTTAGTTGATTCTATAACTGATCAAGGTCATCAAGTATCTTTTAGTAAGGTAGGATCTAAGATCATGGATAGTGGCAACAATGTTTTTGGGATTGGCATAAGGAGTTACAACCTGTATGAGTTGTCTACTCTTACGATCACTACAAATGTGGGCACAAGAAAGCTATGGCATGAGAGATTCAATCACATTCGATACCCTATACTAGAGGAGATGCATCGTAGGGGTATGGTTGCATACCTACCATTGATTAGAAAAATGAAGGAATCATGTGAAGCTTGCATGATGGGCAAGCAACAAAGGCAAGCCTTTCCACAAGAAAGCAAGAATAGAGCAAGCTATCATCTAGAGTTGGTGCATATGAGTTATGTGGAAAAATGCTTACACAAGACTTGGGTGAATATTCCTACTTCATGTTACTTATCGAGGACTATAGTAGGAAGATGTGGGTGTACTTCCTTCATGATAAGTCTCAAGCTTTTGATAAGTTTAAAGAATGGATTCAACTTGTTGAAACTGAAACAAGGAAGAAGATGAAGAAATTCAGGACGGATGGTGGTGGCGAGTTCACATCAACAAAGTTTGAGGATTTTTGCAAGTGAACCATCAAATCTGTGGCACATAGCCCCCAATATAATGGTGTTGTAGAACATTGGAGTCAAACCAACATGGAGATGGCAAGGTGCATGTTGAAGGGAAAGGCTTTGCCTAATCAATTTTGGGTAGAGGCTGTCAACACTCCTATCTACATCTTGAATCAATGCTACACCAAGGCTCCTCATGGAAAGACTCCACAAGAGGCCTACACTGGTGAAAATCCATCTCTTTCCCATTTCATATTATTTGGAAGTAAATGTTATATACATGTTCTAGATAGGGAGAGAAACAAGCTTTGACCAAAAAGCATCAAATGTATCTTCTTAGGGTACAACAAAGATAAGAAGGCTTATAAGCTTTATGACATTAAAGCTAAGAAGATCATGGTGAGTCACAATGTGGTGTATAAGGAGGAGAAGCCACATGCAGTGCAGGAGGAAAAGGGAGCTTCCAATTTATCATGAGGCAAAGGGGCAATCCACTATGAACCTAGTCCAAGAGATTTCACTTCTACACAAGAGAAGGAAGCATCATCTTTAGATGATGAGTCTGAAAGTCACCAACCGGTCGTCACCCAAGCAAAAAAGCCATTGCCATGTTGGGCGAGAAAGCTTTATGATTTCACAAAACCCCATCCCATAGTCACTAGAGTAGGTTGTTGATGGACCAAGATGATCATAAAGAGTAGAGGAATAGAGACGAGAAAACAACCATATTGTAAACACAACCTTGATAGTTGAGCTCATTCAAGAACAAGCAAAGGAACCAACCAATGTGGAAGAGGCATTCCATGATCCAAATTGGAGGGCTGCTGTTGAAGGATAAGTTGATCAGTCGAAAAGTGTTTTGCTAATTCAAAATTTTACTGAATCAGATTTTGATGAATCGGATGTTGCTAAAATCGGACTTTCAATGGACAGTTATAGTCAGTTAGTGTTTGGCATCACGTGAAGGCATCTATATATATATTCGTAGGAAAAGAAGAGAGAGAAGTGGAAGTGTCTCCAAGAAGCAGGATGCAAGAAACATGGGAAAATTGACGAGTCTGCAGAGTGATCTAACATTCTTGTATCGAAGAAGGCAGTCTTAGTAGGGAAAGTGCCTGACAAAATCTGAAATTGTAATTTCTGAAGTTTTTCGATGACTTAACAAAGTTGTTTTACATACATCTGTCTTCTGCAATTATTGCGAGTGTTTTTTTCTTCTTGAACTGAAGTTCTCTTCAGTACTGTCTGAAGCAGAAGTTTGTCGATCTGAATTCTTCTATATGTATCTATATCTATTTGTTAATCTGTGTGAGGAAAAGAAATCAGAGGCAAGAATGTTTTCTATTTGAATATATTAGAAGTGAGTAGCTATGTGTTGAACTCGAACCCCAACACATTTGGTGATCCTACTATGTTGCTGATAAGGCAAGAGATGCATGAGAGGACTAAGAGGAAGATTTGGTAAAGTTTATTATACAAGAGCACAGGCAAAGCAGCTAACGTGGATCAATCTTCTGAATTTTACGATTGCTATGAAGCACAAGAGGAATCTAATCTAGAAACTGAAGAGGAGGAGGGATGAATAGGTGCAGCAAAGGCAAGGCTAGTGGGCAGTATACTAGGAGTGCTATTCCTAACAGAAGCAGCTATAGGAGTTAGAAGAAAACTCCAATTTGACCCACTTGCAGGGACGACTGATCAAAGAACTAGGTGTACACTTCAACCACAACCAATGGCGCAACCACCTCCAAATCCCAAGGTTAAAACAACCCATTTTAGAGGAGGCTCTAAAGAAGATGTTGATTGTTAGGTTGCTCAATTCGAGATAAAGTGGAGAGCCAATGGATATCCAACCATATACAGTGATGACATCAAACTCTAGCAATTTGTTGCTACGTTGGAAGGAAGATCAATGAGTTGGTTTAGTCAATATGGTATTGCTCATTTCGCTACATATGATGCATTAAAAACAACATTTTTACAAAGATTTAGGAAAGAAAAAACTCCCTCTAATGTGTTGAGGAAGTTGAGAGCAAGTAGACAAATGACTATGTTAGTAGAAGACTATGCTTAGAAATTTAGAACCTTAATGGAAAAATTACAGGGTAACAAGAGACCTATCGATGAGATTTTGGCGGGTTATTTTCTAAAAGGATTAAGGAGTAGCATCGGACATGTAGTTGCAAGTGTGGATATTGCTAATGGTTTTGATGTATTAGTGTTAGCAGCTGCAAGATCAAAAAAGAGACATAGTGATTCAAGTTTAGAGACTGAATCGGATTCAGAAATGGAATCATAGAACGGGACAATTGATTATGATTCATACGCAAGATGAAGAAGTAGTGGTGAGAAGACACCGCAAGCATAAAGGTAAAAAAAGTAAAGAGGAAGCTTTGATTAGTAAGTTAAAGAAACATGGATACTCTATAATAGCTCCAAAGGAAAAGATTTTGTGACATTTGTGATAAAAATGGACACACAAAAAATCAGTGTTGGTATAACCCCAAGCATAGAGGGCAAAGCCCACAGGAGGACAATAGAAATAATAATGAAGTGTCAGGCACGAGGCAATTTTCAGAGGCAACAACAAGGACAACTATTGTGGAGAGAATAGGTGAACCAGCAAGGAAATAACCAAACAGGAAATGAACAGGATAGACCACCTAGGGTGATGCCTTGTGGGTATTGTTCAGCACCTAGTCATTGGATAGGGCCTAATTGTCCTTTATAGGTGAAGCATAGAGAAGAAAGGGGTATACTAGTAGTTCCCTACAATCAAAATAATCAATAGGGTCAGCAGCAACAACAGGCTGCTCAAGCCAATGCTATAGTGATAGAATTATCAGATCAGGATTCAGGAGTGTCATAACGATGGAGGTGCCATTACATTAGGAAGCCTACATCTGAATCATGAAAGTCAATGGAATTGTGATTGCAATCAATGTGGTAAGGCTAAAGAAGTGGATGTCTTGGTAGTTACAAGGTCTAAAAATAAAGGTCCCATCGATTGGAAAGAACAAAGACATGTAAGAGACCAAGTTGAGAAATGGATCCAATAGGATCAGCAAAAACAAGTGCAATTTGCAAGTTCATCTTAGGAAGAGAATAATGCAATATCTGTACAAAAGATGAAGGAGGAGGATAAGATTACATCCAAGCAAGATTTAGATAACAACTGGTTTGAGGTAATCATTAACTCTCCTTTATAATTGTCCTTAGATCAGTTATTATCTTTGGTATCAGCTTTTAGAGAGAAGTTATTGAACAAGCTGGCTAAAGTTAAGCACGACTGGGGATTGAATGTGGTGGTGATTACAAAAGGTAAAAAGTAGGTGACAATTCCCATGAGAGGTAGAAGAAACATGTGAGTGCAGGAGAAACCATTGATGGCTCAACCTATTAGATTGGCAGAGGAGATAGAAGATGATGAGGAGGAAGAATTTTTGAAAGCCAATCCAACGGTTGTACCAGTTTTATAAGTAGATGTGGAAGGTGTGCTAGCAAAGGATGATGAAGTTGTGAAGAAGTTAGGTGAGCCAGTTTCAGGAGATGCTTTGGAAGGTGCACAAGTGCGACGGATGTCTGAACAAAGTTTGGAAATTCCTATGCATCAGAAACTAGAGCAGTAAGAGAAAGAGGTTATTTATGAGCAAAAATATGCAAGTTCTAACAAGGTAAAAGAGGATGAACTTCAAGAAATTAATTTGGGAACGAAGATTAAACTGAAGATGGTGAGAGTAAGCAAGGAACTCGAGGGTCAATTCAAGGAAGACCTAATTTGCTTATTAAAGGAATATGTGGATGTTTTTGATTGGGATTACTAATAGGCGAAAGGAATAGACCCTAATTTACATCAATATAGGATAAATTTTAAGAAAGATGCAATTTCGGTTGTGCAGTAAAGATATCAGATGAATCATAATTTTGCTAAGCAGGTTAAAGAGTGAATTGATAAATTGTTGGCAGTTGGATTTATAAAACTGGTCAATCAGGTTACATGGTTGTCTCTTATTATAGTGGTCCCTAAAAAGAATGGGAAGCTGAGAATTTGTGTTGATTATAGAAAGTTAAATGCAGCAACAATTACGGATCCCTTCCCTATGCCATTTTGTGATGCGATATTGGATGCAATAGCTAGTCATGAGATGTATAGTTTTTTGGATGGATCCTCAGGTTACAATCAAATTCATGTTGCTAAGGAGGATTAGCACAAAACTGCATTCATTACAGAACTTGGGGCTTATGTATTTAGAGTCATGAGTTTTGGATTGAAGAATGGAGTGCCCTCATTCAATTATGTGGCGCATAAAGTAATTGAACATTATTTGCAAGATTTCATGCAAGTCTTTGTGGATGATTTTTCAGTGTTTGGGAAAAACATACAACATTTGCTGCATCCGAAATCCTGTTCTGATAGATATAAGAAATTCAGGATGGTGCTCAATTTGTTTAAGAGTGTCATTGCAGTTAAGAGTGGTATTCTATTGGGACATGTCATTTCTCAAAAAGGAATGGCTATTGATGTGAAAACGATTGAAGCCATTAGGACACCCAAAGCGCCCACAAATGTCAAGGAAGTAATGAGGTTTTTTGGTCAAATTAAGTGGCATGCTAGGTATTTAAGGTACTTGGCCAATATTTCTTTACCACTCACACATTTGACAAAAAAGGATGTTCCATTTGTATGGACTGAAGCTCAAGGAAAAGCATTTCAATTATTGAAGAAGATGGTTTCAGTAACACCAATTTTGCAGCCGCCAGATTGGTCGTTGCCATTCCATATATTTGTTGATGCATCGGATGTGACTGTAGGAGCAGTTTTGATGTAGTAGAAGGAAAAAGGATGGTATATGCCAGTATATTATGCTAGTGGGGTGTTGTGGGCAGCTAAAAGAAACTATCTGGTGACTGAAAGAGAAGCTTTAGCAATGGTGTATGCTCTTAACAAGTTTAGACATTATTTATTGGGTAATAAAGTGACTTTTCATGTTGATCACCAGGCTTTGGTGTATTTGATCAAGAAGCCTCTATTGAGAGGAAGGTTGGCTAAGTGGATGCTTCTATTGCAAGAATTTTATTTTGTTATTATTCATACTCTAAGGAAAGAGCATGCAATGACAAATTACTTTAGTAGATTGGAATCAGGTGAAGCACCTATAGGTGTAGATGATGAATTTCCACATGCGGAGCTGTTTAATGCATAAATTGCAAATTTCAATTCCTGGTATGATCAATTATTAGTATTTCTAATTGATGGAGCATTACCTCAATATTTTACACCTCATCAAAGACAAAAGCTTTCTCTAAAAAGTAGATGATATTTGGTTATAGTTGGTGCATTATATAAGAAAGGGGAGGATCAGGTTATTTGGAGGTGTGTACCAGATTTTGAGCAACTAGCTGTGTTACAAGAAGCACATTCTGGTCTAGCAAGAGGTCACTTGTCAAGAGATATTACAGGGAAGAAGGTTTTACAATCAAGATGGTGGTGGCCTACGGTATTAAAATATGCTCATGAGTATGCGAAAAGATGTGTGATTTGTCAGAAAACAGGCCAACCAAATAATTCAAATCGGATGTTTGATCATCCTGTTTTACCTTTGGATCCATGTCATAAGTGGGGTATAAATTTTGTTGGACCCATTAATCCCAGTAATTTGCGTGGTAATAAATGCATTTTAGTAGCTATAGATTATTGTATGAAGTGGGTAGAAGAATTAGCACTGAAGGATAACAAGGGGACAAGTGTGGCAAAGTTTCTCTACCACAACATTATGACCAGGTTTGGTCATCATATAGAGTTGGTAAGTGATAGAGGTGCTCACTTTCACAATGAAGTGATTTCTGAATTAACAAGAACTCATTTGATTATGCATAAAAAGTCTACTGCATATCACCCACAGGTGAATGGTCAAGCAAAAAGTACCAACAAAACTTAAATGTGTGTTCTTAAAAAGCTAGTGCATGATAATCAGAACAATTGGGATTTGTTACTTGATTCAGCATTATGGTCATTCTGAGCAGCCTTCAAGGTGACAATAAGTATGACACCATTCCAATTGGTGTATGGATTGGAAGCTGTAGTGACCATGGAGTTTGTGGTCCCAAGTTTGAGAGTCATAGCTGAAAAGATGTCTCCTGAAGTTTCAGTTAACCATAGAAGTAAGTATCTTCTTCAGTTGGAGGAGGATCATTTAGTTAGTGCATACATTACAGAAGTAATTCATAGAAGGCGGCAAGCCTATGTGAATATGAATGTGAAATTCAAGTTATTTCAAGAAGGAGATTGGGTGATGGTGTACAAATCCAAGTTAGGGCCTCATCGAGGAAAAATTACATTGAGATATAAAGGTCCGTATTAGATTGTGCAAGACTTAGGTCAAGGAACTTTTTTACTAGCAGACATGTTTGGCACAAGAATAGAAAATCCAATCAATGGATTTCATTTGAAGAAATTCCAAATGAAACTGCCCCATATGGACTGGTTGTCATCTAATTTATTGCAGGTGATGTGTAATTTTGAAAATTGGATTAGTACAATTACTTATCACAGAAGTGAGATAGCCCATTTATCTACATGGTCTTCGGTGGTGGCATGTTGTATTGTTAAGTGTTGGTCCAAGTTTATGTTAAGTGCTTTTTTGAGGATGCAATGGTATGTGTTAATTTAAAGTTAGTAAATGAAGTATTCAATTTTCAAGAAGGCTAGATGTAGAAAATACAAGTGCAAGAGTTGCAGAGTGGGTGGCAGAGCAGTTCAGACTAGCAAGGAAAAGTTATATCGGATGGGCAGAAGAAGCGGACGGAAGATAAGGATTGGAAAAACCACGCTCAGCAGAAGGTACAACAGAGAGAAAAAATTTCTAAAATGCCACTAGATCAAGAGGTGTATATGCAAGTAGTGCAGGTTTATGAAGATAGTATAGTGGCACACAAAGTTCAGATGCAAAATCTGCATAAGAATTTTTATATTGGGGTAGTTGATCCAGGGATTTTGTCCTCACCAAATGTCGTTCAGAAATTAATACATTCAAGTAAGCAATTGGACATTCATTCAACGCATGGTTGCAGACCAACTTATTTTTCCATGTTCCGATTAGTAATGGAATGTTTGCCAAAGAATGGTTCTCCTTAGGTGTCACTCTATACCTTTGTAAAAATATGCTTGTACTCTTATGAACACTTCAAAGGTTGGGGTGGAATAGTAGAAAAGGTTTTCAAATCAACTAATTTAGTCAAATTAGGTTGGGCACGCATCGAAGAATTTTTCTATCTCGGAGTTTTATTGGTCAGATGTCATAAAGTCAGAGTTTGTTCAGTCCATTGTTCGTGGCTCGGAGTTGGTTAGTTCATTGTTAAGAAAATCGGACTTTGCTTGGTCGGAGTTTCCTTTCTTGGAGTATGCTAGATCAAAAAGCGCCCATTTAGCAAAAGGTGATCGGAATATTATTTTATTAGGTTTTGCATATGAAAGTGTTTGAGCCCAAATGCACGAGTAAAAAATTTTTAAATCATGTCATCATATTGCAGGAAGATGTGAAATCATTGGGTTTACATCTCACTAATGGTCAAGTATCATCAACACTCATTGTTTTGTGCAAGCTCGGTGGTATCGTACAGGTAATTGAGAGAAGATTTGAAGTTTGGCACCTACGTTTGGCATTTGTCGAATATTACTTCATGCCGTGAAAGAAGATAGTCACTATAACCTCCATTGTTCCGACTAGCATTATAGTTGAAATGAGAGGCCATGGCAAATGTAGGGAGGTGGCAACTCGCAAAGATGAAACCACTTCTGAGGAAAGTGATAGTTTACTACAAGAGGAAGAGGAGGAAATTTTGACACCAACTTCAGCTAGCAAGTTTGTACAAACATTGATGGATTCTTTCACAGATTTTAAATGGAGATCGATATCAGTTCCCCTCTGGATGTCATATGGTTGCAGCATGTGGGTCTCTTTGAATTTGCATCGCTTCCTTGGTCAACTTGACAATGTAATTACTATGCAAAGAGCCAATTGGAGATCATTAAGAAGACAAAAGGTTGTTGGAGCAAGACAATCAATAATTGGTGATTATATGAAGCTTAGAAATGAAGATATGAAGGAAAGTTTGAAGTCTAACTTCATGAAGTAAAGGGAAGGTACAGGAAGAAAAGTTCTATAAACATATGTACATTAGTTTTGCAAATACTTCACAATACTTGAAGTAATGATGAATCAATACTCATATGTGTGTGTGTATATATATATATATATATATATATATATATATATATATATATATATATATATATATATATATATATATATATATATATATATATATATATATATATATATATATATATATATATATATATATGGTCGTATTAGATAAGTAAGATGAAATATAGATGAGATAGAGAAGAATAGATTATGAGTATTGTGTGTATCATCCATCAGATGTATGATGAGTTGAATAGAAAGAATATTCAGAGAATTGCGCGTCTATCTTCTCTCCAATTCTCCTTCTCTGTTTGATTATATTAGAAATTCTTTTGTAGACATCTAAATCCATAGTTAATCTATCTATGGTTAAAGTTTAAGAGCCTAATTGTAAACAGGCTGAGAGAATTTTGTATAGGAACATCTATATGTGAGAAAGTGTTGAATGTCTTCTGAAACAGGTGCAATCTCGATGATCAAATAATTGATCAGATCTTAGTGCACAGTGTAAAGTTTTACACAAATGAGGAGTCAAAATCTAAGTGGGAAGGTAAGCCATCTATGGCTAAAAGCATTCGCTTAAATGGGTTCTAGTTTGGAAGAACTATGTGTTAGAAGTTGCAGGTGTCAAAGTCGACTCTACAAGAAGGTAGTTTCAGACATAGGTAGATTGTTTGGATCATTTATCATAATCTACTTAAGCTTTTGAAGTGTTTTAACTTGGAGGAGGTGTGCAAACTTTAGGCAACACATTTTACAAAGTTTCATTAAAATCTTTACACAATTGATTAGTTAATGAGTGGGTAATGTGTAGCAGATTTTCCTGTGAAGTGATTTTCTTCACAATTAGCTAAAGTCTTGACAATTTGGTACTTGTCTTCCAAAATTGGTTGGAGTTTAAAGTAGGTGGTCTAACATCAAGGATAGCTTTTTCTTTTGGAGATGAACCCTCTCCATCAGTGGTATCAGAACAGGATTTATTAGATTGAGGAAAAGGAAGACCCCGACTGCTGCAGATATACAAATTTTGAAACCTTGAAGATTCAAAAGGATAAAGTGTGAAAGAAAAACTGAAGGGAGATACATAAAGGCAATCAAAAGGATTAGAAGGAGCAAACTTCAAAGCTAAGGTACATTCATTCCTTATAAGGATTAAAGATTTGATAGTACAGGTGAAGAAAGGATGGGAGATAGTCTCCAAATTGAGAAGTTGGATAGAGAGAACTATCTAGCTTGGTCTATGAGAATGGAAGCTCATCTTATGAGAAAAGATCTGATGGGATACATCATAGGAGAGGAAGAAAAGCCAGAGTTCAAAGATCCTAGTGTTCCAACTAGGGAGGAGCTTGCAGATATAAAGATTTGGATGAAGAAGGATGCTCAAGCAAGGAGCATAATCTACATGGCAGTGAATGAGATTTGCTTCCTCATATCAGAGGACTTGAAAGTGCAAGTGACATATGGAATGCTTTGGAAGAGCATTTTCAGAATACAACCAAATCAAGGAAAGCTTCATTATGGGCAGACTTTACTACATTCAAGAAGAAGGCTTCACAATCAATATCTGATTATGTGACAAAGATCAAAGACATTGCTGATTCTTTAGGTGTAGTTGATGAATGTATTAAAGAAGATAAGTTGGTAAGACAAATTCTCATAGGGCTAAGAGGAGATGAGAAGTGGAAGCCTTTTATATTGTCTATAGAACTTTCATTAGATCATTTCACTCTTGATTTGAATCAATTGTTAGGACATATGCCAACTTTTGAGAATGATATCAAAGGAGATGTTGATAAGAGTGCATGTCATGCAATGTATTCTAAAGACAAGAAGAAAGCTAGTAAAGGAAAGCAACAATCAATTGAAGATGAAGGTACTTCAAGTCAAGCAAACTTCCTGAGAGGAAGAGGAAGTGGTAGAAATAGAGGAAGAGGTAGAAATAACAAAGATAATGTTAGAGCTTGTTGGGTATGTGGTAAGACCAATCATCTATCTCATGATTGTTGGCATAATAATCAAAGCAATGGTAATTTTAATCAGAACTGTAATCAAAGAGGAAGAGGTGGCAGATATCAGAGAGAAAACTTCAGAGGTAGAGGTGGTAGGAATTCTTTTGGAAGAAGTGGAGGAAGAAACTTCCAAAATCAATCCTATAATAATACTTACTACAATTATGCATCAGATCAGAAAGAAGATTCAACTCTTATTATGAATGCAACATGTGAAGCCTCACATGAAGACATGAGAGTATTTTATATTGACTCAGGATGTAGCAATCATCTGAGTGGAAACATTGCTTTGATGACTGATCTAGATCATAAGGCAATCAATCACACAGTTTAAACAGGTGACAATACAAAGCACAAAGTGAAGTCAATTGGTTCAGTTAAAGCCAAAGATGTAAGTACTCTCTTCAGTAAGGTTTTGTATGTTCCTACAATTCCAAAGAATTTGATTAGTGTAGGACAAATTGTGGAAAAAGGATATGAGGTAAGGTTCACTAATGATGGAGTTTATGTTGAAGACCCTAGTCAAGGGTATAAACAAATTGTTACAGGAAAGAAGGAAGGAAGGCTCTTCACATGAAAGATACAAGGTGATGTTGGACATGCTATGTTCACATATGGAGAGCAAAAGGTGTCTGAATTGGATCTTTGGCATAAAAGACTTGGACACTTTAATGAAAGAGGTATCAAAGATATGGTTAACAATGGTTCAGTACTTGGATTGCCTAATGTTACAGGTCAACATTGGACATACAGATGTGAGGCATGTCAATTAGGTAAGGCTCACAAGCAATCTTATTCTAAGCATGGTTTTATGTATTCAGAAAGTCTTGAATTGGTACATACAAATGTGTGGGGTCCTTCAAAGGACTTCAATATAAATGGTTCAAGATATTATGTCATATATGTTGATGATGCTACCAGGTGGATTACAATCTATGTGATCAAAGACTAGTTAGAAGTGTTTAATACATTTAAACACTATCATGCATATGCAGAAAGGATTACAGGACAAAAATTGAAGAGGTTAAGGTTAGATGGAGGGGGAGAGTATTTCTCAAATCAATTCAGTGATTATTTGTGGAATGTAGGTATAAAGAGAGAGGTTACTTGCAGGTACTCTCCTCAACAAAATGGGGTAGCAAAGAGAAGAAATAGAACTCTTGTTGAGCTTGCAAGATCAATGATGAAGGAGAAAAATTGTCCTAATTATTTGTGGGCTGAGGCTGTAAACACAACCACATATTTGGTCAATAGGTTACCATGTAAAGCCTTCCAGGGTATGACACCATATGAAGCTTGGTGGGGTAAGGGACCTACATTGGATCATTGTAAAATATTTGGATGTTTGGCATATGCATATGTGCCATCTCAATTGAGGCATAAATTGGAACCTAAAGCAGAGAAGTATGTATTCATTGGCTATGATGACAAGCAAATGGGTTATAGGTTGTGGAGTCCATCCACAAAGCAATTTCTTGTGTCTAATGATGTTACATTTGATGAGCAAGGTACTTGGTATGCATGTACACTTAATGTTCATGCAAGTGATGAAGATATTTTAAATCAGAAGAAAGGTAAAACAAGGGTTCAAATATATGATGAAGAAGAGAGTAATGAAGGACAAGTTGAAGTAGAAGAAAGGCCAATGCTTGATCCAGAATATGATGAACCAGAGACTTCAAGAAGTGGAGAACTCAGAAGGTCATCTAGGCACAAATGGCAACCTACAAGGTATAGCTATGATACTTCATTCTTGACTATTAAAGATTATGCTTATATGTTAAAAGCAGATGAAGATCGATCCACATATGATGAAGCCAAAGGAAAGAAGAATTGGGAAAAAGCTATGCAAGAAGAATATGATGCATTAATGGAAAATGAGACATGGGATTTGGTTCCTAAACCAAATAGTCAGAAGATCATTGGATGTAGATGAGTCTATAAAACAAAAAGGTTTGCAGATGGAAGTGTATCTAGGTACAAAGCCAAGCTTGTTGTAAAGGGATATGCACAGACATATGGTGTGGATTACGATGAAACTTATAGTCTTGTTGCAAAGATGACAACCATAAGGACTCTCATAGAAATTTCTTCTTGCAAAGGTTGGGGATTAGGATGTGAAAAATGCATTTTTGAATGGTTATATTTCAGATGAAGTCTACATGGAACAACCAGATGGGTTCAAAGATCAAGTGTATCCAAATCATGTGTGTAAGCTCAAGAGAGCTTTGTATGGTTTGAAGCAGGCCCCAAGGGCATGGAGTTATAGGCTTGTAAAGTTCTTGAAGGAACTTGGATTTCAAGCATCAAAGGCAGATAGTAGCTTGCTAGTCAAAGCAAGTGATGATGGATTTATTTATGTTTGTATTTATGTTGATGACATAATAATTACAGGAACAGATGAAAAAGGTATACACATGATTAAGAAGCAGATGGAGAAAGAATTTAAAATCAGTGATTTGGGAAATTTTTCATTCTTTTTGGGAATGGAGATTTCATATACTCAACATGGAGTATATGCAACGCAAGAAAGGTATCTGAAAAATTTGCTAACCAAATTTAAAATGGAAGATTGCAGGATAGCATCAACTCCAATGGAGGTGAATCATAGATTGAGTAGATATGGAGGAGAAGAATTCAAAGATATGAAGCTTTATCAGAGTTTGGTGGGTAGCTTTATTTATGCTACATTAACAAGGCCTGATTTATCATATGCAGTTGGAGTTCTATCTCAATTCATGCATTGTCCTAGAAAGGAACATTGGATTGCATGACAAAGAGTACTTAGGTTCATAAAGGGCACACTTAAAGAAGGTTTTTACTATGGATTTACTTCAGATACAAGAGTCAAAATATATAGTGATGCAGATTGGGCAGGTAATTCTGATGATAGAAGATCAACACATGGATATTTGTGTTATGTGGGAGATAAGCTAATTTCATGGTGCTCTAAGAAGCAACATACAGTTGCTTTATCATCTACAGAAGCAGAATACAAAGGCATGGTAGAAGTTGCAAAGGAAGTAATATGGTTAAAGACTCTTATGAAGAGTTTTGATATTGTTCAGAGTACTCCTATCATTTGTGGAGACAATATGAGTTCTTTATATTTGGCAGCAAATCCTGTATTCCATGCTAGAACTAAACATATTGAGATTCAATATCATTTTTTGAGAGAGAAGGTTGTTGATAAAGAGATAGAAGTTATACATACTCCTACAAAAGATCAACTTGCAGATATGATGACAAAGAGCTTGGATGGACCAAAGTTGCAAAGGTTTAAAGATATGGCAAGAATAAAGAAGATGCAGGTAATCACAATTGATGATTGAGGGGGAGCTATTGGAGCAAGACAATCAACAATTGGTGATTATATGAAGCTTAGAAATGAAGATATGAAGAAAAGATTGAAGTCTAACTTCATGAAGGAAAGTGAAGGTTCAGGAAGAAAAGTTCTATAAACATATGTACATTAGTTTTGTAAATACTTCAAAATACTTGGGAGAGTCATTTGGGCACATTGGGTCTACGAGAGAATGCACAGTGAGATGTTTGCAGGAGATAGACACAAAATGCTAGTAAATACTAGGATGGCAGCGTACTTGGCTACTTTGTTTCAGTTTGTTCAACAGGTGGATATACCGGAAGAAGTATGGCCAAAGGAGACTACGAGTCAATTGGATGCATCAGTGGGTAGAAAGCAAGAACAGGTGTTGGCCAAGCAAATAGAACAGCACAAAGATGTATATAGTGATCTATTTAAAGTTGGCTACAAGATGGAGGAGATAGCATCTGTTGCTCAAAAGTTGAAGGGTGAATCATCTAAGGGATAATGTTTCAAGACTCATTAGTCCATATTCAAACAGTGAGGAGAAACCTAGGGTGGTTGGGAGGACGTTCAAGTTATCCAAGAAAAGGAGATTAGAGCCTCAAATGCAAACAGTTATCGATAAATCTATAGGTGAACAGCATCAACAACCACAAATGGAAATAGGTTCAGAAGTAAGAATGATGCAGATGAAGTTGGAAGAGGTCTCTAAGTTTTTATGCAAGCAGGAAGAATAGTTAGCATAACAAAAGCAGCGTGTGGATAGTATAAGTATTGAAGAACATAAAAAATTACAGGCACAAATTCTGAACCTTCAAGAGGAATTAAAGCAAAAAAGTCAAGAATATGAGGAGTTGAGCACTAAATGCAAGCAGCGGTAGGTGGTTGAAATATCAAAGGCAAAAAAGTCCTTACAAGAATTTGAGTTATGGACCATTCAAATGCAGGAAAGGGTAGAAACTGAAATGCAAAGTTTGGCAGCTCCGAGTTCTAGTTTGTAAATAGATATTGTAGTCCTTAATTCTAGGATGGAACCATGGTTAGTGTTGGAGAGAAAGACTCCGAACAGTGAAGAAGTTGAGCTTGATGTAGTTTTAATGTGAAAACTAGATATGAGCATGATCAAACAACAAATCCATAAGGACGTACAGGATTTATGGGATGTTGTTAAGGACAGATTAAAGACCGTGGTTCGATTTCCCTATGAGCAATTGCAAGATGGATTTGTTTTTGTATAGGAAAAAGAATTGCTTCAGGACATAGAAAAGTATAAAGCAGAGAATGAAGAATATTTGTAGATTATTAAAGAACTTAAAGAGCAGTTGGTGCAACAAAGTGTTGAAAAAGAGCTGGATACATTGGTAGATCAAGAATAGTTAATTTCAGATACAGGATTGACTGAGAAGAAGCATCAAATAGAGGTATGTCAGAATTTGGTACAAGTTGAAGGGGTAACTGAAAAAGAAACATAAGCTCATCATGGATCATTGGAAATAGTTGTTTATGATCAAGGGGTTGTGAATCTGCGTACATTTTTTTGCAAAAACTCCCCACTGGGGAGTGCCACGTGTTGAAGGATAAGTTGATCAATCGAAAAGTGTTCTGCTAATTCGGAATTTTACTGAATCGGATTTTGATGAATCGGATGTTGCTGAAATCAGACTTTTAATGGACAATTATAGTCAGTTAGTGTTTTGCATCGCGTGAAGGCACACACACACACACACACACACACACACACACACACACACACACACATATATATATATATATATATATATATATATATATATATATATATATATATATATATATATATATATATATATATATATATATATATATATATATATATATATTGTAGGAAAAGAAGAGAGAGAAGTGGAAGTGTCTTCAAGAAGCATGACGCAAGAAACAGAAGCGTCTGTCTAAAGCAACATGGGAAAATTGACAAGTTTGCAAGGTGATCTGACATTCTTGTATCGAAGAAGGAAGTCTTAGTAGGAAAAGTGTCTGATGAAATCTGAAATTGTAATTTCTGAAGTTTTTGGATGACTTAACAAAGTTGTTATACACACATCTGTCTTGCGCAATTATTGTGAGTGTTTTTTTTTTCTTCTTGAACTGAAGTTTTGTTCAGTACTATGTGAAGCAGAAGTTTGTCGATCTAAATTCTTCTATATGTATCTATATCTATTTGTTAATCTATGCGAGGAAAAGAAATCAGAGGCAGGAATGTTTTCTGTGTGAATATATTAGAAGTGAGTAGCTATGTGTTGAATGCGAACCCCCACAACTGCCATGCAAATAGAATACAACAATATCATGAAGAATGGAACTAAGGAGCTAGTGGATCGACCCCCTAAGCATAAAGTATTGGCACCAAGTGGGTTTGGATGCTAAAGTAAAAGGTTGATGGTACTCAGAAAAAGTACAAAGAAAGACTTGTTGCACATGGCTACTCACAAGTTGAAGGCGCTAACTTTTGTGAATCATTTGCTCAGACTGCAAGGATGACTACTATCCAAGTAGTACTAGATATGGTTGCGCATAAGCAATGGCCATTCTATCACATGAATCTCAAATTAGCATTCTTGAATGGAGACCTCAAGGAGTATATGTCTTGGCCACTAGGGCTTGAGGCTCTTCATTCAGAGAACAAGGTATCTAAGTTGAAGAAGGCATTATATGTTCTAAAACAAGCCCCTAAAGCATGGTACCAATGGAGATAAGTATCTCTTGGATCTAGGTTTCAAAAGATGTGCTTCTCATGCTAACTTGTATGTTCTAAAGAGAGGAGAGAAGAAAATTGTGTTGGTACTCTATGTAGATGCCCTTGTGATTATGGGAAATGATGATGCTCTTCTTCAACAAAAGAAAGATGCCCTGAGTTCAAAATTTGAAATGAGAGACTTGGGCTTAATGCATTATTTCTTAGGCCTTGAAGTTTGGCAAGAACTAGGGAAGATTTTCATCTCTTAGCAAAAGTATGCAGGACAAATATTGAAGGTATTTGACATGGAGGATTGCAAGGAAATTTCTAAACCTATGGAGGTCAACACAAAATTATCTATTGAAGATACTTCACCTCTAGTGGATATTGGAAGATACATGGAAGTCTCACTTACTTGTGCAATAACAAACCAAACATCTCTTATAATGTTGGAGTAGTAAGCATGTTCTCTATTAAGCCTTGCCAAACTCATTGGAAGGCATGCATGTAGATACTCAAGTATATGACAGGAACCATTGATTATGGTATTCTTTATGAAGAAGGATCATCTTTGGTTGGATAATGTGACTCAGATTAGGAACGAGATATTGATACCAAAAAATCAGTTTCGAGATATTGCTTTTCTTTAGGATCATGGATTTTCTCTTGGATCAATAAGAAGTAAATTGTAGCATTATCTTCTACTGAAGTTGAGTACAAACCAGCATGTGATACAACATGTGAAGTAATACAGTTGAGAAGGATCCTATGGCACATAGGAATACAAGGAGAGGAGGCTACAAGGTTGAAGTTTGAAAACCAAAGTTGCATGGCTATTGCCAAGGATCTTTTTTTCCATGCACATACCAAGAACATAGAAATTTAATATCACTATGTGCCTGAGTTGATTGAGGACAGGGTTATGGAGATAAGCTACTCAACTGAAGAAAATGGAGCATGCACCTTCACCAAGGCTCTTGGCAGAGAGCAACTTCATTGACACTTTCCAAAGCTTAGCATTGGACCAAGGAGGTAGTTCATTGCAGTGTGGACATTGAGGGCGAGTGTTGGATATACTCAATACTCCACCCTTAAGTGGCCACAAATGATCCATGGTGCTCTAAGTTGTAAGGCACCCATTATGAGAAGAATTTCCAAGTTAGATGAGGTCTATGTGTGATTGTTGATGGTAATAGATGCTAGAAAGTTAGGTAGGTCATGAAATTCTAGGCCATTGGGTTGCCATTCAAGGTGAAAATAAAGGCCTTGTGCAACATGTGATTTCCCCATAGAAGCTTAATGGGGGGAGTGCAGAGGGGGGCTTGCCCCCTTTTGTGGGGTTTGGGGGTCTATCCCCCCAACCCATAGGGCGGAGATGATAGGACTTTTGGTCGTGGAGATATTGTCAAACTATGTATCTTTTCAACTATTTCATATCTCCCGACTATGTTTATCTATATGGTCTCGCCTTATAAAAGTTATATAAGCATGACCCATGTTGAGCTTTATAGAGCATTGTGCACTAGTAAGCCGCTCATCTAGATTCTATCCCGATTTCCATCTAAGCTCCACATTGGGAGCATGTAGGTGGATTACTCTTTTCAATATGAGAATTTGAGTTCTCTATCTCATAGTTTGCATTTATCTTTATCTGCATTTTTCTCTCAACTGTATCTATTGGTATATTTTGCTATGTTGTTATTTTCTTACATGTGATTAGCATTCAAATACAATAGTTTGAAAAGTGATCGTTATCTATAACATTTGGTATTAGAGCATAGTACACATACACCCTTGTAGTCAAGATCTGCTTGATGGATTGTCTAATTATCTAATGTGAAGTTTCATGATGCTTAACTTGTTAGTTTCAAAGAAATTATGGAATATTGTCAATGGAAAGTACCCCAAGCCAACACAAGCTATAGAGGATGTTGCATCTTCATCTAAGCAACCTATCCAGAGTCAGAGATACCATCAAGTTACTTCCTACGCAAGAGTAGTCTAGACGAGATTCTAGAGATGCGCAACACTCTCATCTATTGCTATGCGAGTGAAAAGGAATATTATTACTCAAATCACGTCATGCAGAATATCTCATCAGGCTTGACTGGAGTTAGAGAATCTCTATCAAAGAAAAAATCCTATAAGGAAAGCTCATCTGATGAGACAATAAGCCAACACAAGGATGAAAGTTGGTGAGTAAGTTCAATAACATATTTTGAATCTTAAGGATTTATGAGATCAAGTTCATAGATAATGCGTAGTATGATGTCGTCAATGAAGCTTTCACAAAACTTTTGGTTTGATGCAATACACATAACTAATCACATCCTAAAAAAGTCTTCCACAAAAGCTTTAAAATTCCTAATACCTTATGAAGCATATTATGGTAAGAAGCCTAATATGAGTTATTTCAAACTTTCTTGATCTCCATGTTATGTTCGCATTGAAAAGAAGGATCATGGTAAGCTTGATGTGAAAGCAATGCATATGTTACAGAAAGTAAAATTTATGATAAATATGAAAAACTTTGTAGGCTTTATTAAAGTATATTATTATGAATTTTTCCAAAAAAAAGGATTCTTACATTCAACCATACATGGGGTGATCAATCTTCTCAAACTCCAAAGGTTTATGTTGATAAAGCTGAGGATGAAGTTGTATCTCCTACTATATATTCACAAATATCCACACCACCTTTCTTATTTCTACACAACCTCTTGATCTATCAACTTATGAAGTTGGAGGAACTCCAAGAGCTCGAGAGGAAAGAGTTGTAGAGGAACAAGATGCTGCAATAGTTTTCAAGTCACTTCCAAATTGGTTCTTTCAAACAGTGTAGGATAGTGGTATAGAGAATTCAACACAAAGGAAAAGAAGTCGAAATAAGAAAGATAAAGTTGACAAGGTAAATTATGCAGAACATTTTGACATTCATAACATCTTATTTCATATGAGAATGAACTAGCTAGTGACAAAGATGCATTACAAAGTCTTGTTTGGAATAAAGAAATGCAAGAGGAGATTGATTCTACTCACAAGAATCAATCATGGAGGCTTTGTAAGTTACCAAAAGGTAAAAAAGCTATTGCTATTTAGTGAATCTTTAAGATGAAATGAAAAGCAAATGGAATGGTAGAAAAGTATAGAGCAAGGTTATTTGTCAAAGGTTATGTACAAAAGAAATGTATAGAATATGATGAAACCTTTGCATTTACTTACAGAATGACCATAGTTAGGATATTTCTTTCTCTTGTTGCATTCTTTGGTTGGAAATTATACCACTTAGATATCGAAAACTTTTCTTAATGGTTATCTTCATGAAGTTGTTCATATTTAGCAACTAGAAGGTTTTGAAGAACTAGGTAAACAACATTTAGTTTGCAATCTTATAGAATCTCTTTATGGTTTGAAGCAAGAACCAAGATCTTGGTATTAAAAGGTTTGTTTATATATTTTAGTATTGGTTTTGAAAACTCAAAAGTTTCTCCTACCCTCTATAATAAGGCAAAGATAGATGTTTTAATCATCATCATCATCATTTATGTTGATGATATGATTATGACTTGTCCCAAGGACTCATATCTATAATTCTTTAAGCCACAACTTAAGAACACATTTCATGTCACTATCTTGGTGTTTTACATTATTACCTTGGCATTGAATTCAAATTCAAGAATGAGTGTATCTATATGATAAAAAAATTCATTGACAAATTATTGGAAAGTTTGAAATGTCCTATTGTAAATGTATGTAGAAATCTATGGATATTAATATGTCATTACAAGCATATGCAAAATCAAAAGCTTTTGATGTTACTCTATATAGGGAAAGAGTTGGATGTTTGATCTATCTATGTAATACATGTCTAAATATTTAGTTTATAGTTTCTCAAGTACCTAGGTTAATGAATAAACCTCCCAAAGTTCATTGGAAATAAGTTAAACAAATTTTGAGATATTTTAAAGGGACTATGAATTATGCGTTGTTTTTTCCAAAGTTTTTGCATTTTATACTTCAAGGTTTTGCAAATTCTGATTGGGCACGTGACAAAGACACAAGAAGAAGTACAAGTGGCTATTGTTTTTTATGTTGGAGAATGCCTTATTTCTTGGCGTTTTGGCTACATCTTCAAGTGAAGCATAACATAGGGCTTCATATACAATTACACTTGAAGCTATATGGTTACATTAAGTTCTAAGTTATCTTGATGTTCATCTTCATCTTTCTATGCATATATTTTTAGATAGTCAAAGAGTGTTTGCTTCATCTTCTTTGTACTACTAAAAGTATTTGCTGATTTCGTGAGCAATGGACTCATATTTTAGGGTTTCATCAAGTGTTTTTGTTGTATAGGGTATGTAGGTGGCATAGCTATTGGTCAATATTAGAGAAGAACTAAGTTCAAATTAGGGTTTACTATATTTATTATTTTTGATAGTTTACACGCTTCTATTGCACATACTCTCTCAAATAATACCTTTTAAACTCTCTTTCTCTAAATTTTGTACCTAGAAACCTTTTCATTCAGCCTATTTTCACTTTTGTATCATTATAGACATTGTATGTTGATATTTGACATTATTTTTAGTGTGTAGTTAGCATTCAATAGCTACACATGAAACTCCTTTCTTCTCTATTCTACTATCATTCAACACATTCAATTTGGTCAAGGTGGGTTATTTGCTAAGGTTTTAAGTGTCGAAAAGTTATTAATTACCCTATTATTATTATTTGGACTTACCACACTTCCAACAAGGTTTTACCTCTAAAGTGACAATCCCCCTTGCTTTTTTTTTGTATTGAAATGGGAGATCTCATGGGTTATATTATCACCAATTTCTATATTTACTTTGTCTTTGAGAGCATATATATTATTAAACCAAGAAACATTGCAACTAATATGGTTTTTACATCCACAACCAATATAGCAAGGGTTATCTAATTTTCTTGAATTCCCATTCATATGCATCATCAAGAGATTATATTTTTTTGAACTTGTAGTAGCATAATTACCTTTACCTTTGTATGAGGAACCTTGATTATAAATCCTTTGGTTTCCTTGTCGGTAGACATGTCTAGCATAGTGGCCAAAGTTTTCGCATATATAACACCCTTCTCCATCTTGATTCCTACTTTGTTGATGACTTCATCCTCTTCCTTTTGTTCTTCCTCTACCACTTTGTGATGAGATGCCTTGATCATTTCCTTGATTTCATTAGTGGCTCTTTCCTTACTCAAAAACTTCCTTTGTTCCTACGTTTTCCTCTTCTTCATTTGCTCATTGGATTACCTACATAAAAGACTTGTTTTGAATTCGAATTCGAATGGATCCACTTAAAAGTGATCCCCAAAGTTAGGAGATATTCGCTCAGCGCAAACATTTGTGGTTTTAGGTAGTTAGAGCCACGACTTTGCTTTTACATCATGGATGAGGTAAGCCATCCTTTTCCTTTTTCTTTTTTTTCAATTACAAGAGATGGCATCCTTTTCCTTTTTCTTTTTTTTCAATTACAAGAGATAAAATGTACTCTTTTACAAGAGGTGTTCACATGAATACACATGTGACTTACAAATGATCATAATATCAAGAATATCAAGCATGTAGGCTTGGGTAAAATGCACCAATAGTCTTGCCATAGGAGATGTATCCTAGTGGATTCATAGGTGCTTGATAAGCTTAGTGAGCTTCTTTTGGTCACTTGGCATATGCAATGAGAAGTGCACACATATGCAATGACACAATTGTAGCTCAAGCGTAAGCACCACCTCCTTTACTTGTCAATCCGCGGAGACGTGAGGACCAGTATGAAGACCACGAGCAAGTGAAGGCACAAGTGCGTGAGTGAAAGCACACAAACATGCACACACATACACACACACGCACACAAAGTAAGATCAAAGAGAGGAACAATGGAAAGCTTAGATTGCAAAAGAGTTCTCTTACAAAAGTTCTATTCTCTAACAAGCTAACCTCAAAAATGAGCTCTCTAGCTCTTTTTATAGTTTTTTGACTAGTTTTGGCCCTGTCCAGACCTAGTGTCTGGCCTAGTTAAAAATTAGGTTCTAGGGCTTATTTGAGGGCTCAAACAAAGTCTAAAAATTATGAAAATTGGTACGATGGTACTTCTAATACTCCTCAAGCTCGAGGACTCCTCGGCTTGAACAAAATGGAGTTATAAAAATAGATAATGGTATTTACAATGGTTTTTAGTGATGAAAATCACTATTTTTGTAGGGGATTCATCTGAAAATTTGACATACACTTCATGGAGCTCCCTACTTGCTCCCTTTCCTTGTGTGTCCACCTTTTGATGTGCTTCCATGCTTTGTCCTTGACTTCGAGCTTCAACACTCCCCCCCCTCTCGAGTCTGTCGTCCCTGACAGACCCTTGTTGTAGTGGTTGTTCCAAGTAGTGCCTTAAGAGGGAGCGTCCCGTATGTCTGAACAAAAGTCGTCTGACTTCCAAATGTGTCTGGTTCTTCATCTAGCACTGCGAGCCTTTGCAAGTTGTAGTCTCTTGGTATATGCTTCTTCCTGGGATTCTAGCATGACTGTGTCGTTGTGAGTCTCCGTTGATGTTTTCTAGATCTTCCATAGTTGATGTTCATAGTAGTCATGCCCAGTACTCCTAACCCATATTGAGTGATGGGTAAGTGTGTTCGTGCATGGGTTGAGGAAAATATGTGCCTTGTGCACGGCCTTGTAATGTAGCCCTATGAATGCTTACTTGGAAAATGCATTGGAAGAACTATGGTGCAAAAATTGCGGGTCTTGAGCTAAGTGCCCAAGGGTATGCTGACGAAGAGGTTTCCTAATCTATCATGGTTATGGTGTTGCCAGAGTAAAGATACTTACCATGGAGAAGGTTGATCGATGTTCATCTCTTCGTGTTGTACACTCGGCCTTTGGGATGGAACATTGTTGATGAATGTCCATGTTGATGGTCCACTGATGAGATCTTTTGAGTGGTTGATCCTCTCTCCTCTTTTCAAAGCAACATTTGCCAAATACTGAGAATTGAATTTCTTTATATTCTTTGGCAAACAACATTGGGTAACTACACCAAGCTGAGTTTCACATATTCTCTTTAGCTCACCATATGCAGGAGTCTTCTCCTCCAGAACTACCCTTTGCAAATATCTCCTTGGATGCTTGCGTACATGAAGTAGTTAAGCATCACTCAAGTTGCGGACCTTCAAGCTTTTCATTCCTACCATGGTAAGAGAAAATCATAGTTGTAGATGCCATGTTCATGCCAAGTGCTTGCCATCTACTAGATAAGGCAGCAATAATATCATCTGCTAGTCGAGACAAAGTTTTATCCAAATTGATAAATGCCTAGTAATAAAAAATTCCACCTTCAACTAAGCATGACTCATTCAGGTTCCAAGAGCCAAGCCTAGAGACAAGGTTTTTTTTTGGAACAATGTCACAAAACAAGAAGACAGAGTTTAGTATCAATCAATAATATCTTTGACATATGTCAATGTGCTCTTGTGCCTGGGATTCTCAAGTGTGTCTATGCACGGCCGTGTAATGTGGCCCTATATTAATGCATACTTTGGAAATGCATGACCTGAATGGTGCAAAAGATAGGGTTGTGCAAGGAGCACATGGTTGTCGCTCGTCGAGGCCTGATGTCACCTGCAAATGTTGATGTCATCTTTGTTGGAGGTATCCATTGGATCTCGAGATGACCACTGATCCTTCCTCTTGATAGGGACCCATTTTAGAACAGCATTTGGCACTGTAGAGATTACTTTAGGCGTCTTCCTCGTTGGATGCTTTCTGAACTGTGGTATCCAATGTGCTTGGTGCTTTGGTTTGATGGAGGCTACTTGTACTTTTGGCTTCCAAACCCATATCCTTTTTGCACGTCTTCCTAATATTGTTGAAGAGCTGATTTGATCTCCTTTCGGTCTCTGTACGTGGTTCTTACCCTCTTCTCCTTTTGGCTTCTTTGTTGAGACCTTTCGCATGTGGGAGAACACAGGTTGTTGTAGATGTAAGAGCTTCTTAGGTACCCACATCTGTAATCGCCCTTGTTGAGCTTCAACTAATTTCTTAGGCACCCAAACTTGTTGGATACCTTGTGATTGAGCTTGTCCGAGCTGCTTCGTCTTCTGACCTGGTTGGCTTGCCTGGATGGGATTTGTGGGGGCCAAGGCTGGTGGTTTCTCTCCTTTGTGTACCCATATCTGCTTCATGCTCGGCACTACCTTCCTTTGGAAATCTCGTTGTCTATTTGATATAGCAGTTGTTCTATTCGGTTGTGCTTGCTTTGTTGGTTGAGTTGTTGTGGTGGCATTAGTCCTTGCCCCAGAGGAGGAGTCCGCTTGTCGTTGAGCCTGTTCTTCCATGATTGACTCCTTTTGCATCATAGAGCTTTTGACACATACATCTTCTTCCATATGATTAGTCTTAGAAGAACTAAGAGAGTGTGTGGTGCCCTGATCTGGGAGCATGCAGTTCTCTAATTCTATTGTAATGCATTGTTCATGTACCCATACTTGAAGAATTTGACTTCTTAGGTTCAAGTTTACTGCATGGTCATAAATCCAATCTTGACCCAAAACAAGTGGTTCTGTAAGGTTCTCATCTTGACACACTAGCGCTTTGACTTTCATTCGAACATCTTGAAGGTAGATGGGAAGTTCCACCTCGCCCAAACAAGGGGTTTCCACACCTCCCAAACCTATGAGATAAGCTTCTATGGGATTGATGTTCAACTGCAAGTCTTGGCAGTAGGAAAGTCTAACTGCACTACTTGCTGCACCTGAGTCAATCAATGCTTTCACAGTCCTTGTATCCTTCCCTTGTCCTATCTCTATGGTCACAAAGGGTCGTCAGTCAATGACTTGAGAAGTCGCTATGCCTGAGTTTTGGCACATATCCATGTGATATTTTGGAGCTTTTGAGTTGACATCTAGGCCTAGTCACCTTAGCTTATTTCGCCTTATGCACTCTCTAGCCTCTGCTTGTGCTTCTTCCCTCACCCTTAACTCCTCTTCTTTTCGCTTCTTAGCAGTGTTGAGTCTCTTAAGCATATCCTCAGTAAGAGGTTCTTGATATAGCTTGACTCTACAACCACTAATATAGTTCGGCAAGATATCACCTTCTAAAGTAGCCAATTGAACCGCGCCGCTAGTGGAAATTCTGTTAATGATCATGGGTCCATATCCTCGTTTTTCCAACTTATGGGCATGTTGTTTTAGTGTGTAAACCAACACTAGATCTCCCTCTTTCAGTGCCTTATCCTTAATGTGTGCATCGAAGTATGCCTTTGGCCTTTTCTTTGCAGCGTAGATGCCTGCAACCGCTCGTAGCCTTGTCTCACCTAAGCGTTCTAGATCAAAGATCCTAGATGACAATTCATGTCCATTCCACTCATGCTCTTGTGCTACTTTTAAAGCAGGGATTAAGAAATCCAGTGGTAACACCGCATTCTGTCCAAAGACCATCTGAAATGGGGTGGCATTGAGTACCGTTTTGTAGGCAACTCAGTAAGCTCAAACAGCATGATGAAGTTGTTTGTCCCAATCAGAGCGTTTATTATTTACCAATTTTGTCAATACGTTACAAAGGATCTTATTGGTACTCTCAGCTTGTCCGTTAGCTTGTGGGTGATAAGGGGCAGACTTTTTATGTATCACCAAGAATTCTTGGAGAAGATTTTCAATAACCTCATTCAAGAAGTGTGTGTCTCTATCGCTCACTAACTCTATTGGTAGCCCATATCTCGTGAACACATTCTCGAATAAGAACTTAGCCGTCGTCTGAGCATCATTCTTTCTTGTGGCTTTCACCTCTACCCACTTTGTAAGGCAATCTGTGGCTACAATAATATACTCTTCATGGGAGTTTCTAACAGGGGGATTAATAGGACCTATGAAGTCTATGCCCCACTTGGAAAATGCACGCCCTCCCATCATTGGCCTCAAAGGCATCTCGTCTTTTCTAACTGGATATTGTGCACGTTGGCATGTGTCACATTTCTTCACATAGGTATGTGCATCCATATGAAGAGTGGGCCACCAAAGTCCTGAGAATAGAATGGTCTTAATCACTCGGTCAGGACCAAAATGTCCACCTACAACACCATTGTGTGCAGTCTCTAAGACCTTTAAATAGTCTGATTCATGAACGCACAGTCTTAAGTAACCATCTTTGCTTCTTCGGTATAAGTTGTCGCCTACTAAGGCATAGCCTTGAGCTTCTTGCTCCATGCTTCGTCTTCTTGCTAGACTAGCCTCTTTGGGTAATCTTCCCGACCTCATAAACTCTACCAATGGAGCACTCCAATCTGGAATTAATGACACTTGATAAAGGGTCGCATGCTCCACTGGGGGTCTCTCTCTGCACATTGGAAAATTCTTAATCCACTCATGTATTTCTTTGTCCATGCTAGGCCAATACACTCATAGATGCTTCAGATTCTGCAATGTTCGTTGTTTATAATAGTGATTTCCTAGCAATCCTTCATGAGCTTGCTGCAACCAACTACTATGTTCATCATCCTCGACACAACAAGCTAATACACCCTCAGTATCTTGTTTGTACATGCTTCCTGCCAATATGTGATATTTTTGTGATCTTACAATTTCTTCTTCTGATGTTTTCACATTCTTATTTGCAGGGCCAAAGGTTAGGACTGGTACCAACTTATTTGCCCATTTGGGAACAACTTCCAAATTGAACAGATAAGCATCAGGTAGTTCATCAGACACTCCTTGTGGTGACTCTCCTGAAGTAATGCGAGAAAGGTGATCTACCTGAAGGTGGGTTCTACCTTTCCTGACAACAACTTCAAAGTCATATTCCATTAGTAAGAGGAACCATCTTACTAAGCGTCCAGTATTGCAAGGTTTATTGACCAAATATAACAAAGCTTGATGATCAGTGAAAAACTTGAACTTGTTGGCCAATAAATAGTGTCTAAACTTCTTCACAGCATATACCATGCCTAAGCCCTCTCGCTCAGTTGTGGTATAGTTCCGTTCAGCTGTAGTGAGCTGTCTACTAGCATATGCTATGGGCAAATCTAAGTTTCCTTCACTTGTGGGTTGTGCAAGCACACATCCTATGGCATGATTGGATGCATCCACATGGACATGGAATGGTTTATTCCAATCAGGAGTGGTCAGTATTGGTGATGTGCACAAACGTTTCTTCAGTTCATTGAAAGAATTCTCGCATTCCTCGTTCCACTCAAAATTAGACAACAAGGCATAAAGGGGTCTAGCTATGATCGCGTACATGTGGATAAACCTACGGTAATATCCACAATGGCCCATAAAGGATTGTACCTCCTTAACATTCCTTGGCCTTGGCAGCTCTGCTATGGCTCGTACTTTATCTTCATCTGTTGAGATTCCATTCTTAGAAACAATATGACCTAAGATTTTACCTTGACGCACCATGAACACACACTTTTCTGGGTTCAGACACACTCGATATTCTCTACACTTGTTGAAGATTTGTCTGAGCTCAGGGATGTGAAATATTTTTTCTTGGGAATGAGCACATAAATCATCCACATATACTTCTAAGCTCTTTCGCAAGAACTCTTTGAAAACATGACACATGAGCCTTTGGAATGTTGTAGGTGCATTGGTGAGCCCAAATGGCATCACACGAAATGCAAAGATTCCCCACTCTGTAGCAAAAGCTATTTTGTGTTGATCTTCTGGGGCAATGGCTACTTGATTGTAACCTGAAAACCCATCAAGGAAGCTATAAACTTCCTTGCCCGCAACACGCTCCAAAAGGTGTTCCGTGATTGGAAGTGGATAACTATCTCTGATCATAGCGGCATTAACTTTTTTAAGGTTAATACACACTCGCAACTTTCCGTTCTTCTTGGGCACCACTACAATGGGGGACACCCATTCAGTATGCTCAATCTCATAGATGAATCCAGCTTCAATCAACCTATCAATTTCTTCTTTTATTTTGGCTGCATAGGTATCATTATATGTGTAGGGCTTCTGTTTGGTGGGCTTGGCATCAGCAGTCATGGGGATAGTATGAGAGCAAATTCTTGGATCTACCCCTTTCAAATCTTTATAGTGCCACGCAAACACATCCCTATATTCCCTTAATAGAGCTACAAGCTCCATTTTTTCTCTTGCACTTAGGTCATCTCCTATATATGTGCATCTCTCTTTGTTCTCTTCGATGGTCACTACAATCTTCTTGGTCTTTTCTTTATTATCATATGATTCTCCTATGATGGCCTCTCTCTTGGGCATTCGTACCAAAATTTTGCGATCGTCAACTTCATATTTCTTGAAGTTTTCTGGTACTTCAAACAATGATTCCTCCTCTTCTTGTTTCACTGCTTTTCTTTTCTTTTTCTTTTGACTGCTCTCACTTCCATCCTTTGAATTTACCGTTTTAATACTTGTGAGAGGTTCTTCTTCTTTCTGGGTGAACACTCCTATATCTTCTAGATAGTGCTGCTCTGAGTTAAAGCAACTATCCATAACAATGGACTCTATATCATCGTCATTCTCTTCTTCTTCTATGACCTCACTCGGGTCACATTCTTCTAGCAAGGGCTGACACATGAACACTGAGATATCATAACCCTCCTCATCACAATGAGGTGTCCATTGTTCTTCATTGACAGCAATGTCCATGGTGGCTAAGATTTCTGGCCAGCCATGAGGCTCAAATTCCTCATCTGGAAAGATCATCGGTGTGTAGGCTGGGTCTCTAACTGGTCTATCTCCTAGCGAAGTTCCTTCTTCTCTTGCCTTCAAGCGTTTTTCCTCTTCCTCTACGACCTTGCACATCCACAAATGAGTATCTTCATGCAGCCATGATGGATCAGGTGAACTTTCAGAATGCACAGAGATTGAATCTTCTTTTGTTTTGTGGATAGGATTCCACTGTAGGGGTGGTACATCTCTGAAGGAGTAATCCTTCAAATTGACCTTGGTGGTGACCCTTAAGTGCTGCAAGTACAAGGAGTTGGTTCCCCAATCCTGTACTATTTGCAATTGTCGTAGGAAGGGTCTTCCTAGGATCATCTCATAGACATTATTTTTCTCAAAGTCACATATAGCAAATGTATGTTCAAACTCCACACCACAAGTGGTTAGAGTTATCCCTTCGAGCAATCCTAGAGGTCTTTCAAAATGACCATCAGCCATTTGAAGCTTCATTCTAGTTGGTCTTAATGTGGGCTTGCCCCATTGCTTCCACAAGGAGGTGGTCGCAATAGCAACACCAGCACCTGAATCTATGATTACTTTGGTTGTGTAACCTTGGTAGGTGATTGGAAGATAAGTATTACCTTCTTCACCCTCACACATGTCCCCTATTTTGTCTAGAGGTATCTCTGGTACTTTTTGCTTAGAGCCTGTTTTTGGCATATTGGACTCAAGTTCTGGAACCTGATCCTTCACATGATTCCATAGCTCAGGTTTTGCTTTGAGCAGCTCTTCTACAGGGAGATGACACTGAACCTTAGTGTTCTTCATGACATCCGTGTTCCTTGGAACCACTGAGTCTTCATTTCTTACTAGTATTGTGGGAGCTCTAATCTGGAGAGATTCAGATTCCCATGGGCCTGGAAATTGAGGCAGTTCTTCTAGGGTATTAGATTCAAAATCTAATCTTTCATCTTCTTGTTGTTCTGCTTCATCTCCGTAAATAGATGGAATGTCTTGGGGAAATTGATCATGAAGATCATCAATCTCAGGAATAGGAGGGGAGTTACCCTTCTCCTTGGCCCATTTCTCTTCTTGTATTTCCCGCAAGAACTCTTGAGAGTACTGGAGAGAAAAATATAGGGGCGAATGTTAACCCAATGGCGAAATTATAGAGAATTTTAAAAAATATATCTATCTTTTTATAATTTCATAATTCTAAAAATCGTCCAAAGTTTGAACCCTAACTTTTGTATAATGGGTTCTTTTCGCCCACATCACGACGTTGCACATGCGTGTTACTTGTTACGAGTCGCCCTCTGTGCACAACTCAGTCGTACGAGTGGTTAGATATTCACCTGGAGGAAGTCATGAATACAAAGCGTTAATCATAGGTATTTTTTCTATTTTTCTTGGTTTCCTCAATAGTATCATTGCCTCCTACTCGTAAAAAGGTGAGTGCAGTATGATAAGTCCGTCATTATTCTTCATTTTCATTGCTAATGTTATCTCATCTTGCATTTCTTTTGTTGGATGCATTCGATTGACCAGTAATAGACGTGGAATGCGTTTTTACTTTGGAATGAAAATATATTCAGTATCCTCTTGAGATGTTCGATGTTTGAGATGTTTGGGGCTTTGATCATTGTACTCTACTCATGTCAAGCCCAACAGAATTTTCAATACTGTGTTGAAAGAATTTGAGAAGTATCATAGCTCATAACGCTTATTTTGATGCACTTCATCTTTTTCTCACCATGTAGCCTAATCGTAGCTCATGGTAGTGCATATAAATAAATTTTGAGCATCTTAAGCAATGGTGTTGATTTGGGATTTTAATCCATGTTTGTTTAGAGTTTTTTTTATGTTCTATTATTTTTGTATGAATGGGCAAAAAGTTAAGCGTAGCACTCAGAGCTTTGTGCAGATGGAGTCATGAAGACAAAGCGTCAACAAGTACCATTTTTAACGTTCTTTTTTTCTCAATACTTCATGCAAGGAAGATTTGCAGAGGACCATAGGTATGTGCTGAAGGTGTATTTATGTGTATCAGGATATGGAGGTTCTGTGATATGTTTGTGGAAGTGGCTAATCACATTTTCTTTGTTTGTCTGTGCGAATCTCTAGGGATTAATGGATCAATGCCACTGGTTGGAGATGGCAGTGAATAGACATTAATTCCCAACTTCACGCTGTGCCTAGAGGCTCTCAGCATCATAAATGACATCAAAGCATAGGTGGAGCAGCTTTGCTTCAACACCATCTCCTGCAATAACTTCATCTCCCTTGGTACTCGAGACTCCATTGTGAACGAAACTCATTTAGACCTTGAATTTGTATCTTGAGAAGTGGCATTTATGGCCTCGGTGAGCTCCCACAGTAGTATCAACTCTCTGATATATCCATACCTTTCTCAATATTTTTATCATTCATTCAGCAGGTTTAATATTGTTATTCATAAATGCACATACACTAGTGACATTATTTGTTTTGATCCATTATGCATGTTATAGTTCTGTGCTATATTTATAGGATTTTGTTATCCTTGAATCATGGAGCTGTTGGTGTACAGAAGATTGTGGTATGTACGATTGATGTATAGAGAAAATGATCATTGAGTCTCTTACAACTATCTTTCTGTATTCAAAGACTGTTGTCTAAATGGAAAGAAACATATGGTGGATAGTGCTCCTGATATGAATGTATTGTCAACTGTGAGATTTATAAAGTTCATTGCTAATATATGTGCAGGCAATGGGACCCAACTATTGTCTCCTCTTGGGGAAGGGATGGCTTGACCTTCGCTAACATGAATGTGGTTCTTTCAATGTTGCCAGATCCATTTGAAAATGTCATAAGTTTTAAGCATCTTTGAGATTGTGGTCTTGATGCAGTCAAGCTCGCGAAACTTTTAGGTAATCAACCAGAGAGAGAGAGAGGAGGGGGGAGTCTTATCACTCTAGTTATCCAAGGTTTCATATTTCCTTTTCAATAAGAGGAAGGAGTCACACCTTGAATCAATATGTCCAATAATAAGCTCCACCAACTTCACAAATTTGGATGTGATCACACCCAATACCTTTGATAACCAATACTATGATGGAGCTACTCAAAGAGTTGCGTTTTTAGGAAATTCATTGTATCTATGAAGAAAATGGATTTCTTTTTTGGTGTTCTCAGAGGGTCACATAGGGAGATTTGAACATCTTGCTGTACCCCAGATCCTTCATCAACGGCTTCTGCTGTTCAAGTATCAATATTTTAATGACATTTTTTTTTGTCTCATCCTCATCGTACATGTATGTGAACTTGTCAGGCCATCTTCACAGCATCATTCAAGAGCCTATGTTTGAGAGGCTTAGAACATGTCTGTTTTTCAAATAAGTAATATCCATAGGATCTATCTTCACAGCATCATTCAAGAGCCAATGTTTGAGAGGCTAAGAGCATGTCTGTTTTTCAAATAAGTAATATCCATAGGATCTGATGGAGTGACTTCAATCTTGCTTACGGAAGTGCTTCGTACAATTTATTATATGTTTCAGATTTTGAGTTTTTAAGATTATTATCTTTCTCTTGCTCTATTTTTATATCAAGTGACATTTTGACGTTTGGCTTTTATGAACACAGACCATATGGACTGTTTAACATTCATCATACACCAGAACTTCTTCTCGAGTATACCATTTTTCATATGAGGAATGTGTACATAACGTAAAATATTTTAATGGGTGCATAGGTAAAGCGTAGAATTAGTTGAATTTAATATTATCTTGTGGAATGATGCATAGATGTGTCGCTTTTATGATTTCAACAGTATCTTCGTTTTTAATGCCTTTTTCATCAAATCAAGAAGATTCCACGGAACAATGTAGAGATTGTGTGAATACGTTTGTATTAAACGTTTTGAATGGACATGTATGGATGGTATGATCAACTCACAAGCACTTTTTATGATTGAACCGACATAGCCATTGAACCTTCAACAAAAATTCTGCCTAATAGATAGTCTTGAATTATGCCACACGATAAGTTATGAACTTTGATAGTCAGAATAGCTTTGTAGAGTATTTTAGACATTTGTGTTGTAGGCAACTCTTTGTTCGTATGCCTCAAGTGCAAGGCTTTACATTGGGTAGGATTGTTCTACTGGGTTGTAAGAAAATGTAATATATGCAAAGGAAGCCATTGTTGAATGTGTAGAAATATGCATTTTAACTGATTGAGAAGACTCATTGCAAGGAATGAATTCCACATGGTCCATATTAGACAGATCAGTATTATCATGTTGGGCATATGAAATTAACAGTGGTTAATGGAGAGCCATTGAAGACTTTCAAATCATGGGTCAGTGAGGTATTCAATGAAATCCACCCTAGATTCAGTAATACATTGCACTTCAAGTGGGAAGGACCAATCTGGGAACTTGGAAAAGTGTATCAAGTGAAGTTTGTAAAAGGTCAACATGTCATGTGGAGATTTCCTTGGGGATGCTTACCTCAAGAAACCATATGACTACATATCCCATCTTGTAGGTCATGAGGCCACTGGCAGCCTGTTCTCTTTATTAAAACACCATGGATGGGCAGCACATTTGTCTCCTGGAGTAGGTGAGGTGGCTTTTAGCGGGGAGATAGGGGCTAGGAAAAGAACCGAGTTGTTCTATATATATATATATATATATATATATATATCTATATCATGGATGCAGGATTCTTAAAAGATGTTTCATCTATGGTATACCCCTATTCTCAGAAAGGTGGTTCCATGACACTCTCTGAACATGTGACAATGGAATCCAGAGGGTCCAATACACATGATCCTCGTGCTGGCTCACTTAAGAATACCTCAACAATGAATGTACGAATTCCCAAACATTATGATTATGACTAATCATGATTCATTCATGTCATTTTATAGTTATGCTTTATGGATGATTTTTCCTTACTAGTTCTATTGTGTAATAGTTGATGAAGCTCAAGAACATACTCTAAATACTAGTTTTTTGCTTATTATGTTGAAGTAGCATTTATATAAGAGCTCAAGACAATGTGGATGCTTTACTGTTTTGCAAAGTACATTGGGAACTTTCTTATTTGACATCATTATAGGAATGGATAAGTTCATGAATGGAGACCTCTACTTGGCATCATGAAAGTGTGTGACCTAGAAAAACAATATAGATTTTTGAATATCATTACTAGCCGTTTATTAAATTTGAGAGTTTTTTTGTTTGTCTACGTTTCATTGTGGTAAATGTTTTGTAGTGGGAAAATAAAATGAAAACTAGATTGAATCTAGCAGTACAACATACATTATGCATTGCGTGAAAGGGCTTAATAGGTATGCATGTGTGTCTTTGTGGTTCCCCTCTGAATCTTTCAATAGAGCTAGTTGGAAATAGTAGCTGGAGATAGTAGGAAGAATAAAGCAGAGGAACCTTGTGCATTTGCAAGGCTATTCTTTATCCCAGCACGGGAATCTTCTCTTTTATGACTACAAGGGGAAACTTCTTGATCTTAAGTATGCTATAACTTCAAGATGGAATGAGAAATCTGATGTGTATAGCTTTGGCATAGTTCTTCTCGACCTCATAACTGGCAAAAAATCAGTGGATGAGCAAATCAATCTTCATCAGTGGGTATGCATTAAATCTCTGCTGGGTGTCATAAAAAATGACTTTTCTCTGAATGCTTGTTTGGATACATGAATCTGTGGAAGATCTTTCGCACATTTCTTACCTGGGACAATGTGATAATTTCTCCATCTTCTTTTCACATCTTACTGAAGAATGAATCTGGGGAGTTGGCTGAAGTTTTGGATCCAGAAGTGAAAACTGTTAGTATATGATCAATGTCTACCCCTCATGATTGTATGCACATTTTGTAAGGCCCCCTTTATGAGGAGAAGCCAAGCATGCATTACCCAATTGATGGGAATCCCAACTTGAATCTTGGATGAAGGTCATATTGGACCATGTAAGATATTATAAGGAAAGGGAGTTATCAGGGTCCCCAATTGTGGGGTCCGGGGCAGCGGTGAGCAGCCCCGGCTGGGGGGTCCAAGGGGGCCAGCGGGCCCCCTGGCTGGGGGGTCCCAGGGGGCCAGCGGGCCCCCTGGTGGGGGTCCGGGGGCAGCGCCCCCGGCGCGACGGTAAAGGGAATATTCCATGGAATATTCCTTGTCGGAGTCAGAAATCATTTATATTTGTTAGGTCGGTTCAACCAGTCTAAGCCGTGTATGGCAATTACGCGGGCGGTGGCCGCCCACGCTCTACCGCCCATGTATAGCCGTCCATGGCAGGCCACCCATGATCCTATATATACATGACTTCTGCACTACCTAAGACATCGAGTCGAGCCAGCATACCTCTACCTTGTATCTCCCTATCTAGAGTTGTCTAGATCACCATTTAAGCTCTACCTTGAGAGCGCACGGGTGGACAACGCCATCATCTTTGTACTTGCTGCTAGTAGAAAATTGTTGAGATTCTCCTATATCTGTTATCTTCTCTGTTATTGCTCCTGTGTTATATTGCGTAACTATTGTATTACATGGTATCAGAGCTGTAAGGTTTGAATAGCTTGAGAAGTATCATTATTTTAGCCTACTAGCAGACTAGAATATCAGTAGATTATTCGAGTGATTACATGATGGCTTCATCATCGAACAGTAGTCTTGGTGCTTCAGCTAATGTTAATGCTGCACCTATTCGAATTCGTCCACCTGCATTCACTGAAGGGAAGCTGGATGGAACCAACTATACACTCTGGAAGTTCAAAATTTCTGCAATTTTGGACTCCTATGAATTACTTGACACTGTCATGGGACCGATGGGATTGGATCCAGAGCCTATACCAGTTGAAGATCCAGCAAATTCAAGATTGATGATTCAGCCAGATCCAGATCTTCTACGAGCTTGGAAGAGGCGGAATGCTGATGCATTATGTGCGATTGTCACTAGTGTAAGTGATTCTGTGCTTACTTTAGTTCAACATACTACTAAAGCACATGAGGCTTGGGGCATATTGGCTCGACAATATGAGACCAAGAACCACACTAGGATACAGAATTTAGAAAATCAGTTGGCAAATGAAAAACATTCTGATTCTGAAAAGGCTGAAGATTTTATCAAACGGATAAAGCATCTTCAAGATCAATTGGCTGCAGTTGGTGTTGTTATAACACCAGAAGAGCTGGCTCGAAGATCTGTACGTGTTCTTCCAGCAAAGTATGATGGATTAGTAACAGCCCTTAACACTCAGGTAAGGCCAACTCCTCTTACATTTGAAGAGTTTTGTGCCATGCTTTTAGAAGAAGAGATGCGGCTGAAGAATCGGCAAAGTACAACTGATGCTGCATTCTCAGCAAATGCAAAAGGTAAAGGCTCTTCAGAGGGATCAAAGAAGAAGCCAAAGAAGAAAAAGTTCACAGGAAGTTGCTTCTATTGTGAAAAGAAAGGCCATGCCATCAAGGATTGCAGAAAGAAGCAAGCTGATGAACGGAATGGGACTGTAAAATCATCATGGAAGAACAAAGAGTCTGCAAACAACACAGAGCTGGAACTTTGGGTAGCTATTGAAGAGGTATGTTCATCTGCTCAAGCTCGTGTTGATGAGCCATGGATTTTAGATAGTGGAGCTTCTCGCCATATGACTAGTAAAAAGGATTGGTATAGTTCCCTAGTGCCTCTGCGGGAATACATCAATGTAGTGGTGGGAAATGACTCCAAGTGTCCAGCTGAAGGAACTGGAACCATCTCTTTTATCACTTCTCCAGGTGTTGAGAAAAAGTTATCCGATGTTCTCTATGTACCTACACTCAAAAGAAATTTGTTGTCAGTTTCTGCAATAACAGATCGTGGACTCGAAGTTCACTTCAATAAGAGTGGTGCGGAAATCATGGATTCATCAGGTAATGTTGTAGGTAAAGGCATACGACGGGATAACTTGTATGAGTTAAGTGCTTTAACTGCTACAAAAGATAAAGATGTAAGCAGGTTATGGCACCGACGATTTGGGCATCTCGGATTTGCAGTTTTGAAGGAGATGCAACGAACAGGGATCGTTGCTCATATGCCTGCATTTTCAGAGTTGCAGGAACCTTGTGAAGCTTGTATGATGGGCAAGCAACAACGAAAGGCATTTCCAAGAGAGACCAGCAATCGATCTCAAGCTCCTCTAGAGTTGGTACATGCTGATCTCTGCGGTAAAATGTCTACACCTGCTTTAGGAGGATCTTTCTACTTCTTGCTGTTAGTCGACGATTATAGTAGAAAGATGTGGGTTTATTTCATTCGAGAGAAGGCTGATGCTTTTGAAAAATTTAAAACGTGGCATAAGTATGTAGAAAATGAATCAGGAAGGAAATTGAAGAAATTTAGAACAGATAGAGGAGGTGAATTCTTGTCAACAGAATTCAACAATTACTGTAAGGAGCATGGTGTGAAAAGGCAACTTACCACAGCTCATACACCCCAACAAAATGGCGTTGTTGAGCGCAGGAACAGGACAGTAGTTGAAATGGCTCGTTGTATGTTGAAGGCTCAAGACATGCCTGATTCATTCTGGGCAGAAGCAGTCAATACAGCAGTCTACATCCTCAATCGAAGCTACACAAAAGCACTGAAGGGGATGACTCCTCAAGAAGCATATTCTGGTAAAAAGCCTTCAGTTTTGCATTTCAGAATTTTTGGTTGTTTCTGTTATGCACATATTCCTGATTCAACAAGATCAAAGTTGGATTCAAAAAGCAAAAAGTGTGTCTTCCTAGGATATAGTGAAGAGTCTAAAGCATACAGGTTATGGGATCCTGAGGCAAGGAAGATTTTTGTCAGCCGAGATGTGGTGTTTGATGAACGACCACACTTAGTAGAAGATAAAGGTAAATCTACTATCTCATCAAGCGGAGAAATATCTCACCTTGTGCCTATCAAAAGACAGGTTAAAGTTGAGGAGGAGGAAACATCTGATGGAGAAATTTCCTCAATAAAAAGCCAACCAGTTGTAGCTGCACAGCGTAAGCCACTACCGAAGTGGGCACAACAGCTCTTTGATGATCTTAATCAACATGTAGATGTACCAGAATCATCATCGGATGGATTACGAAGATCAAAGAGAATAGAGGAGCAAAGAAGAGCCTCAGAACACATTGTTAACATGGCTCTAATGGCAGATATCATGGGTTCGATAAAGGAACCTACCACCATTGAAGAAGCCATTGATGATCCAGATTGGAGAGCGGCAATGCAGTCTGAGTATGATAGTATACTCAAAAATGATACATGGGATCTAGTCGACTTGCCGCCAAAGAAGAAGGTAATAGGTACTAAATGGATTTGGAAAGCTAAGTATAAAGCTGATGGAACATTAGAAAAGTATAAGGCACGATTAGTTGCACAGGGTTTTTCACAGATTGAAGGATTTGATGTTCAAGAAACTTTTGCACCAACAGCACGCATGACAACTATTCGGACGGTACTTGCAGTAGCTGCACAAAAGTCTTGGCCTATTTTCCAGATGGATGTCAAATCTGCATTTTTGAATGGTCACCTCAAGGAGGAGGTATATGTATCTCAACCACCAGGTTTTGAGGTGCCCAATTCAGAAAATAAAGTTTGCAGGTTGAAGAAAGCTTTGTATGGACTTAAGCAAGCTCCACGGGCTTGGTACCAACGAATAGATCATTTTTTCAAAAATATGGGTTTTGAAAGAAGTACTTCTGATGCTAACTTGTATGTAACGAAAAGGGATAGCAAGCTAGTTGTTGTCATTGTATATGTAGATGATTTGATCATTACAGGAGATCATCAGGAACTCATCAATCAAACTCGGATCAGCTTGGGAACTGAGTTTGAAATGACAGACTTAGGTCTACTCCATTTTTGTCTGGGAATTGAAGTATGGCAAAGGAAGGATGGCATTTTCATCTCACAACAAAAATATTCCAAAGAAATTCTCAAGGCATTTGGAATGATGGATTGCAAACCAACTAGCACACCTATGGAGGTAAATCATAAGCTATCTATGGATGATAACATGCCTGATGTAGATGCTAAGAAGTATAGGAAGCTCGTTGGAAGTCTTATTTTTCTGTGCAACACTAGACCAGACATTTGCTATGCTGTTGGAGTGTTAAGCAGGTTTTCCAACAAACCTAAGGAGAGTCACTGGAATGCTGGAATGCGAATTCTAAGGTACATTGCAGGAACCTTGGATTTTGGTATTTTGTATACCACAGGTGATACACTCCAAGGATATTGTGATTCAGATTGGGCTGGAGATTGTGATTCTAGAAAATCAGTTTCTGGATATTGTTTCTCACTTGGTTCAGGAATATTTTCTTGGGTAAGTAGGAAGCAACCAACTCTCGCACTCTCCTCCACTGAAGCAGAGTACAAAGCAGCTTGTTTTGCTTCTTGTGAGGCAGTCTGGTTAAGGAGAATTCTTGCAGATCTTGGCTTTCCATCAAATATGCCAACTGTACTCAAGTGTGATAATCAAAGTTGTATGGCTATTGCAAAGAACCCAGTATTTCATGCTCGCACCAAGCACATAGAAGTACAGTACCATTACATTCGTGAGCTAATTGAAGATGAAATTGTGGAGCTAGAATATTGCCCAACAGAGGCAAATTGTGCTGACATATTCACTAAAGCACTTGGAAGAGAGCAGCTCAACAAGCATCTTCAACAGATGGGCATAGGACCGAGACCTACTTGATTTATCATCGGTAAACATTGAGGGGGGGTGTTAGTATATGATCAATGTCTACCCCTCATGATTGTATGCACATTTTGTAAGGCCCCCTTTATGAGGAGAAGCCAAGCATGCATTACCCAATTGATGGGAATCCCAACTTGAATCTTGGATGAAGGTCATATTGGACCATGTAAGATATTATAAGGAAAGGGAGTTATCAGGGTCCCCAATTGTGGGGTCCGGGGCAGCGGTGAGCAGCCCCGGCTGGGGGGTCCAAGGGGGCCAGCGGGCCCCCTGGCTGGGGGGTCCCAGGGGGCCAGCGGGCCCCCTGGTGGGGGTCCGGGGGCAGCGCCCCCGGCGCGACGGTAAAGGGAATATTCCATGGAATATTCCTTGTCGGAGTCAGAAATCATTTATATTTGTTAGGTCGGTTCAACCAGTCTAAGCCGTGTATGGCAATTACGCGGGCGGTGGCCGCCCACGCTCTACCGCCCATGTATAGCCGTCCATGGCAGGCCACCCATGATCCTATATATACATGACTTCTGCACTACCTAAGACATCGAGTCGAGCCAGCATACCTCTACCTTGTATCTCCCTATCTAGAGTTGTCTAGATCACCATTTAAGCTCTACCTTGAGAGCGCACGGGTGGACAACGCCATCATCTTTGTACTTGCTGCTAGTAGAAAATTGTTGAGATTCTCCTATATCTGTTATCTTCTCTGTTATTGCTCCTGTGTTATATTGCGTAACTATTGTATTACAAAAACTACCTATATGGACCTTGCATCTCTCACCAAGGCCTTACAATTGGCTCTTCTTTGTAGCAAAAAACATCCATCTGCAAGGCCAACAATGCATGATGTAGTGAGGGTACTATGGTTGTTTTGATACATGAATCTGTGGAAGATCTTCCGCACATTTCTTACGTGGGACAATGTCACGTCTTACTGAAGAATGAATCTGGGGAGTTGGCTGAAGTTTTGGATCTAGAAGTGAAAACTACCTATATGGACCTTGCATGTGTCACCAAGGCCTCAAAATTGGCTCTTCTTTGTAGCAAAAAGCATCCATCTGCAAGGCCAACAATGCATGATGTAGTGAGGGTACTATTATCTCTTTTTCCAATGACCGTGCAAAAGTCTACACAACTGCAAGGGTAGGTAGGGACAAATTATAGACGTTACTTAGATGTTTATGAAGACAAAAAACATAGAGGAGAGCTTATTGGAAGCAGCAGCACTTCAAGGGGCCATTTGTTTTTTGGTTACTAACAATCTTTTTGTTAACTAACTTAGATTTTAGCTAGTTGCACATAATGCATAGAAAAGAATAAAGTTTTCTAGTGGTTAGAATCTTTTACTCTGTTTTTTTGCAAGTTGTAGAATAATGAATTGAGGAACAATGATGATCTAAGAAAAGGGAATGCAATGGATCAGGAATGTGCATTCTCAATGCCCGTTTCAACTTTATTTTCCCTTTCTTCATTTTTATGGCCGTATTGTAAACTTACGAAGTCACTGTTATTATCTAAGTCATATAACTATGCTTTCTACAACTAAATTAACAAGAAAAATTGATAGTATTGAAAAATCAGATGCATAATCTATAACCAACACACATGCACATAACATCTCACTTGCCTTTTTTTACTAAGTGCTGAGGATTAACATCATAAACCAGAGGATATGTCGAGCTGGAGAGTGTTTAATTTTTAGCTTGGCAAGATGCAGAAGGCTCTTTCGGAGGTTCTGTATTCCCCCATATTTGCTTTGTCAAGAAAGGAGGAAAAGTGAAGGGAACAAAGAAAAAGGAGGATGAATCTCTTTAAGAAGTGAAGTGGTGTTCCCTGATTAAACTTCTTGCTTTGTCGGGAAATGTACACTTATGATTGCTCTCAAGGAAGGTAAATAGATGATATGATTCCATCTATTGGAAATTGTACACCCAGGTTCTTGGATACACAATGAGTAAGACTACATAATATATAATACGTAGCACAAAATTCTTGAATTATACGAAGTTCATATACAAAATTTGTATCTACAGAAGCCTATCTTTTTACCCATGAAGGAAGAGACTTCAATTTAGGAGTTTCACCAATAATATATTGAAAAGATAGCAAATAATGAACAAGATTACAAAGAAAATATAGTTGAAGAAGTGATTTAGGATAGCGAATGATATCAAATACTCAAAAATTTTTATATTTTTAAGGGAGGTTATTATATAAATTCACCTATATTTTTATATTTCAAATATAAGTTCTCAACAAAATTCGCCAACTTTTTTATATTTCAAATGGAAATTAGTATCAAACTTCGCCAAAATATTTATACTTATAATATGAGATATTTAGAGAAATTCGCCCATATTTATATACTTTTGAGTGAGGAGGATGGTCTTATTTTTTACCCTGGAGTACTGTTGAATTGAAGGAGGCATTCCAACATCCGTGGAATTAGGAACATAAGCTCCCATTGGTGGTGAGCTTCCTCTCTCAATAACTGGTTGAGCCTGTGGAGGTAAAGAAGCTTGTGGTTTATTTACCAATTGCTCTAATCTTTCTAGTAAGCCTTGGAAATGCAAATCCGGTTTGACAGAGTTTGTCTGATTGAACTTTTGACTAGTCTCGAATATAGCTTGAGCTTGTTCTACCATTTTCATGCACATTTTCATCCGTTCAATCTCCAAATCTGCTCTAGGGTAACTCTTGTCTAGGTTCGCAGCTGTAGGCCCTTCTTGAAGTCGAGCCTCGTAGGCCTTGAACATCATGTCCAAGCCTTCTGGGGTTGGATATGCAAGAACAGACCCTGGTTGTGGTCTATTTACAATGGGTGGTGGGGTGGGATGAGGTGGAGTGGTTGGAGTTTCGGCATGCGAGGGGCTTTGAGATGCAATGTCTTCTATTTTTGTTTTCGCTTCTTTTAAGCTTTCTTCTAGTTCCGATAACTTTTTATTCCACTTGCGATTGGCCTTCTCTCTGGTATCCTTCCATGTTCTTGTTTGCCTCTTACTAGGCTCTCCTGATTCACTCAACTCTGATTGTTCTGCTGGTTTATCCTGTTTTAATGCTTGTGCTCTAGTGACAGCTTGTATAGGAGCCCCATTGCTACTACTTGAACTTGAATCTACCACTAAGCCTACCACATTAATGGGTGTAATCTTGGGTGCACTGGAGGGGTTTCTTGGACAATCTCTGGGGAGATGGTCTTTGCCACAATCAGGACAAAAAGCCTGTATTGTGATAGCCTGTCCTTGACTCGGAGATGGTGGGTGGGGACAGTCACGAATGAAATGGTCACCATGACATCTGAAACAAGATCCTCTAGGGGCTTGTGGTCTCATTTGTCTGAACTGGGGTCTAGGGTTAGGATTTGTGTACATGACATTGGAGTAATCTGGCTCCCAATTTTGCTCCATAGGTGGTGTTTCATATTGATACGAGTAAATCTCACTATGTTCAGGTGACTCTGTGTAATAAGCATGTGGACTACCTTCATGGGAGTAGTCTTAACTATGAGCATGAGAGTCATTATCTGGTATCAATGGGGTTAGTGGCACCAATGCTCTATTTGGATTTTCCTCCCCCACAGCATATTTGACTGGAATCACGTTGGCAGGAGCTGGTGGTTGGTTTCCCAAGACTGGTTGTGGCCTATATTGTGCCTGATATTGCTGTTGTGGTCTATAATATGGCTGTTGGTATTGGTTTTTATACCTACCTGGTTGGTAAGGTTGTTGATAATTCTGTATAACAGCCTGCCTATTATAGGGACAATCTTGAGCCGTGTGGTTTGTATATTTTCTCTCAACAGTGCAATATGGAGCATTCCTTTCTCTAATGTTTTGGTTTTGCATTGGGCATACGTTAGCCATGTGGTCACCTCCACAAGTATAACACCGATTCAATGGGGTGACTCTCTGTGTTTGTCTATTTTGGACTCCCAGCTTCTTGGCAACTTGCTCAGCTATCTCCTCTATTTCCGTGGAGATTTTTGAAGTATGACTAGTAGAACTATCAGAGTCCTTATAGAGTTTAGACAATCCTAACTCCTCACCCAAGTTATCTTCTATGTCAATGCACGTCCGCACACACTCTTCTATGCATCTAGGCTCTTTCAAGTACACATATGATCTTAACTTTGTGCTCAGTAAGCCATCTAAGAACAAAGCCACTTGTTTGGCTGGCGTGGGTAACTCTAGATCAGGGCACCTTTCTAGATACTGTCTGAACCTTCTACCTGCTAGTCGCACTGTTTCTTGGGGTGTCTGCTTGAAGCTGTGGATCAAAGATGAAGTGTTATGCCTGATACCACTCTTGGAAAATTCTACAATGAATTCGTCTAGTAGTTGACCTATTTCGCGATAGTTGCAACTACTCAGAGGTTGAAACCAAGCTAAGGCAGTACCCTTAAGAGTCAGACCAAATGCCTCGTACTGGGTGAACAAATCCTCAACCTGTTCAGCTCTTAACACTTGTTTGAACTCAGCCACATGATCATAAGGATCTCCTGACCCATCAAAATAATTCTTCATTGCCTTGATCACTTGAGTGGGTCTAAGGGTTCTTGGGTGCTCCCGGGGTCTAGGCAATGGAAAATCCTGTTCATCTCTTTGTTGCCTATGTGCTTGATGTCTCTCTCTTTCAGGTCTTTCATTTTCAAATCCTGACCTATTCCTGCCCATGGTGTGTGCAAAACTTACCTCAGGTCTCTCTCTAGTTCTTTCTCTCTGTGCTTCATGAGCGTGGGATGATCCTACTCCTTGGAGGCCATGGGAAACATTGGATCTTGGTGGAGGGAAAATCAATTCACTCTTCCAAGTATATGCATGTCTATCATGTTCTGTTACCAAGAATATCTTCTCTGATGTGTTATCCAGGTAGACAACTTTGCCTGGTATCTCAGGATCTTTGAATTCATAGATGATAACTATGCCCAATTGGCTAGGTTGATCTGGCTTGAATCTCCAAAAGGCTTCCTCTGTTTCTCTATTCAAAAATAGTTCTATGCTTTTGTTGTCTTGAGGGATCCAGTCTGGAGTGATCACTCTGGTCAAAATTGACTTGCCTCTAGGAGTCTGGGGTCCTTGTCCTACATTTCCTTGTTCTAGGTCTCCTATCTCATTCTCATGAATGATATTTTTAAACTCATCGGTCCTATCTGGTTGGTTGGTAACCACATACATGGTTCCTTCCTTATCAATGTATGAACCCTCTTCGAACTTGACCACCGGGTGTTCAAGTCCAAAGGATTGATCTGGATTTTTGAGTTGGACCACTGATCGCCTCAGGCCATCCTCATAGATGCGAGCACCTAATCGGTTGGTCCGAATATATTCCAACTGTTTCTTATAGGGACCTTTTGGTGTTTGTAGATGGGCAGTCCCTGAGCCACATGCATGTTTTCCCATGCTAAAAGACATTTTTGAATCACTTGTGTCTGAACTTAGTAAAAGATGACCACTTAGTTGTTGTGCCCAAGACTTGGATGTATGGTTGACACTAGCCTCAGAAGATCTAATGCTTTTTTTATCCTTGCTTAAGTGTCTACCAGATCTCAGGTTCATAGGCTTTAGTCAAGAGTCCAAATTTTCCCTTTGGTATGGTTCAAAATTCTTTGGAGCCCCCTTGGTTCCCTAGTCCCACTTGAGGGTCAACTTCAAATTATCCTATCTCAAAATCAACACGTTATTCTTGAAAAAAACAGATGAGATCCTGTAGGATTCGAAACGAGCTTTCCAACGAGCTATAGAGCTCAAAAAATGGACTTTGGATGAAAAAGTTATGTCAAATCAGGCTCCTAGGGGTCAAAACAGGCAAACAGGACCTTTTGGAAAAAATCGCAATTTTGTGAAATCAAGAGAATCGCGATTTTGTGAAGTTCAAGAGAATCGCGCTTTTGTGAACTTTCAGAGAATCGCGATGCTGTGAAGTCAAAGAATCGCGATGTTGAGCACAAAATCGTGTTTCTGAAAATCGCGATGTTGAGCACAAAATCGTGTTTCTGAAAATCGCGATGTTGAGCACAAAATCATGTTTCTGAAAATCGTGATGTTGAGCACAAAATCGTGTTTTTGAAAATCGCGATGTTGAGCACAAAATCGTGTTTTGAAAATCGCGTTTTCACAAAGTCGTGTTTTCACAAAATCGTGTTTTTGGCTGAAAATCGTGATTTGTGAGAATCACGATTTTGAGCCCGCTGAAAATCGTATTTTCTCAGAATCATGTTTTTGACATGAAAGTCGCGATGTTGAGCACAAAATCATGTTTTTGAAAATCGCGATTTTGAGCAAAAATTCGTGTTTTCACAGAATCGCCTTTTTTCACAAAATCGTGTTTTTGGCTGAAAATCGTGATTTGTGAGAATCGCGATTTTGAGCACAACCACAGAATCATGTTTTCTCATAATCGAGTTTTCTCATAATCGTGTTTTGAAAATCGCGATTTTGTACTTTGAGAATCGTGGTTCACAGAATCGTGTTTTCACAACATCGTGATTCTCAAAATCGTATTTTTTGGCTGAAAATCGTGATTTGTGAGAATCGCGATTTTGAGCACAATCACAGAATCGTGTTTTCTGAGAATCGTGTTTTTGACATGAAAATCGTGATTGTCAACAGAAAATCGTGATTCTCAAAATCGTGTTTTGCAAAAAATTGTGTTTTTGCTAAAAATCGTGATTGGTGAGAATCGCGATTTTGAGCAGAGAATCGTGTTTTTTGAAAATCGCGATTTTGAGCAAAAATTCGTGTGTTCACAGAATCGCCTTTTTCACAAAATCGTGTTTTTACTGAAAATCGTGATTGGTGAAAATCGCGATTTTGAGCACAATCACAGAATCGCGATTCTGAGAATGACCACAGAATCGTGATTCTTTCAGCCAACTTTTAGGTGGGAAAACAGAAAATCGCGATTTTCAAAAAAATTTGAATTTTCACAGAATTGCAATTTTCATCACAAAATCGCGTTTTTTGGCGGGAACTTTGAATTTCTGAGCGCCGAGCAATGGTGAGCTCCGTATGTGCATAAAATCATGAAAAAACACAGCGCTTGCTCTCCCTTGCACCTCCTAACTCCTTCCCACACAATAATGCATGAAAAATGGTATGAAAATGGTGAAAATGCACTAAAAAACAAGAAATTTCTATGAAGAAGAAGATGGAAGAAGGTGGAGATGATGATGATGATGAAGATGAAGAGGAAAAAACAGAAAATGAACTGAAATGACAGTTTTTTTACCTTCCAACGTCGCAAATCTACGATCTTACCATCACAACGCTCGTCCTCGAAGCTCTCTCCCCGGCAACGGCGCCAAAATTTGGTGTAGCTCAAGCGTAAGCACCACCTCCTTTACTTGTCAATCCGCGGAGACGTGAGGACCGGTATGAAGACCACGAGCAATTGAAGGCACAAGTGCGTGAGTGAAAGCACACAAACATGCACACACATACACACACGCGCACAAAGTAAGATCAAAGAGAGGAACAATGGAAAGTTTAGATTGCAAAAGAGTTCTCTTACAAAAGTTCTATTCTCTAACAAGCTAACCTCAAAAATGAGCTCTCTAGCTCTTTTTATAGTTTTTTGACTAGTTTTGGCCCTGTCCAGACCTAGAGTCCGGCCTAGTTAAAAATTAGGTTCTAGGGCTTATTTGAGGGCTCAAACAAAGTCTAAAAATTATGAAAATTGGTACGATGGTACTTCTAATACTCCTCAAACTTGAGGACTCCTTGGCTTGAACAAAATGGAGTTATAAAAATAGATAATGGTATTTACAATGGTTTTTAGTGATGAAAATCACTATTTTTGTAGGGGATTCATCTGAAAATTTGACATACACTTCATGGAGCTCCCTACTTGCTCCCTTTCCTTGTGTGTCCACCTTTTGATGTGCTTCCATGCTTTGTCCTTGACTTTGAGCTTCAACAACAATCATGTAGGTTTATGGGCTTTTTAACCATTCTTTGATGTTTACTCTCTCTTTTTGAAAGGATACTTTGTCAATTTCCTCAGATTTTTCATTTTCAGTCGAACATAGGTTGAATTTTCTCCCTCTGCTGCTTCTATGTGGAAGCATAATAGTTTGCAAACTATCAGTTTTAAACTTTCTTATCCATAATTTTACTCATCTACTCACGTTTTTAGGGAAATAGTACAAAACTTTTCCCAAAAAATACATACATAGCCATATTTTTCATATGGTGGTTGGCCATCTCTTGTGTTATCAATATTCTAGTCACTTATGTTATATATGATCAATGTGTACCCCTCATGATTGTATGCATATTTTGTAAGGCCCCCATTATGAGGAGAAGCCAAGAGTGCATTACCCAATTGATAGGAATCCCAGCTTGCATGTTGGATGAAGGGAGTTACTAGGGTCCCAATTGTGTTGTCCAGAGTAGCAATGAGCAACCCCGACTAGGGGATCCAAGGGGGCCAACAAGCCCCTCGGCTGAAGTATTCTATGGAATATTCCCTATCGGAGTCAGAAATCATTTATATTTGTTAGGTGGGTTGAAGCGACCAAATTCGTGTATGGCAATTATGCAGGAGGTGGCCGCCCATGCTCTACCGCCCATGTATAGCCGTCCATAGAAGGCCACCCATTATCCTATATATACATGACTTCTGTACTATCTGAGACATTGAATCAAGCCAACATATCCCTACCTTGTATCTCCCTATCTAGAGTTGTCTAGATCACCATTGAAGCTCTACCTTGAGAGCGCACGGTTGGACAAACTCATCTTTGTATTTCCTGATAGTAGAAAATTCTTGAGATTCTCCTATATCTGTTATCTTCTCTGCTACTGCTCCTATGTTATATTGCATAACTATTGTCTTACAACTTATTCATTGTTGGTGCAATTAGAAAGCCTAAGTGCTTGGCTAATTATTCAGGACTAAACATTTGTTCATTATCTCGCATGAAGAACCACATATGAACATTTGCTTGTCAACTCGATTGTATTTACTTTAGATAATTGTAAAATCTAAGAGAATAGGGAATCTTGTGAAGTTATGGAGCTAAATACATGACTCATGTGGTAGGAAGATTCAGTTCAAATCATCCCTAAAGTGTAGGATCACTTTTAGGTGAGGGAAAATTCAAATTCACACTCAAACTATGAGTATAAATAGACATGCTTTTGGTCGTGATAAGTGAGAGCTATTCTAAGAGACATTGAGCTACATCAATAAGCATACATTGAGCTCACCTCATGTATGAGTAGTCCACTACAGTTTCCTTGTATCATATATTCCATACCATATACATTTTGATACATTTCTTCAAGAATATCTCTATCTACTATTCTCTGTTGCATCTTCATTATTATAGTGATTTTGTGGAATTGATTCTTTGTGTGTACTCTATCATTTGTTATACTTTAACTTGGCTTAGTTAGTTTGAAGTTTCTAAATTAGAAACTTTCATATCAATTTGCATCAAGTTTGGCTTAGAGAATCTCGAGATATGAAGCATGTCTTTGCATACCTTCTAGATCTTGAAATGTTAGGATGACTGTAGGTACACCCATAGATGTAAATCTGAAGCTAAGTGCTCATGAAGGTGATTTAATTGAAGATGTTACTAGTTATCAAAGCTTAGTTGGAAGCTTGAATTATGATACTTTAACTAGAGTAGATATCTGCCCTGGAATAAGTGTGCTAAGTTAGTTCATGCACACTCCAAAAAAAGCCTCACATGGAAGCAACCAAGAGAACTCTGAAGTACTTGAAGGAAATAATCAATGGAGGGTAATACTACCCTTATACATCTGATATAGTTGTTAAACGTTTTTTTTATGCAGCTTGGGTAGGCTCAAAGTATGATAGGAGAAGCACATCGGGTTATCTTACCTTTGCAAGTATAACATTGATTTCATGGCCTTCCAAGAAGCAACCTACAATTGCTCTTCCATCTACAGAAGTTGAATACAAAGGAATTGCAAATGCTACACAAGAAGCTATGTGGATTAGAACCCTATACTCAGATTAAGGGTTAAACACTTCAACTCTCCACATATATTTTGAGACAACATTAGTTCATTACATCTTGCTGCTAATCCTATCTATCATGCCAGGACTAAACATATAGAACTTCATTACCATTATGTCAAGGAAAAGATCATGAGTAAGGAGATACAACTCTCATATGTATCTACACATCAACAATGTGCAGATATGATGACAAAAGCATTGGATGGAAGCGAATTGAATAGTTTCAAATCAATGATTGGGTTAAAAGAAATCATGAAGGAATAAAGACGCAAGCATCTTAGGCTTGAGTGGGAGCTATTGGTGCAATTAGCAAGCCTAAGTGCTTGGCTAATTATTCAAGACTACACATTATTTCATTACCTCACATGAAGAACCACATATGAACACTTGCTTGTTGATTTGGTTGTATTTACTTTGGATAATTATAAGAGCTAAGAGAATAAGGAATCTTTTGAAGTTAGGGAGCTAAATCCACAAATCATGTGGTAGGAAGAATCAATTCAAATCATCCCTATAGTAGGATCACTTTTAGGTGAGGGAAAATTCAAATTCAAACTCAAACTATGAGTATAAATAGACATGCTTTTAGTCACAGTAAGTGAGAGCTACTCTGAGAGACATTGAGCAACATCAATGAGCATACATTAATTCACCTCATTATGTGTAGTCTACTACACTTCCCTTTTATCATATATTCGGTAGCATATACATTTTGATACATTTTTTCAAGTATATCTCTCTCTACTATTCTCTGCTGCATCTTCATCATTACAATGATTTTGCAGAATTGATTTCTCTGGGTGCACTCACTCATTTGCTATAATTTAACTAGTATTAGTTAGATTTCATTTTCTAGTACTTGCATATCAAGTTTTATCAAGTTTGGTTTAGAGGATCGTGACATGTGAAGTGTAGAATGTGAGTGTATCTGCATATCTTCAAGATCCTAAAAAGTCAGTATGACCCCCTTGATTGTTAAAATCACTTCTCAGAGTATGGTACATTTAAATTGATTAAATAACTTTCTTTAGTTAGCTAAACACTCCAATTAGATGTGTGCAAAAGATCTCTAGTCAATCCATACCAAGTTGTGAGCTTTGAGTATAATACTGAGCAGTTCTATTCCTAAAATAGAAGGTTTCTTCACATTTCTTGCAAATGAGTTATCTGTTTTGATGCAAACATTTGGGAATGATGCCTCAAAGGACTTAGTGGTTCCAAATGCATTATTGTGAAGCTAAAGGTGTATATGAAGCATCCTTGGAGTTAGTTTGGTAGGTATAGAGTAGATTTTGTGCAACACTAGCTCATCTTTAGAACCTATCTATCCATCTCCTCACATTCATCACCATGGCATCAAAAATCTCAAGCAAATCTATTGGATCTAGGTATCATGCAAGTTTCTCCAAGAAGAGCTATAACTTGCAAGGAAAATACCATTTTGAGGTTGCAAGTTTGAGGGCAACTTCTCTCTATGGAAGAATCAAGTCCTTGATGTGTTAATATAGAGAAGACAGTGGAAGCAGATTGATAGTTATAGAAAGAAACCTATTGATTTGGATGGTGATGACTTGGAAGAGCTTGATTAGATGGAAATGTCTATGATTGTTCTATACCTTTTAAGTAGTGTTTATATCATTATTTTAGACTTTGAGACAATAGAGGAGGTGTGGAAGAAGCTTTGCAACATTTGTGAGAAAGACAATGAATTCAACAAAGTTTATTTGATGAGGAAGTTGTATGAACTATGTATGAAGACACTGATAGTGTTGCTACTCTTTTAAATGATTTTGATGCACTCTTTTCTCATTTGAAGCTCAAAAGATGGAAATGGATGATAACTTGAAAGCAGATCTCTTGCTATGCACACTACCAATCTCATGGGATACATTTTGCATAGCCATTAGTAATAGTGTGCATAGAGGCAAGCTTGTCTATAATGAAAAATGCCCTGCACTTTTGAGTGAAGAGATTAGCAAGAAGTCTATGGTTGCCACACACAATACAAATGCATATATTGTCTATGCTTATTACTCAAGAAAATAATCAATCATGTGACAGAAGCAAGACTAGAGACAAAAATTGACAAATTAGCAAGAATAGAAGAAATTTACTTCATCTATGAAGATGGAGGAAATAAATGATATTACTGATGATGCTGATGTGTTGAAAGTTGATAGTACTATGCTTATGAGGCTCTTATGGTTGATTCCCTTTCATGCACATGGTTGGTGGATTCTCATGCCTCTTTAATGTGACACCACATAGAGAGTGGTTCTCTAGTTCAAAGATTTTCTTTCAAATGAGGCTTGGTGATTCTTAGTATGATGTTGTTGGAATTGGAGATTTGGTTGTGCAATGTTCCCATGGTTCATAATTTATTATGCATAATGTATTGCATATGCAATAACATTTACATAGTTTGATGTCAACTAGTGAGCTCGATGACCTTGTATACAACATGATTGTGTATGCTCAATCCTTTTGCATTTCAAAGGTCAATATGGTTATTGCTAAAGGAAGAAAAGTTGGTTCACTTTATCTATTGTTTGTATCTCAGAAAGAACACTTGTTAGCTATCATTAAACAACATATGTGTTGTTTATGGCATTGCTATATGGGTCACATATCTCATAGTGGAATGGAAAGTCTTTTTCATTCTTGATACTTATGTGTATTATCTTTCTTTGGTTTTTCTTTCTATGAGAATTGTTAATATGGAAAACAAACTAAGAATGTCCATAGAATACACATTGACTCTTGACTTCATCCATTAGATCTTTCTCATACAGATCTGCATGTCATATGCCTGATATGTAATTAAATGGTGCTCTTTACTTTCTCACTTTCATCGATGATGCCATGAGAAAGGCTTGGGTTTATCCTATTTTCTAAGGATAAGATATCCCCTACTTTTAGAAGATGACTTGCCTTAATAGAGACTGGGAAGGGAACTAAGCTTGAGACTTTACATTTGGATAATGGTGCAGAGTTTGCCTCACATGAATTCAACCATTTTTTAGCATAGAGGAATACAAAGAGAGCTTAAAACTCCTTATACCTTAGTAGAGAATGGTATAGCTGGAAGGATGAATAGAAATATTCAAGATAGAGTATCTTCTATGTTGCATCATGCAAATCTTTTACAAGACTTTTGGGCAAAGGCATTGTTTATTGTTGTTCATGAAATCAACCTTTCAACTATTGTTGAAAAAGACTTGAAAGGGGACAGGAGTTATGGATAGGGCATCCAACACATTATGGTCACCTTTGAGTATTTGATTGTGAGGTGTATGTCCATGTTCCAAAGAATTTGAGAACAAATTCAAATTACAAATCTAGAAAATGAAGTTTTCTCAGATGTGCACTTTGGATAATGAGCACTTTGGATATGCCATGGGATCTTGAAACACATTCAATGATCACAAGCAATGCTATTATTTTCAATGAAATAAAGATGCATAAGCAAGGCATTTAACTGATTGAAGTAAGAAGATTCTTATTTGAGGATGTTGTTCCTTTAGCTAGTATGAATAAGAATCAGACAAAAAGGTCATTCATGAAAATTTTCAACAAGATTCTTCTAGTGCTCATGATTAACAACCCTTGAGAGAATCTTCACATGTGTCACATCTTCCTGATAGATTTGTTCTAGGAATTGATTTTGTTCTGTTGAAAAATATTGATGATTTTGTTTTTTATAAAGAAGCTATGCAAATAGATGATAATGTCAAGTGGGAGCATGCCATGAAGCGTGAACTCAAATTCTATTCATAAGAATGGTAATTGGGAATGGATACCTTTTCCAAAGGCAAGGGAAGCTTTACCATGCAAATGGGTATATAACTTAAAATTCACATTAGATAGTGATTCTCTAATGTATAAAGCACAATTGGTTGCAAAAGGATTCAAGCAACAACAAGGAGTTAATTCTGAGAAAATCTTCTCATTCCTGGTCAAGATGATGACACTAAAAATGTTTCTAAGATAGTTTTTTAAGGGAACTTAGAGATAGTCCAAATGGATGTGAAGATTTCTTTCTTGCATGGAGATACATATATGGAACAGCTAGAGGGTTATGCAATTCTCGGCAAAGAAAGTCTAGTGTGTAAGCTAAAGAAGAGCTTGTATGGACTTAAGCAATGACCTAGACAATGTTATAAAAAGTATGACGTATTAATGGTCCCAAGGCTATTCTAGAAGTAATGAGGATCACTATCTCTACATTAAGATATGTTTTGATGGTAACTTGATACATTTGTGTTGATGATATGTCGATTGTTGGGAAGTCCTCAAAATATTTGTCTCTATTGAAGAAAACATTGAGTTAATATTTTGACATGAAAGATTAGGAGACGTTAAACATATTGTTGGTTTTCACATTACTCTTGATAGAAATAAGAGATGCATATACTTGTCTCAGAGTGAGTACATGACCAAAGTACTTCATAGATTCATTATGCATGGTGGAAAAGCATTGAGTACACCATGGCCTATAGTTGAGCAAGGATGATTGCCCTAAAATTGATAAGAGCAACAAATTCATGACCAAAATTTCTTATCAATTTGTTGTTGGTAGTCTCATGTATGTTATGGTAGCTAGAAGACTAGGAATTGCATTTGGAGTGTGACTTGTGAGCAAATATATGTAAAATGATGGCAAGAAGCATTGGGAAGTAGTCAATATGGTATTAAGATATCTGAGTGGCACTAAGGATATGTGTCTATTCTTGGGTAGAGATGATGCATCCACTATTGGATACACAGACTTTGTCTATGCTAGTTGTGTAGGAAATCAAAAGTTTACATCAAGGTACATCTTTCACCTTATTCGTGGTGCTATTTTGTGGAATTATTTCCACTAGAAAAACAAATTATCTTGTAGCCAATGAGGCATGTAATGAAGTATTGTGGCTTTCTAGATTCGCACATGACATGGGCATAGTTGAACATTTACCTTGTTTATTTAGTGATAGTCAAGGCGCTATGCATTAGTTAAGAATCTAGCCTATCATGGAAAGACCAAGCACATTGAGGTGTGGTATCAGTTAGATCATAATTGCTTAGACATAAATCATATTTTACTTGAGAAAGTTCATACTCAAGAAAATATAGTAGATTCTTTGACAAAGGCTCTACCATAGGATAGATTGAGACATTGTTTTCACTTGATGGGGTTATTTGATCTTTTTTTACATAGTCCCTCGTAGCTTGTGTAACTTCCCCATCAATTGGGAGGAATAGGTCATATACTCATACTCAAATATTATTTTCCATTCATCATTTTTCTTCCCTAGCCATATCAGAGTGAACAATGTAGGGCTACACAATTTCAACATTATATGCACACACACATAGATATGTGTACTCAAAACTAACAAAGGAGCTATCAAGGAGATGGCTTAAGAAAGGGGATTTCATGGTTCAGCTATAGCTCTTAGTCCACAATCTAAAAGAAAGCACTAGATCAATGAAAATTTCTGATGGTGCATCTATATATAGAAGAATGAAAAAGTGTTCCTATAATCTAGGAGTACTTTTCCAAGATTTCCTCCTCCTAACTTGGAGGGATAGGTTGAGAGATTTGGCAGATTTTTTTGTGGATTCAAACTGTTTAAATCACAAGCTAATTGCTTCCATTTGCATGTGTCTAAATGATAAATTTGTAAATCTTGTATGTTTAACACCATAAAGTAGGTTTAAATACCTCACAAAGTCAGCTTTATGTAATGGAAGGCATCCCTAAACCACTTCATGGGGAGAAGATTCTTTACAACCTAGTTTGAGAAATCAACACAAATGGAGATGCTAAACAAAAAATATTATATCCAACATAATTGAAACTTGCAACATAATTGATAAAATCTAGGAGGCGGGGTATTGCTTCAATTATTAGGTGTATCCTTATAATGAAGCCAATTTTATGCATTTTTTTCTTTTAGCACATGTATTTAATTAGTTAAATGAATTCTATTTTGTAGATAGAGTTTGTGATTTCGATTTGTAAAACTTATTTCTCTTGGATTAGAAAGTGGAACTTCATTTGGAAGACATATAACTATTTGAGAAGAAACTCTTTTATGGTGAGAGGTATATAAGTCACTTCTCACACGTGTAAATTTTGGCTTTTTTCTCACCTTGGTTTCTTCATGTAGCTTTTTTTCTATTGTGAGAAATTTTCATTATCATTGTACTACCACATGGAAACTTCTTTCGATAAATTTATTATGGCACCTATTTGTTGGCTAGTGTTTCTGTAGGTCAACAGGTCTATGATTTGTAAATTTTGAGAGTAGTTTGTTAGAGACTTCCTTGCTAATTGGAAGGTTTGGGAATTGTTCTTGAGCTACATTTTGATATTTTGTTGATATTTTGTTGAGAAATATGAGTTATGAAGTGTATGTGTATTTATTATTTAGTTAAGGCGGGATCTATTAGATTCAAGTTTGTTGCATGGGTTGTAGCTTGGCAGCATGGGGGTGTAGTGAGTTTTCATTTATAACAACCATTTATGCTAGCACAAGGTTTCCATGCACCAGACTAGGTTCAAGGCCTTGAATTCATAATTGGGTGTTCTAGTCTAATCCAATCTTCAAATCCTAAGAGAGAGCATTACGGTTTCAACACTATCCCATGTTCGAATTTTAATCACATATGGTTAGATTTATAAGCTCCAACAACGTGAATGGTTTCTTCACATGTGGATATAGTAGTTGTTATTTTAATCTTGTAGGTTTCAAAGTAGGCTTTTCCGATTTTGTTTTCCATGCTTAGTAGAAACTACAACACTTGCACTTGTGTCGAAGATGTTTTTAGTGCTACATGAAAATAATTGCACTCACACACATATGTTCCCTTCATCTCCTTCACTATATTTTTTCTCTTTGTCTACTATAGCTTGTTTAATACTACTTGATTTGGTTGATCTATAACTTGATTTTTCATATTTAGAGTAAGGTTTAAAAAGGTCTTCTGCTACCATATTGCATTGTACTTTTTATTTTCTTATGTGTTCTACACTATTTTGAAGTTCATTGTCGTGGTGATTTCTCTTCAATATTGGAGTTTCATAGGATCCTCTATAATTTGGTAGGATTTGGGGCTTGGTTGGATATTTATCATCAAATCTTATGTCTTATGATTCCTCATACTCTAGAGGAAGGTAGTTATATATCTTTCTGTCAATAATAGTGCCTATTTCCAAAAAAGAGCATAATCATTTGTTCTCCATCCTTATTTGTATACTTTTCCCATAGATACCTTGTCCATGCTTCATGCACTTCAAGTACATAAGTTCAAAGAGTTCCATATTCTTTTTATCTTGAATGTTCAATTCTTCATTTCTTGGTTTTTATAAAATTATCCTCTCATCATGAGAATCCAAGGGTTCTTTTCCATTTAGGCAATGTTGAAGTTTGATTCCAGGACACTTGTGTTTTGCATTAAAGAAGAAATTTTATTTAGGTAGCTTCAATCACTCATTGAATAATGTTGAGCCTTTATTTCTCCATCTCCTCATGGGTAACAATTCTCATGTTGCTCAAAACTTATTCTAAATGATATTCATTTTAATATTTCAATAGCATCTCTAGGCCTTCAAGCTTGGGATTCTCTAGGATTAATATTTCCTACCTTTGCATGGTTATCACTATTGTAGTATCCTTAGATTCACTCATGCTCACATGTTGATTGTTTTCTATTGGTGGTGATCTCGCTATGCTTGTTGACCATCTAGTCTTCATCATCTCCATTTTTTCCTTTGAACTATATGAATTCCTTTAATTTTTTTGTCATTTGCTTGTGGATTTTGGCATATAATGCACTTTAATGTGAATGTTGGTTCCTCTAAAGATGGTTCCAAGACTTGGGCTTCTTTCTTTTGTTGAAATGTCAAAATTCAACATTAGATCTAATGGAGTTGAGTTCAAAGGTTGTGAAGAGTGCATCAAACACAAACTTGTATTTAATGATTTTTCTCAACAAAATACCACCAATTGCCTCAATCAAAGAAAAAAATATCAAAAGAGCATTTTAAATGAAACGTGATTGTTGTCTAAACCCTAAATTTTAGGAACAATGTTTTGAAAGATTTCAACCATGTATCGAGTCATTTGGAAACTTATGCATGGAAATTTAGAAGAAGTACTTCTCATATGTCAGTGTATCTTTCAATAAACAAGCCCTATTCGTAGCAAGAACCCAAGTTTGATTAGGCATAACTAATTTCTATGCTTTTCATTAATATGTTTGTTATCTTAGTTTTATTTGTTAGCAATCTTCTATAGTAATTCAATTGTTGAGTTATTAAAACTATTTGATGGTTCTTACACTCTTATGAATTTATGTGAAATCTTGGGTCTTTATTCTCCATATTCTCTAAGTAAACCTTGACACAATGGAGAGGAGTATTTATGCATTGAATTGAACAAGAAATTCTCAAAATCTTAATCCCAGATCAAATGTAGCTTCTACCAGAAAGCTCATGATACACAATACTTGAGCTTACTATTGATACATGACACTTGACTCCCATGATAGGATACTTGGATAGATGACACACGACACATGAGCAGAACACACATGACAATGAAGCTCATGACACATGATACTTGAGGTATCACTGACACACGATAGTTGAGGTATCAGTGACACACAACACTTAGCTTCATGATAAAATATGTAGGCTCATAAGGTACATGGCCTCTGAGTAAGATGATACGATAATTCACACAATGGTACTCGATACTTGTTGTCACATGATGATATTTGAGTGTATCATGATACACGATACATGTCAAGAATGACACACGATACTCCATACATGAGTACCACATGATGATACTCAAGTATCATACACAATGGAGTCTCCTTGATTATATGTCTCTTAGTCTTCAATACCTACAAGACTTCCATGGATTTGATGACTAGTCTTCACCTCCTTTTATAGCTTTTGGATGCTTCTCCTGACTTTTCCACCATCTTAGGACTACCTTGCCTGACCTTGCACCTAGAGTTTAAACCTAGAGCTTTATCCACCTAAAGCTTGCATAGTACACATTTTCAACACTCCCCCTCAAGATTAAGGTGGTAGTGTCAAAATCAAGTAAGCTCATAGCCTTTGAAAACTTTGTTAACTTGGTCACATCCAAGCTTTTGGTGAAGATATCTACAACTTGGTCCTTTGTACCTACAAAATGAACATTAATGTCCCCACTTGCAACCTTTTCCCTTACATAATGGTAATGAACCTCAATGTGCTTGCTCCTTGCATGATACATGGGATTGTTAGCAAGATGTAGGCTTGACATGTTATCTCCATAAACTAGAATTGGTCCAAGTTGTATACCAAGATCTTTGAAGAGCTTATTAAGCTACATTTTTTCACATATAGTGAGGGCTAAAGCTCTATATTCAGCCTTTGTTGAAATCAATGCAACTATGGGCTGCTTTTTGCTCATCCATGAAATTGTTTTTGTACCTAGCATGAAAACATAGCTAGAAGTTGACATTCTGTCATCAACACTCCCTACCCAATCTACATCATTCCATGCTCTTAGTTGAAGTCCTTCATCATACCTATATACAAACCCATAATTAATTATACTCTTCACATACCTTAACACTCTTTTTGCATGATTGAAATGTGTATTTGTGGCTACATGCATGAATTGAGATAGAACTCCAAATATGTAGCACAAGTGAGGCCTTGTGAGTGTAGCATAGATCAATGATCCCACAATGCTCTTGTATAGTGTAAGGTCTTCTAGATTCTTACCATCTTCCTTGCTCAACTTGACATTTGAATCCATAGGTTGAGCTATTAGTTTGCAATCTGTCATGCCAAACCTAAACTACATGGGTGATGGGGAGTGTTAATCTCCAAAAGAACACGTTATCCTTGAAGTTAGAGCACCTCTATATCAAGAATAATTTAAAACCTTCACCAATTTGGAGGAACAATGATCAGCTATCACAATTTTGAACAAACTATGAAGATGATGACTACACAGAAAGTCTGCTGCACATAACTCACTCTTTGACTTATCAAATGCGTAAAGTTTTTTATAAAACTTGCACAATGTGTTGCCTATAGTTTGGGCACCTCCTACAAGTTAAATCATTACCAAAGACTCAGTAGATCTTTAGGAATGATCTTAACAAGTCACCTATGTCTAAAACTGTAGTTCTTTACAGTTGACTTTGACACCTGCAACTTCTAAAGCTTGATTCTCCCAAACTAGAACCCATTTACGCAAATGCTTTTATCCATAGATGGATTACCTTCCAAATTAGATTTTGACTCCTCATTTGTACAAAACTTTACACTGTGCACTGAGAACTGACCATTTCTTTGATCATCGGGATTGCGCCTATTTCAGAAGACACTCACTACTTTCTCACATATGAATGTTCCTACTCATAATTCTCACAGCCTGTTTACAATTAGGCTCTCAAACTTTAACCATAGAATCTTTAACTATGGAGATAGACACCTACAAAAGGATTCTTGAAATGATCAATCACAGAAGGAGAACACACAGAAAAATCAGGTGCAGCTTTTCTTCATGACTAAAAAGTTTTACATCTAGATTAGGGAGTTACAATACTCACTTCACAAGTGCCTAATGACTTCTAATTCTCGTCAAATCTTGTTCTCTAACACTCTCTCATATTTGCCCCAACATTTTTCCTTGTATATATAAGCAAATATTTACAAGCTCCTAACCATACAAAATTTTAAGTGAGCTAACTCTAAGTTAATGTACATATGTATACATATCTTCATTCTCTGAACATATATTTTCTTCATGCTTCATGACTTGATCTTTTTCTTCAATCCTTGACTTCAACACTTCATCAAAACTTCAATTGTTGATTGCCTTGCACCAACAGCTCCCCCTCAATCATCAATTGAGGTTTTCTCTATCTTCTTTATACCTGCCATGTCTTTGAATCTTTGTCGCTTTGGTCCATCCAAGCTTTTGGTTAACATATCAGCTATCTGACCTTTTGTTGAAGTATGTATAACTTCAATCTCTTTATCCATCACCTTCTCTCTTAGAAAATGATACTGAATCTCAATGTGTTTAGTCCTGGCATGAAAAACAGGAATAGCAACTAGATACAATGAACTCATGTTATCTCCATGAATAGTGGGTGTACTCTGAATGATGTCAAAACTCTTTATAAGAGTCTTAAGCCATATCACTTCCTTTGAAGCTTCAACCATACCTTTGTACTCAGCCTCTATGGATGATAAAGCAATTGTGTGTTGCTTCTTTGAACACCATGAAATTAACTTATCTCCCACATAACACAAGTATCCATAAGTTGATCTCCTATCATCAGGATTACCTGCCCAATCTGTATCACTATATATCTTGATGTTTGTATCTGATGTAAAACCATAATACAAACCTTCTTTGAGTGTACAATTAATGTACCTTAACACTCTTTGTCCTACAACCCAATGTTCTTTCCTAGGACAATGCATGAATTGAGGTAATACTCCAACTGCATATGACAAGTCAGGCCTAGTTAATGTAGCATAGATCAGACTACCAACCAAACTTTGATATAGCCTCATGTCCTTGAATTGTTCTCCTCCATATCTGCTCAATTTGTGATTCACTTACATTGGAGTAGGTGCTACCCTGCAATCATCCATTTTAAACTTGATCAACAAGTTTTTCAAAAACATTTCTTGAGTTACATACACTCCATGTTGAGTATATGAGATCTACATGCCCAAGAAATATGACAAATCTCCCAAGTCACTAACCTTGAACTATTTCTCCATTTGCTTCTTTAAGCTTTGAATTCCTTTCTCATCTGTACCTGTAAGAATTATATCATCAACATATATGCACATGTAAATGAACCCATCATCACTTGCTTTAACAAGCAAGCTATTATCTGCTTTAGATACTTGAAAACCAAGTTCCTTCAAGAACATCACAAGTCTATAATTCCATGCCCTTGGGGCCTGCTTCAAACCATACAAAGCTCTCTTGAGCTTGCATACATGATCTCGATATCTTTCATCTCTAAATCCTTGTGGTTGCTCCATGAAAACATCATCTGAAATATAACCATTTAGAAAAGCATTCTTCACATCTAATTGACATAATTTCCAACCTTTACATGCAGCAATGGCTATAAGTGTCTTGATGGTTGTCATCTTTGCCACAAGACTATAAGTCTCATCATAATCTATACCATATGTCTGAGCAAACACTTTCACAACAAGCCTAGCTTTATACCTAGACACACTTCCATCTGCAAACCTCTTTGTCTTGTAGACCCATTTGCATCCAATGATCTTCTGATTATTTGGTTTAGGAACCAAATCCCATGTCTCATTCTCTATCAATGCATCATATTCCTCCTGCATAGCTTTCTCCCAATTTTACTTACCTTTTGCCTCTTCATATGTAGAAGGGTCTTCATCTGCCTTTATCATATAAGCATAATCTTTGGTAGCCAAAAAAGAAGTGTCATAGCTATACCTTGTAGGTTGCCATTTGTGTCTTGATGACCTTCTAAGTTCTCCACTTCTTGAGGTTTCTGGTTCATCACATTCTAGATCAAACCTTGGCACTTCTTCAACTTCAACATGTACTTCATTATTCTCCTTTTCATCAAATATTTGAACCTTTGATTTACCTTTCTTTTGATTCACAACTTCTTCATCACCTGCATAAATATTGATTGTACCTGCATACCAAGTACCTTGCTCATCAAATGTAACATCCTTTGATACAAGGAATTGTTTTGTGGATGGACTCCACTGTTGGAGGATAAACACTCCTATGTGCACAACAAAAGCAAATGAACCCTCCTAGGATCCTGAAAGTTTTCAGACATAGGTTCTGTATTTTCTGAGTTTCTCTGAGTATATGCCGAGACTGAAAATGAAATTTTGCAGGCATAAACTAGACTTTAAGAGCTTTCAAATGAGAGTAAAATCACGCCATTTGGATACTGGATGATGCCTCAACCAGCTGCAACAAAACAGATAACTTGATCTCTTCACAGAGTATGAGCTAACTGGACAGACACTGTTCTGGACATTTCTCTGCACATGTGCAGGCACTGAACCTGAGACTTATACCAGAAAAAGTAGAACTTATAAGCTTTCCAACAAGACAAAAATCATTGCAAATGGATTCCGGATGAAGGAGAAACAACAATTACAAGACCGGGGGGTCTGCCAAAAACATCTAGATAGATAGAGTGTGTAAAAGTGAAATTTCTGCAAAATATGCAGAGAACAGCTAGTAGGGGGTGTGCTTAAGCAAGGGGGCAGCTTGGGCACGTATTTCCACGACTCTAAGTCATAATACAACTCATTAGAGGTTTTAAAGACCACCTACTAACCTCTTTAACCAATCAAAAACATATACATGTCAAAAGTGAGGTCCAATCACATCAAGAGGTGAGCTAAATCTTCTCTAATCAACTTCTTTCCATTATGGGCATAATTGGATGCCTCAAACTCGTGGAAATCAGCCTCCTTTGATTGTGGATGATGTGGAAGGTTCAATTTGGGGCATGTTCCCACACTCTTGAGCTTGAAAAACTTTCAACACTCCCCCTCAAGCTCAAGTCTTTTCCTTTGTTGCTTCAGCCTATGTCTCTTATGTTGATAGCTTCCTTGAATCCTCCAAGCTTTGTACCTTCAAGAAACTTTGTCATCATGTCTGCAACCTGCATTTTAGTGTTCACATACCTTATATCTAGCTCTTTTGCCATCACCTTTTCTCTAACGAAGTGGTAATGAACCTCTATGTGCTTGCTCCTTGCATGAAACATGGGATTGTTAGCTAGATAGATGCTTGAAATGTTGTCTCCATAAAGAGGAAACTCCTGCACTTCCACTTCCAAGTCCTTAAGTAGCTTCTTAAGCCATAATAGCTCACATGTAGCCAATGCTAAACCTCTGTACTCAGCCTCTGTGGATGAAAGAGCAACAGTGGGTTGCTTCTTAGAGCTCCAAGAGATCACTTTTGTACCTATCATGAAAACATAACCTGATGTACTCCTTCGATCATCCTTGCTACCTGCCCAATCAGCATCACTATATCCTTTAACACTTAGATCAGCATCATATGAGTAAAATAGACCTTGGTTGATGGTGTGCTTGATGTAACGAAGCACCTTTCTTGCCGCCATAAGATGATCATGCGTAGGTGCATGCAAAAATTGAGAGAGAACACCTACTACATATGCAAGATCAGGTCTAGTGAATGTAGCATAAATTAATGAACCAATTATGCTTCTATATAGTGTAATATCTTGTATAGCCTCTCCTTGACCTGCAACCAACTTTGTATTGGGCTCCATGGGCTGAGAAAGTGGCTTACAACCACTCATACCAAACCTGTATAGCACATCCAACAAGTATTTTCTTTGAATCAAGAAGATGCCATTGTGTGCATAGATTACCTCTATTCCCAAGAAGTATTTTAGTGTTCCAAGATCAGATATCTTGAACTCCTTTCCTAGCTTTGATTTGATATCTTTAATACCTGCAATATCACTTCCTGTGATGATCAAATCGTCCACATAGATGCATATATATACCGTCTTGTCTCCTTGCTTCTTCATGTAAAGTGATGGATCTGCAACACTTTCTTTGTATCCACAACTTGATAAATAATCCACTAATCTCTGATTCCAGGCCCTTGGGGCTTGCTTTAGTCCATATAGTGCTTTCCTTAGCTTGCAAACATGATTTGGGTACCTCATACTAGCAAATCCTTGAGGTTGGCTCATGTAGACTACTTCTTCAAGCTCTCCATTGAGGAAGGCATTCTTCACATCCAACTGATATAAGCTCCATTTCCATGATGTGGCCACTGCAATCAAAGTCCTAATTGTTGGCATCTTGGCTACCGGGCTGAAAGTTTCATCATAATCTATCCCGTAGCGGAGAAGCCTTTCGCCACCAACCTTGCTTTGTACCTAGCAATGGAACCATCTGAATTTCTTTTAATTTTGTAAACCCACTTATTACCTATCACCTTCATGCCTTCTTGAGCTGGTACCAAGCTCCAAGTATGGTTCTCATCAAGTGCTTTGAGCTCTTCCTTCATTGCCTCTTGCCATTCCTTGCAATCCTTAGCTTCTTCATAACTAGTTGGTTCTTTGTCCTTGATTACCTGAGTCATGTATGCATAATGCTTTGCAATGAAATTATCATATGTTAACCTTTGTACTGGATATCTTACTCTTGAAGACCTTCTTTCACTTCCTTTTGGTGTGGTTGCCATCTTCTTTCTTTGTTTGGCCACTCCTGGAGTTTGAACTTCTTCTATCTCTTCATCTTCCAACATGCTCTCATCCACATAGCTTCCTTCTTCAACTGAAATCTTCTCTTTGCCTTTGACTTTGCTTTCTTCAGAGCTGGTCTCTCTTTCCCTAAGCCTTCCACTCCATGGTGAGGGTGTCCTTGTGTTGCATGAGTTGCTTGGACCACTCAAATCCATGCTTTCTTGAACTCTATCATCATTCTTCAAATCTGTCTCACCTATGTCTTCAACCTGCAATGGACTTGTGCATGCATACCAAGGCTTCAACTCATCAAAGACAACATCCCTACTTACCTTCAGCTCCTTGGTGATGGGATTATAGCATTTATACCCCTTTTGTTCCATAGAATATCCCAAAAAAATACACCTTTCAGATTTGGCATCTAACTTTGACCTCAACTCTTGAGGTACATGTACATAGCATATACAACCAAAGATTCTAAGATGTGAAATGCAAGGTTTCCTTCCACTCCATGCTTCCTCAGGGTTTAGATGATGTATACCTGATGTAGGACATCTATTCATGATGTATGTGGCTGTATATGTAGCCTCTCCCCAATAACAATGCGGCATATTCATTTCATTGAGCATACACCTTGCTACCTCTGCTATGTGTCTGTTCTTTCTCTCTGCTACCCCATTTTGTTGAGGGGTATACCTGCATGTAAATTGTCTTTTGATGCCATTGACCTGCAAAAATTCAAAAAATTCATGGGAGAAGTACTCTCCCCCTCCATCGGATCTCAAAGCTTTGATAAACTTGCCAGATTCCTTCTCCACCTGTGCTTTGAATTTCTTGAAGTAGTGGAACACATCTGATTTGTTTCTAATGCAATACAACCACACTTTTCTTGAAAATTCATCAATGAAGGTTACAAAATACCTATTTCCAGCAAGGGATGCTTCTCTTGTTGGACCCCAAACATCCGTGTGAATGAGGTCTAAAACATTTGCACTTACATAGGTACTCTTCTTGAAGGGCAGCCTTGATTGTTTTCCTTGTTGGCAAGCTACACAAATTTCATGCAACATTTTAGATGTAAAATTTGGTAGGCCTCTTACCAAGCTCCTCCTTTGCATGTCCTTGAGCTTTTGTAGGTTGATGTGACCTATTCGTTTATGGCATAGATCCAAATCTGCTATCCTCTTGTCTCCATATGTGACATACATTGAATGGTGTGGCTGATTTATGTCCATTGTGAACATTCTCCCTTGCTTTTTTCCTTTTGCTATGAGCTTGAAACCTACCCTTGGATCCTCAACAAAACATCCTCTTTCATTGAACCTAACTTGATAGCCTTTTTCTACCATTTGGCCTACCGAAATCAAGTTTTTGGTAATAGTAGGGACATGTAATACCTCTGATAAGCACTTTGCTCTTTGATTTCCTTCCAAACTGATATCTCCCACATGTTGAATGATATGATCTGAGTTATCACCTGTTTCCACATGCCCTTGATGCTTTGGGACCTGCAAATTACTAAAAAAATCCTTTCGACATGACATATGATTGCTACATCCACTGTCTACATACCATACATCTTCACTAGCTTGAGTTGTATCTTCACCATACCTCATGGCAAGTAAATAATCATTCCCTTGGCTAGATGATGTGTTTGCATAATTACCTTGCCCTCTATAATTGTTGTTGTTGATTTGATTCCCTTGTCTTTGAGCTCTATGATAGCATTCATTTGCAAAATGACCGGGCTTACCGCATACAAAGCATCCATTTGAAGTGGCTTGTCCTCTTCCACCAAATCTTGCACCTCTTCCTCTATTTGTGGCTCTTCCACCTCTTTGACCTACATTTTCTTGTTGTCCTTGACCTCCTTGGTTGCTTTGATATCTTCCTCTTCCTCTTGAAGCACCTCGGTTGTGTCTTCCTCTTCCTCTACCTGCATACAACAATTGCCCTTGGCTATCCTTGGCGTTATGAACACCAAGGTTCATCTCCTCTGTCACCATGAGAGTGATTAGTTGATCAAAATCAGGAAGAGAGTCCCTTACATACACTGAAGTTGTGAAAGCCCTCCATTTTTCATCATCCCTAAGTCCATTTAGGGTGTGGGCGACAAGATCGTCATCATCTAGGGCACAACCGATTGACCCTAGTGCATCTGCAAGCTCTTTAACCTTTAATATGTAACCATTAGCACCTTAAGAGGGGCTTTTCCTAAGATTATTTAGCTCATTCTTGAGCTGAATTTTTCTAGCTTTTGTGGAGGTTGAATACAATCTCTCCAAGCACTCCCACACCTTCTTCGATGTATCCAAATCTTGAATATGCCCTACCATAGAGTTGCTAATATGCTGAGATAAAATGAAAATGACCCTTTTGTCCCTTTCATCCCACTCTCTTACTGCTCTTCTCTAGTCATTGGTTGGATTTACCTCATCTATGTAGGGTTTTGGCTCTCCACCACTCACAAGTCCCCACAAACCTTTCCCCATCAAAAAATTGCTTATTCTAAATCGCCACGGTTGGTAGTTTCCTTTTTCGAGCTTCTCAATCTGAGCATTGAGATCAGCCATGGTGCCTCCTAACTCTTTTGAACCTCCCCCTTGATGCAATGAAGTTGAAAAGGATGGCTTTTACCTCAAAAAATAGAGCTACTCCTCTTGATGAAGCTTCGTCTTTGATTTGATGATGTATTTGCTTCCCCTTGTTGTTGACGTGCCCGTTCTTTACTTCCTTCCTTCAAACTTTGATGAAGTCTTTACTTCACTTCAGTAGCTCCTTCTTCTCTCTTTGATACTCCACTTATAGCTCTGATACCACTGTTGGAGGATAAACACTCCTATGTGCACAACAAAAGCAAATGAACCCTCCTAGGATCCTGAAATTTTTCAGACATAGGTTCTGTATTTTCTGAGTTTCTCTGAGTATATGCAGAGACTGAAAATGAAATTTTGCAGACATAAACTAGACTTTAAGAGCTTTCAAATGAGAGTAAAATCACGCCATTTGGATACTGGATGATGCCTCAACCAGCTGCAACAAAACAGATAACTTGATCTCTTCACAGAGTATGAGCTAACTGGACAGACACTGTTCTGGACATTTCTCTGCACATGTGCAGGCACTGAGCCTGAGACTTATACCAGAAAAAGTAGAACTTATAAGCTTTCCAACAAGACAAAAATCATTGCAAATGGATTCCGGATGAAGGAGAAACAACAATTACAAGACCGGGGGGTCTGCCAAAAACATCTAGATAGATAGAGTGTGTAAAAGTGAAATTTCTGCAAAATATGCAGAGAACAACTAGTAGGGGGTGTGCTTAAGCAAGGGGGCAGCTTGGGCACGTATTTCCACGACTCTAAGTCATAATACAACTCATTAGAGGTTTTAAAGACCACCTACTAACCTCTTTAACCAATCAAAAACATATACATGTCAAAAGTGAGGTCCAATCACATCAAGAGGTGAGCTAAATCTTCTCTAATCAACTTCTTTCCATTATGGGCATAATTGGATGCCTCAAACTCGTGGAAATCAGCCTCCTTTGATTGTGGATGATGTGGAAGGTTCAATTTGGGGCATGTTCCCACACTCTTGAGCTTGAAAAACTTTCAACATCCACAACCTATATCCCATCTGTTTATCATCATATCCAATAAACACATACTCTTCAGCTTTAGGTTCTAGTTTGTGCCTCAATTGAGATGGCACATATGCATATGCCAAACATCCAAATACTTTGCAATGATCTAGGGTAGGTCTCTTACCCCACCGTGCCTCATATGGTGTCATACCCTGCAAAGCTTTACATGGTAATCTATTGTCCAAATATGTGGTTGTATTTACAGCCTCAACCCACAAATAATTTGGGCAATTTTTCTCCTTCATCATGGATCTTGCAAACTCAACAAGAGTTCCATTCCTCCTTTTTGCTACACCATTTTGTTGAGGAGAGTACCTGCAAGTAACTTCCCTTTTTATACCTGCATTCCACAAGTAATCACTGAAATCATTAGAGAAATACTCTCCCCCTCCATGTGACCTTAGTCTCTTCAACTTTTGACCTGTAATTCTTTCTGCATACACATGATAATGCTTGAATGTATTGAATACCTCTGACTTATCTTTGATCACATGGATAGTGATCCATCTAGTAGCATCATCAACATAAATCACATAATACCTTGAACCATTGATACTGAAATCCTTTGATGGTCCCCACACATCTATGTGTACCAACTCAAGCTTCTCTGAATACATAAAACCATGCTTGGAATAAGATTGTGTTGGCAGCAGTCAGGGAACCGAAGGAGCCACAAGACGAAGAGAGTCAGAGCGAAGGGACAGCACAAGCAGACATGGCAATCAAAGAAGATCTGGCAAGTAGGCCATCTAAATTTTTCAGACATCAAGGAGTTGAGCACACAAGAAGAAAGAGCAAGTAGGGAGCTCAAAGGTATGTATGACAAATCAATAGAGAAAATCCCTACACAAATAGTGATTTTCATCACTAAAAACCATTGTAAATATCATTTCGTATTTTTGTAGCTCCATTTTGTGCAAGCCAAGGAGTCCTTGAGCTTGAGGAGCTTTAGAAGTATCTACCTGCCAATTTTCATATTTTTTAGATCTCGTTTGAGCCCTCTAATAAGCCCTGGAACCTAATTTTTAACTAGGCCGGACACTAGGTCTGAACAGGGCCAAAGCTAGTCAAAAACTATAAAAGGAGCTAGAGAGCTAATTTTTGAGGTTAGATTGTAATTGAAATGAACTTGTAAGAGCTTTTTGAAAGTAATATAAGAACTCCGTTGCTTCTCACTCTTTGTCTTGCCGTGTGTGCGCGTGTGCGTGTATGTGTGTGCATGCTTGTGTGCTTCTCACTCACGCACTTGTGCCTCCACTTGCTCGAGGTCTTCATACCATCCTCACGTCTTCCTGGATTGACATTAAAGGAGGTGCTACTCATCACTGAGCTACACATCAATCGCGACTGACCTGTCAATCGCGACTGACAGAACTTGCGAATGCGTTAGAAGGGCAAATTTGGCCAATTTTCTAGGGTAAAGAATAGGGGGCTAATTTGGTCAATTTGTGGGACAAACACTCGGGGTTAGCATTGCATATTGAGGCCGCAACCCAAGTAATTCAAGAATTTCTGCCTGCTTGATTAAACTGTTTTGAACCCTGTTTTAATCCCTGAAGCCTGAACTGACATAACTTCCTCATACGAAATCCAATTGTTGTGATTATTAGATAGGGTTTCTAGAAGTTAACCATACCCGAGGTAGGAAAACTGAGGGATCCTTGGGATTGTTTTTTATAAAGGCAAGAGATAATTTGGTCGGTGAGTCACATGCATGAAAGTGGCCTAGTCTGTCATTTGAATTTAAGTGTGGAGCTAATCTTGGGACTAATGCAGGTCTATTGAGAAGCAATTGAGAGCGTCCAAGCAAGGGCTTTGTGCAAGCTTGAGAATCAACTTCTCGAGCACTAAAGAGCAAGGATCAGCAAGAAAGGTCAGAATACTCTCAACTCCCCTTCGTCAATTCCTAGCTTAGGCTAAGAACGACTAGAGGTAGGAGTAAGTCAGGGCGACGATAGGCAATTATCAAGTTGAAGCAGACCTAAACTCTCAAGTTCAAGCTAAGGACATAATCTTTGTACTGTCGAGAACTTTAAAGAAAAAGAACTTAACGTGGAACGATCAACTTTAAGTGTGGAACTACACTCAAATATACCTTACGACGTGATATCAGACAAGAATTTTAACACGGGAATCAACTAAAAAGAATCAAGTAACTGATACAAAAGAACTCAGCAACGAGGTTGTACTTGGACAAAAATGGGCTATTCAGTTAGGCTTATGAACCTTAGATCAGGGCGACATCTAGTAAGGGATAGACAAAGCCTTAGGTCTTCAGAGGCTAGTGTCAACCACACTGCTAGGTCTTGGGCCCAGCAGTTGAGCCACCACTCATACTACCCTAGTTCTGAGACTAGTGAATCCGAGATGTCTCAAGGTATGGAGAGACCTACAGTAAGTTCAGGAGTGCCATACTTGCACAGGGTAGAAGGCCCTTACAAAACGCAGTTGGAATACCTTAGGACCAACCGATTAGGTGCTAGCATCTATGAGGATGGCCTAGGAAGATCTGTGGTACAGATTAAGAATCCTGATCAATCCATTGGACTAGAGCGCCCAGCTGTCAAGTTTGAAAACGGAGCATACTTGGACAAAGAAGGAACCATATACGTAGTCACCAGTCACCCAGATAGGGCGGACAAATTTGGAAATGTGATCCCAGAAGCGGACTTAGGGGACCTAGAGCAAGGAAACATGGGTACAGAACCTAGAACCCCTCGAGGCAAATCGGTTCTCACTAGGATTATCACACCAGACTGGATTCCCCAGGATAATAAGAGCATAGATTTGCTCCTCAATCGAGAAACTGACAAAGCCTTTTGGAGGTATAAATCTGATCAGCCAACTGATATAGGAACAATCATGATCTATGAGTTTAAGGATCCTGATAGCCCAGGCAGAGTGACCTACTTAGATCATGCTTCGGAGAGGATCTTTGTGGTGACAGAAAATGATAGGCATGCTTACACTTGGAAAGGTGAAATTATTTTCCCCCAACCAAGATCGAATGTGTCCTATGTTCACCCTGGTGCTGGAACATCCCAAGCTCATGGAATTCAAAGAGACAGGAGTAGAGATAGGCCAGAAGTAAGCTTTGCCAACCCAGGGGGCAGAGAAAGAACGAGAATGGAAACGAATAGAGTAGAACCTGAGATGCTTAGAGCTCACAGGAATCAAAGAAATGCGGATGAATTCCCTCTATCACGACCTAGAGAGCACACAAGGACCTTGAGACCGACTCAGCTAGTTAAGTCCATGAAGAACTACTTCGATGGCACTGGAGATCCATACGATCATGTGGCTGAGTTTAGACAAGTCTTGAGAGCTGAACAAGTGGAGGATCTATTCACGCAGTACAATGCCTTTGGTCTAACCCTTAGGAACACTACCCTGACATGGTTTCAGCCACTAAACGAAAGACAGTTCAGGAGCATAGACCAACTCCTAGAGGCTTTCATTATTGAATTCTCTAAGAGTGGCATAAGACATAATACCTCCTCACTGATTCACAGCTTCAAGCAAACCCCTCAAGAGACCGTGAGACTTGCAGGAAGGAGATTTAGGCAATATCTTGAAAGATGCCCTGTCCCTGAGCTACCCACACCAGCTAAGCAAGTGGCTTTATTCTTGGATGGATTGCTAAGTACCAAATTAAGATCATATGTGTACTTGAAGGACCCTAGGACCATAGAAGAGTGTGTACGCATGTGTATTGACATTGAGGATAACCTAGGGGAGGAGTTAGAGCTTTCCAAGGTATACAAAGATTCAGATAGTGCCTCTAGCCTCTCTTCCATGCAATCCACATCGATTGAGGAACTTGCAGAGAAAGTTGCTCAGAAACTAGGTGTCTCTAGTAAACAAATCCCAAGGTTTGCCCCTGTAAAAAGATGTTATAATTGTGGAGGCGACCATATGGCAAATGTCTGTCCCATTATGGCTCAACCCCAAGTAAATCCTAGTGGCCAATACTGCACCATAGAACAGAGATACACAAATCACACAGCGCAAGATTGCCCATACAACAAGCAAGCAGTTAGGCAAACCTACCCTCAGACATACCCTCAACAAGGAAGATATCAGAACCAATATCTGATGGAGAGTGTTAATCTCCAAAAGGACAAGCTATCCTTGGTATTAGACCACCTCTAGACCAAGAATAACTTTAGACTCCACAGGATTTTGGAAATCCACTATTACATTACCAAGAAATTGATTAACTGTGAAGAAATCATTTCTCTGAAAAGTCTGCTGCAGATTAATCACTCATTGACTAATCATTCATGTAAAGTTTTTGATAAAACTTTGTACAATGTATTGCATGAAGTTTGCGCAACTCTTCCAACTTAAATTTCTCAAAATGATTGAGTATAATCTGAAAATTTACTCAAACAACTTACCTGTGTCTGAAACTGCCTCTCTGTAATAGCGACTTTAACACCTGCAACTTCTTAGCAATGGTTCTCCCAAACTATAGCCCGTTTGGTGAAATGCTTTTAGCCATAAATAGCTTATCTCTCAACTTAAATTTTAAGCTATTACTTGTGTAAAACTTTACACTATGTGCTGAGAACTGATCATTTCTTTAATCACGAAATCTGCGCCTGTTTCAGAAGACACTTAGAACATTTCACATATGAATGTTCCTATGCAAAATTCTCTTAGCCTGATTACAATTGGACTCTCAAATTCTAGCCATAGATTGATTAACTATGGACTTAGATATGTTCAGAAGGATTTCTCAAAAGATTAACTACAGAAGTAGGAGACATCGAAACATCGGGCGCAAGATTTTCTTCGATTACTCAGAAAAATTACAACTACATTGAAGAGATAACTCAACTAACTTTTCATGTGTTCAATGACACTTTCTACATCTGATTTCTCTCTTCCTATTCTCCATTCTCTTTGCCCCGACTTTTTCAAAACATTTATAGGAAAAAATGTATATACTTATGACTAATCAAAAGTATAAGTAACCTATATCTGAACTAATGTACATATGTATACATAGCTTTGAATTTCTGAGTATGTCCTTCCTTCAAACTTCTGAATTTGTTCTCTTCTTAATTTCTTGACTTCATTTCTTCATTAAACCTTCAATTGATGATTGACATGCACCAACAGCTCCCCCTCAACCATTAATTGAGGTTTTTCTCTATCTTCTTAATACCTGCCATATCCTTGAATCTCTGTAGCTTTGGTCCATCTAGACTTTTTGTCATCATGTCTGCAAGTTGATCTTTTGTAGGAGTATGCATAACTTCAATTTCCTTATCAATGACCTTCTCTCTCAGAAAATGATACTGTATTTCAATATGCTTAGTTCTAGCATGAAACACAGGATTTGCTGCCAAGTATAAAGAGCTCATATTATCTCCACAAATGATAGGAATACTCTGAACAACATCAAAACTCTTCATAAGTGTCTTTAGCCATATTACCTCCTTTGCAGCTTCCACCATACCTTTATATTCTGCTTCTGTAGATGACAAAGCAACTGTATGTTGCTTCTTAGAACACCATGAAATCAATTTGTCTCCTACATAGCACAAATATCCATGTGTTGATCTTCTATCATCCACATTACCTGCCCAATCTGCATCACTATATATCTTCACTCTTGTATCAGAAGTAAATCCATAGTACAACCCTTCTCTGAGTGTACCCTTGATGTACCTAAGTACTCTTTGTCCTGCAATCCAATGTTCCTTTCTAGGACAATGCATGAATTGTGAAAGCACACCAACTGCATATGACAAATCAGGCCTTGTTAATGTAGCATAAATCAACCTACCAACCAAACTTTGATAGAGCTTCATGTCTCTGAATTCTTCTCCTCCAAATCTAGACAATTTATGATTCACTTCCAATGGTGTAGGTGCAACCCTGCAATCTTCCATTTTAAATTTGGTTAGCAAATTTTTAAGATACCTTTCTTGGGTCACATATACTCCATGTTGAGTATATAAAATCTCCATTCCCAAGAAGAATGACAAGTTCCCCAAATCACTGATTTTGAACTCTTTCTCCATCTGCTTCTTGATCATTTGTATTCCTTTATCATCTGTTCCTGTAAGTATTATGTCATCAACATAAATACAAACATAAATGAATCCATCTTCACTTGCTTTGACTAGCAAGCTACTATCTGCCTTTGATGCTTGAAATCCAAGATCCTTCAAGAACTTTACAAGCCTATAATTCCATGCCCTTGGGGCCTGCTTTAATCCATACAAAGCTCTCTTGAGCTTACACACATAATTTGGACTCACTTGATCTTTGAACCCATCTGGTTGCTCCATGTAAACTTCATCTGAAATGTAACCATTCAAAAAAGCATTTTTAACATCTAATTGAGATAACTTCCAACCTTTGCAAGCAGCAATTGCTATGAGAGTTCTAATGGTTGTCATTTTTGCCACAGGACTATAAGTCTCATCATAGTCCACTCCATATGTCTGTGCATACCCTTTCACAACAAGTCTGGCTTTGTACCTAGACACACTTCCATCTGCAAATCTTTTTGTTTTGTAAACCCACTTACATCCAATAATTTTTTGGCTATTAGGTTTAGGAAGCAGATCCCAAGTCTGATTCTCTATCAATGCATCATACTCCTCTTGCATGGCTTCTTCCCAATTTCTCTTGCCTTTGGCTTCATCATATGTAGATGGATCTTCATCTGCTTTTACCAAATAAGCATAATCTTTAGTAGTCAAGAATGAGGTGTCATAGCTATACCTTGTGGGTTGCCATTTGTGCCTAGATGACCTCCTAACTTCTGCACTTTTTGAAGTCTCTGGTTCATCACATTCTGGATCAAACCTTGGCCTCTCTTCAACTTCAACCTGTACTTCATTATTCTCATTTTCATCAAGTAATTGAATCTTTGCTTTACCTTTCCTTTGATCCACTATTTCTTCAACATCTGCATGTATATTATATTTACCTGCATACCAAGTACCTTGCTCATCAAATGTAACATCCTTGGATACAAGGAATTGCTTTGTGGATGGACTCCACAACCTGTATCCCATTTGCTTATCATCATAACCAATGAATACATACTTTTCTGCCTTAGGCTCCAACTTATGCCTCAATTGAGATGGCACATATGCATATGCCAAGCATCCAAATATTCTGCAATGATCCAAGGTAGGTCTCTTACCCCACCAAGCTTCATATGGTGTCATACCTTGCAAAGCTTTACAAGGCAATCTATTGACCAAATATGTAGCTGTATTAACAGCTTCAACCCACAAATAATTTGGGCAATTCTTCTCTTTCATCATGGACCTTGCAAATTCAACAAGTGTCCTGTTTCTTCTTTCTGCTACCCCATTTTGTTGAGGAGAGTACCTGCAAGTAACTTCTCTCTTTATACCTGCATTCCACAAGTAATCATTGAATTCATTTGAAAAATACTCTCCCCCTCCATCTGACCTTAGTCTCTTCAATTTTTGACCTGTAATCCTTTCTGCATATGCATGATAGTGTTTAAATGTATTAAACACTTCTGACTTTTCTTTAATCACATAAATTGTGATCCATCTGGTAGCATCATCAACATATATGACATAATATCTTGAACCATTTATACTAAAGTCCTTTGAAGGACCCCACACATCTGTATGCACCAACTCAAGTCTTTCTGAATACATAAACCCATGCTTGGAATAAGGTTGCTTATGGGCCTTACCTAATTGACATGCCTCACATCTGTATGTCATGTGTTGACCTGCAATGTTAGGCAACCCAAGCACTGAATCATTGTTAATCATTTCTTTAATACCTCTCTCATTGAAATGTCCAAGTCTTTTATGCCAAAGATCCAATTCAGATACCTTCTGCTCTCCATATGTGAACATAGCATGTCCAACATTTCCTTGTACCTTCAATGTGAAAAGCCTCCCTTCCTTCTTTCCTGTAACAACCTGTTTATACCCTTGACTAGGGTCTTCAACATAAACTCCATCATTGGTGAACCTTACCTCATATCCTTTTTCCACAATTTGACCTACACTGATCAAATTCTTTGGAATTGTGGGAACATAAAGAACCTTACTCAGAAGAGTGCTCCCATCTTTAGCCTTGACTGAACCAATTGACTTTACCTTATGCTTTGTATTATCACCTGTCTGAACTGTATGGTTAATTGCATTATGATCTAGATCAGTCATCAAAGCAATATTTCCACTTAAATGATTACTACATCCTGAATCAATATAGAACACTCTCATGTCCTCATGTGAGGTTTCACATGTTGCATTCATAATGAGAGTCAAATCCTCCTTCTGATCTGATGCATAGTTGTAGTAGGTGTTATTATAGGATTGATTTTGGAAGCTTCTTCCTCCACCTCTTCCAAAAGAATTCCTACCACCTCTACCTCTGAAGTTTCCTCTTTGAAATCTACCACCTCTTCCTCTTTGATTAAAGTTCTGATAATTACCATTGTTCTGATTATTGTGCCAACAACCATGAGATAGATGATTGGTCTTACCACATATCCAACAAGCTCTTGCATTATCTTTGTTGTTTCTGCCTCTTCCTCTACTTCTGCCATTTCCTCTTCCTCTTATGAAATTTGCTTGGTTTGAAGTACCTTCTTCTTCACCTGATTGTTGCTTTCCTTTGTTAGCTTTCTTCTTGTCTTTAGAATACATTGCATGAACTGCACTCTTATCTACATCTCCTTTGATATCATTCTCAAAAGTTAGCATATGACCTAACAAATGATTCAAATCAGGAGTGAAGTGATCTAATGAAAGTTCTGTAGACAAAATAAAAGGCTTCCACTTCTCATCTCCTCTAAGCCCTGTGAGAATTTGTCTTACCAATTTATCTTCTTCAATATCTTCATCCACTGCACCTAAAGAATCTGCAATGTCCTTCATCTTTGTCACATAATCAGAGATTGATTGTGAGGACTTCTTCTTGAAAGTAGTAAATTCTGCCCATAGTGAAGCCTTCCTTGATTTGGCTGTGTTTTGGAAATGCTCTTCCAAAGCATTCCAAATGTCACATGCACTTTCAAGTCCTCTAATGTGAGGAAGCAAATAGTCATTGACTGCCATGTAGATTATGCTCCTTGCTTGAGCATCCTTCTTCATCCAATTCTTTAGATCTGACAATTCTTCCCTAGTTGGAACACTAGGATCTCTGAACTGAGGCTTCTCTTCTTCACCTGTAATGTATGCTATCAAATCTTTGCTCATCAGATGAGCTTCCATTCTCATAGACCAAGCTGGATAGTTCTCTCTATCCGACTTTTCAATTTGGAGACTATCTCCCATCCTTGCTTCACCTGTAGTCTCAAAGCTTTAGCCTTTACAAGAAATAAATGTACCTTAACTTCGAGTGTTGCTTCTTCTGATCCCTTTGATAATCTTTGCGTGTCTCCCTTCAATCTTTCTTCAATACTTTATCCTTCTGAACCTTCAAGATGTAGAATTTCTATATCTGCAGCAGTCGGAGTCTTCCTTTCCTTAATTTTGACACAACCTGCTCTGATACCACTGATGGAGAGTGTTAATCTCCAAAAGAACAAGCTATCCTTGGTATTAGACCACCTCTAGACCAAGAATAACTTTAGACTCCACAGGATTTTGGAAATCCACTATTACATTACCAAGAAATTGATTAACTGTGAAGAAATCATTTCTCTAAAAAGTCTGCTGCAGATTAATCACTCATTGACTAATCATTCATGTAAAGTTTTTGATAAAACTTTGTACAATGTATTGCATGAAGTTTGCGCAACTCTTCCAACTTAAATTTCTCAAAATGATTGAGTATAATCTGAAAATTTACTCAAACAACTTACCTGTGTCTGAAACTGCCTCTCTGTAATAGCGACTTTAACACCTGCAACTTCTTAGCAATGGTTCTCCCAAACAATAGCCCGTTTGGTGAAATGCTTTTAGCCATAAATAGCTTATCTCTCAACTTAAATTTTAAGCTATTACTTGTGTAAAACTTTACACTATGTGTTGAGAACTGATCATTTCTTTAATCACGAAATCTGCGCCTGTTTCAGAAGACACTTAGAACATTTCACATATGAATGTTCCTATGCAAAATTCTCTTAGCCTAATTACAATTGGACTCTCAAATTCTAGCCATAGATTGATTAACTATGGACTTAGATATGTTCAGAAGGATTTCTCAAAAGATTAACTATAGAAGTAGGAGACATCGAAACATCGGGCGCAAGATTTTCTTCGATTACTCAGAAAAATTACAACTACATTGAAGAGATAACTCAACTAACTTTTCATGTGTTCAATGACACTTTCTACATCTGATTTCTCTCTTCCTATTCTCCATTCTCTTTGCCCCGACTTTTTCAAAACATGTATAGGAAAAAATGTATATACTTATGACTAATCAAAAGTATAAGTAACCTATATCTGAACTAATGTACATATGTATACATAGCTTTGAATTTCTGAGTATGTCCTTCCTTCAAACTTCTGAATTTGTTCTCTTCTTAATTTCTTGACTTCATTTCTTCATTAAACCTTCAATTGATGATTGACATGCACCAACAATATCCACCACAACAGTACGCTAGGCCTCAACAAACCTACCAACCCTACCAAAACCAACTGAGACCCCAGCCAGTGCTAGCACAACAACCACCTGCTCCTACTAATGTGATCCCAGTAAAATATGCAGCTGCAGAAGAGAACCTGAATAGAGCTATAGTCCCTGTAACATCATTGCTTTCTGAAAGTGACCCGAGTGACCATAGCTTTGATTCTACACATGTTGATAGCCCCCAGGCCTACTACATGCAGTCTCCTGAGCATGATGAGTCTTACTATAGTGAAGAGCCAAATGAACCTAGTTGGGAGTCAGATTACACAAACGTCATGTATGCAAACCCCAACCCTAGGCCTCAACCTAAGCAAGTAAGACCCCCATTCCCTAAAGGACCATGCTACAGATGTCAGGGAGATCATCTCATTCGTGATTGTCCCTTACCTCCACCTATGCAACCCCAGTCAGTAACAATTCAAGGCTTTTGCCAAGAATGTGGAAAGGAGCATCTCTTACGAGACTGCCCTAAGAATCCTAATAATATGCCAAAAATCACTCCTATTAATGTTATTGGGTTAGTGGTAGATTCCACAGGAAGTGTCACTTCCACTGCACCCGTACAGGTAGTCACTAGAGCTTAAGCAGTGCAGCAAAACCAAGGGGTAAGCAAGGAAAAGAGCCCAGACGCTAGTGATACTGAGAGCCAAAATAAGAAGAGAACAAGAGCTTGGAGAGATAGCCGTGAACGTATGAAAAGGCAATGGGCAAAGAAGATGAGTGAACTTGAGGAAAGTCTACGAGAAACCAAGGCCAAAATCATAGAGATCACATCTCAACCGCACTCTCACACATTCCCACCGCTACCATCCCCATCACCCTCCATCCCTCCATCCTCTAATACACCCCACGTAACCCACCCACCACCCCAAGCAGGATCAGTATTAGGTGATCCCACTCCTGAAGACATAGACATGATGCTTAAAGCATATCAGGCCAGAATCCAAGAAGGGCCAAATGTCACGGATCATGACAAGTGCTACCCTAGAGCTGACCTAGAGATAGAAAGAACCAAGCTTTGCGCGAAAATGGTCGCATTGGCTCAGACTATGTTTGAAGCCAGTCGCCTTTTCAATTACTCGGGCTCAGCCAAGACGCAATTACACTTGGGTGGACTTCTAGAGAAGTTAGAGGGCATAATTGCAAGATCTGCCAAGGAAGAAAAAAATCAAGAAAGAGATAAAGCAAGCAAAAACATGACCCATCCCCCATCAAAAGCTTATGAGCCCAATTCCACTGAACCAGACAACCCCCCCTCCCTAGAAAGAATAGAGAATCTAATGACACAATCACAAAAGGAACTCGCCCCTCAACACCATGACAAGGCTAGTGAAAGAGCAGGTCTTCCTACCCAGAAAGCCTATGTGCCTGAGGCCTACGTGCCTAACTCTACGGAGCCAGACACCTCTTCTTCTATGAATCAATACACACCAGAATTCTTGCGAGAGATTCAAGAAGAGAAATGGGCTAAAGAGAGTGAAGTTCCTCCTCCCATTGAACTGGTGGATGACACACACGATCAATTCCCACAAGACCTTCCTTCCATTTATGGAGAGCAGGAGAGTGCCCAATCTCAAGAAAGATTAGACTTCGAGTCTAATTCTTTACAAGAACTACCCCATTTCACATGCCCATGGGAAGCAAAGTCCACCTGTATGAGAGCACCTACAGTCATGGTAAGAAACGAAGATTCAGTCATACCTAGGAACACAGAGGTAGTGAAGAACACCAAAGTGCAGTGCAATCTCACTTTGGAAGAGTTGCTTAAGGTTAGACCAGAAGTGTGGAAACATGTAGCCACTCAAGTGCCCGAGATAGCAAAACCTCGTTCCCAGGTAGGATCACATAGGACAGTGCCAGAGATACCTTTGGATAAGATAGGAGATATGTGTGAAGGTGAAGAAGGGAACACCTATCTTCCCATTACCTACCAGGAGTACACTACCAAGGCAATTTTGGACTCAGGTGTAGGAGTTGCAATTGCCACCACTTCCCTATGGAAGCGTTGGGGCAAGCCAGCACTCAGGCCAACGAGAATGAAATTGCAGATGGCCGATGGTCATATTGAGAGGCCCTTAGGATTGCTAGAAGGGATAACTCTCACCACCTCTGGTGTCGAGTTCGAGCATACCTTTGCCATATGTGATTTTAGCAAGAACCATGCCTATGAAATGATCTTGGGACGACCCTTTATGTGACAGTTGCAAGTGGTACAGGATTGGGGAACCAATTCTTTGTACCTGCAGCACTTAGGTGTTACGACCAAAGTCAATCTCAAGGATTACTCTCATAGAGATGTCCCTCCTATCCAATGGAACCCCATCCATAGAGCCAAAGATGATACGGAATCGGTGCATTCCATAGGATCAGGATCCTCATGGATGCATGAAGACACTCACTTATGGATGTGCAAAGTAGCAGTAGAGGAAGAGAAGAGAGAAAAGGCCAGAGAAATAGGTGCAAAAAAAACCCATAGATCAATCCAAGACCCAGCCTATGCACCTGTAGTTTTTCCAGACGAAGAATTCAAACCTCACGGCTGGGCAGAAATTCTAGCAACCATGGATGTAGCCATCAATGAGGAACAATGGACACCTCACTGTGATGAGGATGGCTATGATATTTCAGTCTTCTCCATAGAGCCAATCATGGGAGAGGCAGTTCTAGAAGAATCCGAACCTAGCCCTGATGCATTTGAGGATGCAAGTGACTCCGATCTAGAGTCAATCATTATGGACCCACCTTTTGCATCAGATGAAGAATACTTCCATGAAGTAGAATTTCAACCCCAGAGGCATGGAGAGCTTACAAATGATGTAAGATTAGCCACACATGTGACCCCGAAGGAAGAAGGAAAGAAACGAAAGAAGAGAGAAGTCTCACCAGAAGAGGAAGAATCTTTGTTTGAGGTCCCGGAAAATTTTAAGAAGTATGAGATAGACGACAGGAGAGTTATGATAAGAATGCCTAAACGAGAGGCACAATCAGGAGAGGCCTATGATAACAAAGAAACCACCAAGAAAATAGTAGTGGCCCTAGAAGATGGAGAGGAGAGATGCACGTACATAGGCCATGACCTAACAGAGGAAGAAGAGCATGCGTTAATAGCCTTGCTAAGAGAATACAGAGATGTATTCGCTTGGAGTTACAAGGATTTGAAAGGTGTTGACCCTGACATATGCTCACACACTATCCCCATGACCTCAGATGCTAAAACCTCTAAGCAAAAGCCCTATACATATAACGATAATTATGCTGCCAAGATTAAAGAGGAGATAGATAGACTGGTTGAAGCTGGATTTATCTATGAAATTGAGCACACTGAGTGGGTATCCCCCATCGTAGTGGTGCCCAAGAAGAATGGCAAGCTGCGTGTATGCATTAACTTGAAGAAGGTCAATGCAGCCACAATTCGAGATAACTATCCGCTTCCCATCACAGAACATCTCTTAGAAAGAGTAGCAGGCAAGGAAGTGTACAGCTTCCTCGATGGATTTTCGGGCTACAATCAAGTAGCCATAGCTCCAGAAGATCAGCATAAGACAGCTTTTGCCACAGTGTGGGGTATATTTGCCTTTTGTGTAATGCCATTTGGGCTTACCAATGCACCAGCTACCTTCCAGAGACTAATGTGCCATGTATTTAAGGAGTTTCTGAGGAAGAACTTAGAAGTCTATGTTGATGATCTCTGTGCTCATTCCAACATTAGACAAACCCATATTCCTGAACTCAGACAAATCTTTGACAAATGTAGAGAATATCAAGTCTACCTAAACCCAGAAAAGTGCATTTTCATGGTCAGGCAAGGCAAGATTCTAGGGCACATAGTGTCAAAGAATGGCATATCTACTGACGAAGAGAAAGTGAGAGCCATAGCAGAGCTACCTAGGCCAAGGAATGTCAAGGAAGTACAAGCTTTCATGGGACATTGTGGTTACTACCGCCGGTTCATTCACATGTATGCTGTCATTGCAAAGCCCATGTACGGACTTCTGACAAACTTTGAGTGGACTGAGGAATGTGAGAATTCCTTCAATGAGCTTAAACGGCGATTATGTTCAACACCAATCTTAACCACACCGGATTGGAATAAGCCTTTCCATGTTCATGTGGATGCATCCAATTATGCCATTGGATGTGTGCTTGCACAACCTACTGGTGAAGGTAATATGGATCTTCCAATTGCCTATGCTAGTCGACAATTGAATGCAGCTGAACGAAATTATACCACTACTGAGAGAGAAGGCTTAGGCATGATATATGCAGTTAAGAAATTTAGACACTATTTGCTTGCAAATAAGTTTAAATTTTTTACTGATCATCATGCATTGCTATACCTCGTAAACAAGCCATGCAATACAGGAAGATTAGTAAGATGGTTTCTCTTGCTAATGGAATATGATTTTGAGGTTGTGGTAAGGAAAGGGAAGACTCATTTGAGAGCATATCACCTTTCTAGGCTCACATCGGGAGAAGCCCCACAAGGAGTATCAGATGATCTTCCTGATGCTTACTTGTTTAATTTGGAAGTAATACCTCAGTGGGCTAAGTCATTAGTGCCAGTATTGACATACGGGCCTAACCACCTAGTAGTAAACACACAGGATAGAGAGGTAGTAAAAGCTCAAAAGTATCACATCATGGCAGGTAGTATGTACAAGCACACAGATCAAGGGATCTTGGCTTGTTGTGTGGAAGAGGACGAGTACACTAAATGGTTGCATTTAGCACATGTAGGTGCATTAGAGCAACACTACTCAAAGCAACGAACCTTACAGACACTAAGGAGACTAGGAGTACATTGGCCAACTATGGAAGCTGATGTCCAAAAGTTGTGCAAGGAATGCCCAATCTACTGCACTAAACCACCTGTGGAACATGCCACTCTTTATCAAGTGTCCATAGTGCCAGATTGGAGTGAACCACTAGTATCCTTCCTGAGGACGAAAACATTCCCTCCAGACATGACTCTGGCTAGGAAAAGGAGTTTAGAACAAGAAGCCCAGGATTACTCACTTATTGGTGATAATCTATACAAACGTGGTAAAGACGGTTACCTGAGACTATGTGTCCATGAGAGTGAGTATCTCAAGATCTTGGACACTGCTCACCAAGGTGTAGCAGGAGGACACTTTGGACCAGATCGGGTGATCAAGGCAATACTATTTGCGGGCTTCTGGTGGCTGACCCTTCACATGGATGCACATACCTATGTGAAACGCTTTGATGTCTGTCAGAGAACTCAATATCCTATACGCAAAGATGAGATGCCACTGAAACCTATGATGGGTGGACGTGCATTCTCTAAGTGGGGAATAGACTTCGTAGGTCCTATTAATCCCCCAGCTAAGGGTTCCCATGCAGAATATATCATTGTTGCGACAGACTATCTAACAAAGTGGGTAGAGGTGAAAGCCACAACGAAGAACGATGCTCAAACAACAGCTAAGTTTTTATTTGAGAATGTATTCACTAGATACGGGCTACCCATAGAGCTAGTTAGCGATAGAGGCACTCACTTCTTGAATGAAGTTATTGAAAATCTGCTCCAAGAATTTTTGGTAATACATTAGAAGTCTGCCCCCTATCACCCTCAAGCAAATGGCCAGGCAGAGAGCACCAACAAGATCTTATGCAACGTACTGACGAAATTAGTGAACAATAAACGCTCTGATTGGGACAAACAACTACACCATGCTGTTTGGGCATACCGATTCGCCTACAAAACGGTACTCCAAGCCACCCCCTTTCAGATGGTATTTGGCCAAAACGCCGTGCTACCTTTGGACTTCTTAATACCTACATTGAAAGTAGCACAAGAGCACGAATGGACGGGTCATGAACTATCCTCTAGACTTTTTGACCTTGAACGATTAGGAGAAACAAGACTGAGGGCAGCTGCAGGGATATATGCAGCTAAGAAACGACAGAAGGCATACTTTGATGCCCACGTTAAGGATAAAGGTTTGAAGGCAGGCGACTTAGTTTTAGTCTACACATTGAAGCAACATGCGAGAAAACTAGAGAAGAGAGGCTATGGACCCATGATCATTAATAGAATCTCAACAAGTGGAGCAGTGCAGCTAGCCACATTAGAAGGCGATGTTCTTCCAAGTTACATTAGTGGATGCAGAGTCAAGTTGTATCAGGAACCTCTCACAGAGGAAATGCTAAGTCGACTCAATACTGCTAAGAAACGCAAAGAGGAAGAAAAGCAAATTCGAGAAGAAGCTCAAGCAGAAGCCCTAGAGCGCATACGGAGAATGAAATTAAGAAGACAAGGTAGAGAGCACCCTAGGCAAGATGCATATGCAGATCAAGGATATGACGTGGCTATGTGTGAAGTTTCAGGTGTTAGCTCACGTAGGATAACTGATCGACGTCCTTTCATAACCTTAGATATAGGACAAGGAAAGAGTGCAAGGACTGTAAGAGCCTTGATTGACTCAGGTGCAGCCACTAGTGCTGTTAAATTGTCTTACTGTCAAGAGTTGCAATTAACTGTCAATCCTATGGAAGCATATCTCATAGGATTGGGAGGCATGGAAACCCCTTGCATGGGCGAGGTGGAACTTCCCCTCTATATTCATGATGAGGCAATGACAGTTAAAGTACTAGTATGTCAAGATGAGGACCTCACTGAACCCCTTGTCTTGGGTCAAGACTGGATCTATGACCAAGCAGTCAACTTAAACCTAAGAAGTGGACTTCTTCAGGTATGGGTGAATCAAACTAGAATTACAATTGAGTTAAATAATGGAGCACTCAAGGAACTAGAAAAGGCACGGACTCCTGGTCCCTCCAGGGGTACACATGAAGTTGACCATGCTGTTCTTGTCCAAGGCTATGTGATGCAGAAGAATGAAGATCTCAAAAAAGGAGTCAGAGCCACAATGGAACTCCCTTCTTTTCCAAAGGCCAGAAGGAGGCAGCAACTAAGGGCAGATCAATCACTGAAGACTCTCCAGGCGAGAGACCAAAAGAATGCGCGAAGTAGAACAACTCAGCCGATGAAACAAATGTGGGTGCGAAAGGGCGAGCTGCCGACTGTAACCAAGTCGCAACAACGGTCTCAACTTCCTATTCGTAATCCACGACTTGATACTAATAAGAAGACTCCTAAAACCTCTGTTGAGAAAGTGAAATCTATTTGGGTACCCAAGAAGTTTATGAAGGCTAGGCCACAATCAAGACAAATTTGGGTGCCTAAGGCTTACTTGCGGGCTCAAATATCTATCCAGACACCACCCCCTGTACCACATGGTCCATTTCCTCTCACATCTGATACTCATTCTTATACCTCACACACAAACACACATTCACTTGTAAGCACGAGAAGAATCATGTGGAAATGGATCCCTAAAAAGCCTCATTTCCAAGCCGATACCCTCACTGTGCTTTCAGGCCCTTCCACCAAACCACGACACAAAACCATACGTTGTGTCTGGCGTCCTAAGATGTGTGACAAACCCCCTGACCCTTCCTGGTAAATTCATGTCCAACTACTAACTACATCACTCAGACACCATAGCTTTCCATTTAAGCTCTTCTCTTCACTAACGGCACACACACTCATCGAGCACTCACTGACCCACTGACTCATCATCTACCTCATGTTAATGTTGTAACAGGGACAACAACGGTTTTTATTCTGTCCATTATAATGTTAACACATGGTTCTATATTCTCACAGAACCAACAAGCAAGCAGTGCCATGGCAGAAGCTGGAGGTTCTAGTTCTCACGCCGGATCCAGCGCACAGATTGTGGATATAGAAACACTCCTCCTCGAACCACATCTCACCGAAAGACCGCAAGAACTTCAAGCTGTGCATGTGCTCCCAGTTCACGATCCTCCTCAGGGACACACCTCTCAAGTGGGCAAACACGCTCATTGGTTCAGTGATGTTGCAGGACCATTGGGTGATGGAACCTATTTTTGGGAAGCTGAATTGGAGTTTAATGGTAAATGGGGACGCTACCATTTTTTCACGCGCGAATTTGAGAGCTATCAGAATGCCGAAGTAATGCGTTCGGTATGGACCAAAGCGGGCCTGGACACTTATTTCAGGGCCCACTTACCAAAGCCAGATTTCTTACGTTGTTCTTATCTTATCAGTACCAGCACTCCTAGTGGGGCCAAGGGAGGCGACAGCACTTTTGTGTTACCCTCACTGTTGCCGGGCCACGAACTTAAAAGATTCAAACTGACCCTCAATCTGGTACGAGAAGCATTGGACATGCATGGTATGCACATTCCCACTGAAAAGGAAACAATGGTTCCAGGCAGAATGAAACATAAAGATCTCAATAAGCTGAAGGATATGGTAGCAATGACACCGACCATCGCTCTTCACCTATGGACCATCATGCAGCATTTTGCTTTTCTAGCCCAGGAAAGATTCACCATGCCACCAAAGAAGATATGGTTTAGCTTGTATTTGGCAGAGACAGAAAACCTCCCTATCAACGTACCACATTGGATCATAGATCAGATCCACCTAGCCCATCAACGGTGGAACAAGAAGCAGAAAAATGTGCTCCACGGGTGTTGTGCTCTGACCAAAATAATCTATCGATGTCTAGCCTATGACGTGCCTATTCAGCGAGCACTCGTATGGTCCCGGGCCCAGGAGTTCCAGAGAAGGCTATCAGCGGCAGGTCCTCCATCAAAGAAGATGAGAGGGGGAGTCCAATTACCCTGCGCTCAACCAAGGGGAGCCACCACTACACCAGAGATTACCCCTCCCCAGACACGACGCATTAGACCATTCACCATTCGGCTACCAAGACCAAGTACAGAGGGACCCAATCTGGTGTTTCCACCCGTCCCATCAGACTTGGAATTTCCACAGGGCTTTACTCTCAATGATCTCACTGATGAAGAAGTGGCTAGACTGATCTACGACTCTAATCTCGAAACGGAAATAGAGCGAGCTCAGGAACCACAAACCCATACAACAACGTCAGTCCCCACCCGACCGCAAGTTGTAGAAGTCGATGTAGATGAACAAGAGACCGAACAAGAGACCGAACAAGAGGAAGAAGCCTACGAAGAACACGAGTATGATGAACTTTCAGAGTTAGCAAGTGCCCCAGTGTATTCGGCACAAATAAAAAGACTATATCGAACCATGAAGCTAGTTCAAGAACATCATAAAATGTCACTTGAAGCAGGCAAGAAACTCATGAACCAATTGCTGGCAGAGGAAGGTGTGGATGATCTGTTCATCGAGTCCATCAACCTACATGCCGATGCAGTAGGATTGGATGAGGCCATTCATGAGGCAATGGCCTACATTCACCGATTTGAGAAAGGAGTTCCCGCCCGTCCCATGAGATCCGGGAAACAAATTCATATCAACGTATCAGCACCAGGAAATACAACGCAAACAGAGGAACATCAGGAAGCACCACTGTCACCACCCTCCCCACCCCTCACTACACAACTCACTCCACCACGTGACACTATAGCCACCACGTCCACTATCACCACAATCGTCATGGGAATTCCACTCTCTCCGGGAATCCAATTCGGGGGAGTCACTATGCCCAACTTCACCACCCTCTTCACTAACGTCACATCCACCCCACCCACGGTCCCCATCTACACGGTCACTCAAACATTTGACACTATGGAAACATCTCCTGCCACAGCACCACTCCCTTCCCCCATGCAACCTCCGTCCCCCATACCCCCTCCACCCACATCTCCACTTGACTCCACATCATTCACAACTCCCTTTCCCGTCCCCATTTCCCCTGCATCTTCATCTCTCCCTGCATCATTTAATGTAAATAGTATATTTCTAGCTTTAAATCAATGTGTCTATCAAGTTCAGAATGAGTATCGAGCTCTCGACGATCATTATCATCAAGTGATCACTACCAATCAGAAACTTCAGAGCCGCCTCACAGCGATCGAGGAAGAAAATGCAGAACTCAACCAACGTTACACCACGCTCAAACATGCCCACCAAACACTACTCGAAACTCCCCAACCATCACAACAGCCGGGTACCAAACAACTCGAGGCCTTGCTGGACGTATACCAAGCTGATAATCTCAGAGTCCGGCGTAACTTGGCACTCCTCAGAAAACACATGGCAACCGCCCTTGAAGAGAACAAGAGACTGCAGCAGCAAAATGAAGCAAATCTAGAAGCAGCAATGGAAGGCTCTCCCCACGAAATTGATCCAAAGCAGTTTAAAGCCGTACCCTCAGAGACAATGAAGACCATCTTGGAAAGCTATGCAGATCTATTAGATGCTCATGATGAGTTGGAAAGGGAACGTGATGAGCTACGTGGCCAGCTCAAGGAACAGGAGGCTCCAACCAAGGTAATAGAACCGGCCTCGACTTCAGAGGAAGTGAAGGCATTGACAGAGCAGGTGGTTGAGCTCCAGAAAAAGTTACTAGAGTATGAAAGGCAACCCTCTCCAGTTATAGAACCTGAGCCAGAAAACTTGGTTCCCATTGAGGTAGATGATTCGTATGAGGAACCATACGTTCCTATGCCAATGCCAGGAGGGCAACAAACCTCAGAGGGAATGGATACCTTAGAAGTGGAAGCACCTGAATGGATTCAATCATTAGAGAAGACAGCGAACACCCATGATGAACGAGTAGCAATACAAATCCAATCATTGGCCAAATTAGAAGACACTGTCATCAAGTCCGAGTATTTCAGACGTATGTCCCATCACAGGTGGATAGGGACCAATGATGATCAGTATGTGCCATATTGCATATTATTGGCTGATTACAATGCAGAGATCCAACGACAATGTGGGAAGGCCCCCACCTTTGCCACCCAGTTTGGCCCCGACAATATACCAGAGAGTGCAAAAAGAGGTTCTATTCATCAACCCACTTGGAGGATCCGTCTCTTGGAGACTTATCCTGAAATGGTACGAACCTGGAATAACATGCCCCTCTTTATTAAGTACAATCCTTGTTATGCCCTAGTCCTACGAAGAGGCACATGGCCCGAATTCACCATTGCTGTCAAGAACATCAAAGGCTGTGCCAAGTGGCTAAATTATGTTTATCTAGCACCTTCACGAGGACCTCCCACTGTAAATTACATGATTTCTACTATCAGACACTAGAGCACTCGACTACGCAATACACCCGATGTGATGGCACAAATGTGTATGAAAATATTTGAATTAATGCTGATCACATTCAGGACATTTAAAAACATTAAGGATCCCCACTTCTCAGGAGCAGGCTTCGTTACAGGCAACCAAGACCTCATTTACGACATGAGCACCACCCCATCAATAGAAGTAATATATGCTTGGCACGCCAGAATAAAGTACCTCCCCGCTTGTTTTAAACAGACATTCGAGGAGATGTTCATAACGGGATTCTGGGAATATCACTCAAAAATTTATGTACCTAGGCCTTCACATCTCCTCCACTTATACGCTGTGGAGAGAACCATACATTCAGAACAACTGCGGGTGCCACACCCGGACGTACCAGGACCAGTGAATTGGGATGCATTATTAACAGATCTAGCACGGGGGCTCAGATTAGAAGAACATCACCTCGCCTCCGACGTCGTCCAATACTACGTTCAACGAACATCTAGACAATGGTCTGTTAGGGGCGACAGACGCGAGAGTGGGGGGGTGTTGGCAGCACTCAGGGAACCGAAGGAGCCACAAGACGAAGAGAGTCAGAGCGAAGGGACAGCACAAGCAGACATGGCAGTCAAAGAAGATCTGGCAAGTAGGCCATCTAAATTTTTCAGACATCAAGGAGTTGAGCACACAAGAAGAAAGAGCAAGTAGGGAGCTCATAGGTATGTATGACAAATCAATAGAGAAAATCCCTACACAAATAGTGATTTTCATCACTAAAAACCATTGTAAATATCATTTCGTATTTTTGTAGCTCTATTTTGTGCAAGCCAAGGATTCCTTGAGCTTGAGGAGCTTTAGAAGTATCTACCTGCCAATTTTCATATTTTTTAGATCTCGTTTGAGCCCTCTAATAAGCCCTGGAACCTAATTTTTAACTAGGCCGGACACTAGGTCTGAACAGGGCCAAAGCTAGTCAAAAACTATAAAAGGAGCTAGAGAGCTCATTTTTGAGGTTAGATTGTAATTGAAATGAACTTGTAAGAGCTTTTTGAAAGTAATCTAAGAACTCCATTGCTTCTCACTCTTTGTATTGCCGTGTGTGCGCGTGTGCGTGTATGTGTGTGCATGCTTGTGTGCTTCTCACTCACGCACTTGTGCCTCCACTTGCTCGAGGTCTTCATACCATCCTCACGTCTTCCCGGATTGACATTAAAGCAGGTGCTACTCATCACTGAGCTACACCAAATTAGAAGAACATCACCTCGCCTCTGACGTCGTCCAATACTACATTCAACGAACATCTAGACAAGGGTCTGTCAGGGGCGACAGACGCGAGAGTGGGGGGGGTGTTGGCAACAGTCAGGGAACCGAAGGAGCCACAAGACGAAGAGAGTCAGAGCGAAGGGACAGCACAAGCAGACATGGCAGTCAAAGAAGATCTGGCAAGTAGGCCATCTAAATTTTTCAGACATAAAGGAGTTGAGCACACAAGAAGAAAGAGCAAGTAGGGAGCTCAAAGGTATGTATGACAAATCAATAGAGAAAATCCCTACACAAATAGTGATTTTCATCACTAAAAACCATTGTAAATATCATTTCGTATTTTTGTAGCTCCATTTTGTGCAAGCCAAGGAGTCCTTGAGCTTGACGAGCTTTAGAAGTATCTACCTGCCAATTTTCATATTTTTTAGATCTCGTTTGAGCCCTCTAATAAGCCCTGGAACCTAATTTTCAACTAGGCCGGACACTAGGTCTGAACAGGGCCAAAGCTAGTCAAAAACTATAAAAGGAGCTAGAGAGCTCATTTTTGAGGTTAGATTGTAATTGAAATGAACTTGTAAGAGCTTTTTGAAAGTAATCTAAGAACTCCATTGCTTCTCACTCTTTGTCTTGCCGTGTGTGCACGTGTGCGTGTATGTGTGTGCATGCTTGTGTGCTTCTCACTCACGCACTTGTGCCTCCACTTGCTCGAGGTCTTCATACCATCCTCACGTCTTCCCGGATTGACATTAAAGGAGGTGCTACTCATCACTGAGCTACAGATTGCTTATGAGCCTTACCTAATTGACATGCCTCACATCTGTATGTCATATGTTGACCTGCAACATTAGGTAATACAAGCACTGAACCATTGTTAACCATATCTTTAATACCTCTTTCATTAAAATTTCCAAGTTTTTTGTGCCAAAGATCTAACTCAGAGATCTTATGTCCTCCATAGGTGAACAAGGCATGACCAACATTACCTTGAATCTTCAATGTGAACAATCTTCCTTCTTTCTTCCCTGAAACAGTTTGTTTATACCCATTGCTAGGGTCTTCCACAAAAACTCCTTCATTAGTGAACCTAACTTCATAACCTTCTTCAACAATCTGTCCTACACTTATCAGATTCTTTGGAATTGTAGGAACATACAAAACGTTACTCAAGAGAGTACTACCATCCTTGGCCTTCATTGATCCAATTGACTTCACATTGTGCTTTGTATTGTCACTTGTTTGAACTACATGATTAGTTACCTTATTCTCCAAATCAGTCATCAAGGCTATGTTGCCACTCAGGTGATTGATACACCCTGAGTCAATGTAGAAAACTCTTTGGTCTTCACTTTGCCTTTCACAAGTTGCAGTCATAATCAATGTTGAGTCCTCCTTCTCATCTGAAGCATAATTGTAGTAGGTATTGTTGTATTGTTGGCTTTGGAATCCTCAAGTAACCTCTACTACCTCTACCTCTGAAATTACCTCTTTGATTTCTGTCGTCTCTTTCTCTTGAATTAAAGTTCTGATTATATCCACCATTATTCTGAGTATTATGCCAACAATCATGACCTAAGTGATTTGTCTTACCACAAATCTATCAAGCTTTGACTCCATCTTTATTACTCCTGCCTCTTCCTCTACCTTTGCCACCTCCTCTTCCTCTTAGGAAGTTAGCCTGGCTAGTTGTTCCTTCATCTTCATTTGCTTGTTGCTTCCCTTTTCTATACTTCTTCTTATCCTTTAAATACATTGCTTGACCTGCACTCTTATCACTTTCACCTTTGATATCCTGCTCAAAGGTTAGCATGTGTCCTAGTAGCTCATTTAAGTCAGGAGTAAAATGATCTAGTGATAATTCAGTAGACAAAACGAATGGCTTCCATTTGTCACACCTCTCAAACCTGTGAGGATTTGCCTTACCAATTTATCCTCCTCAATATCTTCATTAACTGCTCCTAGTGCATTTGCAATGTCCTTCATCCTTGTTACATAATCTGAGATGGATTGAGAGGCCTTCTTCTTGAATGTGGTAAACTCAGCCCACAAGGATGCCTTCCTTGACTTTGTGGTGTTTTGGAAACGCTCCTCCAAAGCATTCCATATATCACTTGCACTTTCAAGACCGCTAATGTGAGGTAGCAAGTAGTCATTAACTCCCATATAGATAATGCTCCTAGCTTGAGCATCTCTCTTCATCCAAGTCTTCACATCTGATAATTCTTCCCTAGTTGGAACACTAGGATCTCTGAACTGAGGCTTTTCTTCTTCACCTGTGATATAACCTATCAAATCTTTGCTCATAAGATGAGCTTACTTAGGTTTGAAGCTATTTTCTGATGCAGATTGGGCTGGCTCCAAGGAAGATAGAAGGAGCACTTCAGGATATCTTACTTTTGCAGGTTCAAAGCTTATTTCATGGTCATCCAAGAAGAAACCCATAGTTGCTCTCTCTTCTACTGAAGTTGAATACAGAGGTCTTGCCATAGCTACACAAGAAGCTATGTGGATGAAGACATTATTCAAAGATCTTGGATTGGAGTTTGGAACTCCAACTATTTATGGTGACAATATGAGTTCTATTCACTTAGCTGCTAATCATATTTTTCATGCAAGGACTAAACATATTGAAGTTCATTATCACTATGTACGAGAGAAGGTTCTAAGCAAAGAGATTCAAATATCATATGTGTCCACTCATCAACAATGTGCAGATATTCTAACCAAAGCATTGGATGGTACAAAGCTCTGCAAGTTCAAAGCCATGATTGGTTTGCAGGTAATCTTGGAAGATTGAAGACCTCAAGCATACTTGGCTTGAGGGGGAGCTGTTGGAGCAAGTCTATGACAAGCCTAAGTATTGGCTTGACTCCCACAAAGTCATAGAAGAAGCCTTAAAATGAAGACAATGTAAAGTTCACTTGTGAACTACCTCTTATAACTTTTGAAGACTTTACTTAATGTAAAAGTGAATGAATCTTAATGGTTGAGTCCACTTGATCAAAAAGGGAACGAGGAGCCACAAATTCATGATTTGTGGTAGATAGGGAATCAAATCAATCACTAATTGATTGGGGAGTGATTGAGGGGAGTTAGCCTCCGAAGATCAACTATAAATACATGGTAGTCTTAGTCGTGGTTATGTGAAGACCTCCAAGAGCTGAGATTTATGTCATATCAAGGTGTGATTACAAGACTCACATATGTATCAGTAAGTCCATTGTATTTTACAATCAATATACTTTCATTTTCATGATCATCTGAGTTCATATTTCCATGTTCTTGTGAAGTCTACTACTCACTGCCATATCTCTCAGTTTTCTCAGTCAGATTGCAGAGATGGTTTCTTTGAGCTTGGAGCATCATTTTCAGTGATTTAACTTGGTAAAGTTAGCTCTATAAGTTTACTATATGTGTACCAATTTTCATTTCATTTGGGCGTTTCAATCTTCAGTTATATTTAGTTGAAGTCAACAATGTCTGTTCATTTTCACTTCTTTGTCAGGTACCCGACTTTTTTACTCATCTTGTCAGAGCTTTTTCTCAGTGTGTACTTATCCAAATTCAATGATTTAAAGCTTTTTGGATTCAAAATGCTGTCTACTATAAGCATACAAATGTTCATAATCATTAGATTCTTAAATTTGGAGGTATGTTCATTTTTCTGCTCACTGGTCTCATTACTATAGCAGCCTGTGAAAATCGGGATGATGTCATCAGTTGTTAAACATCATTCTCAGTGTGTGGTTCATTATTTTTGATGAGATTACTCTTTAAATTTAGCTCTTTAAGTTAACTAGACTTACCCAAGAGGAATTAAGCTAATTACTGCTGTGCTTAGAGAATTATGCAAAACACTAGACATGTGTATGAACCAAAATAGCAAGTCCTTCACCTCTGAGCTAACTCCAACTTATCTGTTTTGATCTATCTTTTTGAGAGTGATCTTCCAAGGCACATAGGGTGTCTAATACATCCATTGGCAAGCTAGAAGAGCCCACCACATACTCCTGGAGTTCATTTGGCTTGTGTAGATCAAGGATTTTGCAACACCTCTTCATCTTCAAGCACATACCTATCCATCTCTTCACATTAGCTCCAAAGACATGTATGATACTTTGTTGCCTCTTTTTACAGGTGAATAGTCTAGTGCTGGTCCTATTGAGGCAAATTCTTAGCCTTTGCAGGTTTCATGTGATGATGCAGATCATCCCATTTCTGATGCAGATTTACATGATGCACTTGTTGATGAGAGAGCTGATATTGAGGAGGCAAAAAATATGCCAAAATGGCGGGTGCAGACTTTGCGTGACAACAAATCAGCTGCACCTCTGTCATATCATACACGTTCAGGCTCTCATAGTGCCTCTTTTAAATTTGATTGCTATGCTATGGCTGCATCTAGTCTCTATGATGAGACTGAGCCTGTTTCATTTGATCAAGCACAAAGTTCTGAACATTGGATGGAGGTGTTCCACTAAAGCATTGTAGTCTATCACTCCATATGAGTCTTGGCATAGTTGTAAGCCATATGTTGCTCACCAATGTGTTTTTGGCTGTCTCGCATACGCATTAGTACCTGAACAACAACGCAGGAAATTGGATGATAAAGCAATGAAATGTGTTTTTCTTGGGTACAGTCCTCAAAATCAAAGGCTACTGTATTTATAATCCACAGACTCAATGCATTATGGTTAGTTGTGATGTTTTTACGGAAGATGCTATTCAACCATTACTTTCATGTACTAAGGATACATATGTTAGCTCCAAAGCTATGTATGATACTTTGTGGCCTCTTATAGGTGGTCAGTCTAGTGTTGGTCTGAATGAGGTAATTTCTCAACCTTTACAAGTTTCATGTGATGATGTAGATCATTCCATTTCTGATGCAAATTTACATGACGCACTTGTTAATGAGAGAGCTCATATTAAGAAGGAAAAAACTATGCCAAAATGGTTGGCGTAGACTTTGCATGATAGCAACCTGTGTGTAAGAGGTGTTGTGTAAGGTGGATATCCTTTCTTGTGTGCATTACTTGACCCTTTCCCACCTCTACCATCACTAAGATCGGGGACCTTGGCATACCGAGATAACCAAAATTTTATTGTTCTCACCATGTACTCTTCAGTGGCAAGGTAGTTATGAGGCGGGCTTGGTAGTAAAGGAAAATTGAGCCATTGTTTATTTATTTTACCTTGACTTTGCAAGTCCCAAAATTTTGGCCTGTTCATTGACGTGATGCAGGACAAAAAGCTGGATTGCCTTGGAGTAAATATGGTGCCTCTTTCTAGTGCACCCATAAGGTTGGATTTTTCTCCAAAATTTTTCTTCTCCAAATAGGATCGATGGCTTTGAACTCCTATTGAGTATAATTAAAAGTGTTTGCCTTGAAGTTGAACTACACATTTGGATCCTTCCCCATGGTCTTCTTGATGTATCTTTGGGTCTGCTCTTTCATGAATCCATAAGGCAGGTTGAAGGGCTTCATTATCTCATCTAAAGCTTTGCCTTTGATATGAGCCTCTTTCATGACTTTCACTACCTTATTTTTGAAATTTTCTATGAGACGAGAAACTAGTAGTGGCCTTTCTTTCTGACTTAGTTCTACAGTATATGGCATTGGATGGTCATCATATTCATCTATAACTTGCTCCCTTATTGGTGAGTGAACTTTTGGGGGTGAAAGAGGACGTACCTCAGTCTCGTCAGTAGCCATCTTGGATGGTTTCACTACAGGTGTCCCCAAGTTCTTTGCTTGTTCTAATTGTGCTCTGAGCTCCTTCTCTTTATGTTATACTTTACTAGCCTTGAGCTCGTCTTCTACTGTCACCTTAGCTTTGCAAATAATTCGCACTTGATCAACATCTTGAGTGCATTTCTTTATGTATTTTTTGCACTGCTTGTTGCCACTTGAGTTCTAGTGTATTGTTTTCTGTTGTATATTTTGCTTCTAACTCAACCTGTTTCCTTTGATCTTGTTTTAGCTGATCTTCCATTTCTAACAACTTGGCCTTTAGTTCTTGTATTCCTTCTCCTTCTATGGTAGTGCTTTCAAAGGGTTGATTTAAGAGAATAGATTTCATTAAATCTTTGTTCCTTGTACGTAGGTTGTCTGCTTCATCCATATATACTTTAATTTAATTTTCTAATATCTTGATGTAGTTTGTCATTCATAGTTTCTCTGCTTCATACATTTCTTGTTCCTTTTTGAGTGTCTTTACTTCACTTTGAAGTTTTGAAACAGATATGGTTACCTCTTTCAGTTTTTCTTTGAGAAACACATTCTCCTCTTGTACATGCTTTAATTTCTTTGTTTTTGTCACCAATTCAGGTGTTTTATGTGAGACTTCCTGCTGAGTGCTTATATTCTTTCTGAGAGCTCCTCGCTCATGGTTTCGAATTGACTTTTGGCTTCAAGTAGTTCTACTTTTGCTTTATCTTCATCCATCAATATGTTTTGGGTAGTCATGGATGTGTTAATCATGTTTCTGACTATTGGCTTTAGCTGTTGCACATCTACATTAAGCCATGTATGTGATATAATGGGTTCTTCACCCGTTCACACATCTTTTCCTTGTGCCACATGTAGTGTTTCTTGATTTGGGTGCCTGATATGTAGTTACACTCTTGTTTCAACCCTTTCAGTTGTGGTTGTGGTATCTTGTGCTTTGGGTTCTAGAGATTGTACCTTTTGAGAGTCAACTACCACATCCAAGGGTGAGCATTCAGCAACCACTCGGATGGGTATGGCCTGTTCTTGCTCTTCATGTACTTCATCGATGTCTTGTGCTTGCTTGGGATGTATGACTATTCTGGACTTGGGAGGCAACATTTCATTGAGTGATATTCTTGTTTGCTCATTCAGGTGGATGGTGTGCACCCTTTATGATTGTTCTTCAATCATCGGGTGGGGTTGTTCCCTCTGCACACTTTTTGTTTCCACCTAATACTATACTTGATTCAACTCATCCCATTCTTCTTCCACATGCTCATCCATGTGTATATCAGTATTGAGCGTATCATGATCTTCGGATGATTCATCCTCTGATCTTGAATCATTTAAACCTAGTTCTTTGTACCTGTCTACTTGTGATACACTTTTGCTTGCTTGTGAGGATCTTTGCTGCTTATTTGCCTGGTAGTATGGGTGGCCTTGTGCTGTAAGGTTTACCTAACCTCTTGTATAAGCATGTGTTGCTTCTAATGCTGTAGAGAGGTCCCTTTTGGTAGTGATTGGTGCTATTGTTAATGGGAACTTTGGAAGTTCATGCATTCTCTTTGATTGCGGAGTTTTGGATGCCTCCATAGCTCTAGCCCCTTTTGCGCCTCTCATGGTGGTTCGTAAGCTAGTGCCAACTTCTTCCACTATGGTAAATACCTTTCTTTTTCTTGGTTATAGTGGTAGTCTTTACATATTTTGACATTTCAACCGTTGAAATCATAGGTTACAAACATTATTTCATGTCTAAGGCCATTTAAAAACTTCTTATGTCCTAGTACTTTTTGGCTTCGAAGATCTACTCTTGGATGTATGGAGTCAAATTGATTTGGTTACCAATTTGCTTGACTGCATGGGACAACAGTTGGACTACCACTTTCTATGGGGTTGTGTATTGATGCATGTTTGGAAAACAGAAGTGTTGATGCACGAGTCATACTTCTTCTTCAATGTCAACTCTATTAATGTCCAAGAAGGTCCTTTTCTTCGCTTCATGGCATTCATCCTTCAGATGAGTGAGACCTTCCTTGTTCCAACCGAATGCTATCTTGATCAGATCATGTGTGAATCTAATAGTCTATGACTCTCCATTTCTATCTAATACCATAGCTTCTGGGACAGATGGCTTGTCAAGTGCTGGATGTAGAGTATTCATTACTGTGTACACCTTTGAAAGTCTGGTTTATAGATAGGAAGCTTCAAATATACTTCTATTCTAGCTTGTGTTCATACATCCACTATCCTTGGCATATCATGCAAGATTCTAAAGTCTTGATTCATTACTAGAAATTGATGCTCTCTATTCATGATTTTAATGCTGATGAGGAACCAATATTTGCTTGCTAGGTTATCATCCCAGAACCAGTGTCTACACATCTTAATGGCCAGTTCTAGAGGAAACTCTAGTATTTCAACATTGTAAGTGGCGTTAGAATCAAAGGATGCCTCCTCCATAGCTTCGGAGTTAGAGGAAGCCATATGCATTTGAATGATTCAAATGATTAATGTCAAGATTGGATGTGATTTATTTTGGTGTTGTGATCATTCACCCCATGTGTTGTGTCCCCACTCACAAAGTGTACAAGGAACATAATACGTGATCTTTTTATAAAAAATATTCTCTTAGGCTGAAATGAAAACAGAAAACATTAGTGACATAGCCGAGGCAATTTTATTTTCGTTATTATTATTTTATAGTACAAGGTATTTCCTATTCCCATGGAGGGAAATGCGCGTACTTAGTGGTACAGAGATGTTGCTGTGTTGAATGCATGGCCTTATAATGTGGCCCTATTATGCTTACTTGAGGTGCATTGGACTCAACATGAGTGCAAGAGGAATTTTTTGCCTTCATCAACGGTAATGCCACTCTCAACTTTGGAATCCACATCTTCCTAGTTTTGGTGCCTTGAGTGTCCTTCCAAAATCTCCTTGTGTTTTCTGGAGTTATTTGGTTTCTCTGTACTTTCACTCTCCCCTCATATCGTCACATGGTAGGAACTCCTGTTTGTTTGCCTGGTGGTATTTTCTTCATGGGAGTTCTTTGTCTCCTAGAAGGTTTCCTGTATCAACTTTGGACTCCAAGTAGAGTTCGTGGTTGTTGCTTGGTGATCTTGATTGTTGTCTTGGGTATCCATATTTGGCTCCTTGAAGGTTGGGATGCCCTCAATTTCTTTGGTATCCGCACTTGCACCATTTGTGTGGACCCATCTTTGATCGGTTGGTTAGGTCATTGTCGCCTTTGATTGAATTCCCTTTGGTTCTCTTTCACCTGATTTTTGTAGTTGTCTAACTGATTCTTGCAAATCCATATTTGTTGCATTGTTTTTCTCGCTGGTGGATGAATTGGTGGAAATTCTATTTTTGCTCATGGGGCTCTCAGTCTCACTGGTAATAACAACCTCACTGTGTCCCTCAGGTTGGCTAGATTGAGATGAAAGGCTTAGTGGAGTGTCACGTGTAAGAAGATTGGGGGTTTTTGGGTTTGGGTTGTGATTGGAAGCTAGTTGATTAGGGCTAGGCAATGGTATAGATTCACATGCATGCATACATTTGCTAACATTAAACTTCATGCTAATTGGCTTTAGAGGTTTCTCATCTAATAAGCTAAAAACTTCTCTCTGCCCAATCTTGGCAAAAATGTAGCCTAAGGCTAATTGGATTGTCACCTCCAATTTGTATATCCAATCTTGGCCTAGCACAAATTCCTCCAATAGGGCCTTATCCTCACAGACTAGAAGTTTTTGCTGCATCAAATTGTTACCCAAATGTAAGGATAGGATAACTTCTCCTATACATTCAATGGTGTTTCCTCCTATGCCCATCATATATGCCTTGGTTGAATTAAGTGATGCATTTAAGTGCTGAGATAATGAAAAACATATGCAACTTAAGGCTACCCTGGTATCAATCAATGCATCCACTAAGTGGTATTCCTCAGTTCCTATGCCTAGATTTAGGTAGGGTTGTCTGACTTGTCATCGTACAGTCTTGGTTTTTGATGCCCTATAGTTAGCTATGGGAATTCGCTCATCTCCTTGTCGATATCTTTCATCTCTCTCTCTCTCTCATCCATTCTTTTTGCTTCTATATGCGTTCTCATGCTTCAAGTCTCGCTTCTTCTCTAATTCTCTCACTCTCTTCCCTTCTGGTAGAAATACGGTGGCTAGATTCACAGCTCCACTGGTAGAAATACGATTGATTACCAATGGTCCATTTCCTTGCTTTTGCAATTTTTTTGCCTGTTGCTTTAAAGTGTATACCAAGACCAAATAACCTTCCTTGAGCCCCTTATCTTTAATATGGGCATCATAATATGATTTTTGTCACATTTTGGCTGCATGAATACCTGCTACTGGCTGCAATCTAGTCTCATGCAATCTTTCAATTTGATCCAATTGTTGGGACAGCTCGTGTCCAGTCCACTCGTATTTCTTAGCTACTCGAAGAGTAGGAATCAAGAAATCAATTGGTAAAATTGGATTTTGTCCATACACTAGATTGAATGGTGTTGTGCGAATAGTGGTCTTGTATGCAACTCGAATAGCCCAAACGGCATGATGTGATTGTTTATCCCAGTCTAATCGTCTATTATTCACAATCTTAGTTAAAATGGTACATAACACCTTATTGGAACTTTCTACCTGTCCATTGGCTTGTGGGTGATACGGGGCTGATTTCTTATGAATTACTAGGAATTCATTCATCAAAGTTTCTATTACTTCATTAATGAAGTGTGTGCCTTGATCACTCACAATTTCAATGGGTAACCCCGAACCTTGTAAATATGTTTGCAAAGAGAAACTTGGCAGTAGTTCTTGCATCATTCTTCTTTGTGGCCTTTGCTTCCACCCATTTGGTCAAATAGTCTGTGCCTACTATTATGTACTTAGCATGAGAACCTTTAGCAGGTGGGCTAATCAGTCCAACAAAATCTAGACCCCACTCAGTGAAGGCTCTAGCACTAATCATAGGTCATAGTGGCATTTCGTATCTTCGGATGGCGTATTTTGTTCTTTGACACATATCACACCTCTGAACATATGTTGTCGTATCCTGATACAAAGTTGGCTACCATAATCTGGCAAAAGGATCATTTTTGCAGTTTTATCAATTGAGAAATGACTTCTTGCTGCTCCGGTATGGGCCATCTCCAAAACATGGATATACTTATCCTCATGTACACATAATCATAATTGATTGTCCTGTCCATGTTTAAACAGTTGTCTTCCTATAAGGGTATAATCTTTACTTTGCTCCTCTAAAGCCCGTTTTCTTGCTAAGTTTGCCGCTTTTGGGTATTCATGTGTCTTTAAAAAGTTCACTAAAGGTAAACTCCATATAGGTGCTATTGTGGAACAACATAGCATAGAGTTTTCCTCTGGTCTTACCTCTTGACATGTGGGATAACTTTTTACGTGCGAATGAACATCTTTGTGCATCTCTGGCCAATACACTCCTAACCTTCTTGGTTCCTGTAATGTACCACTGATACTTCTATGTTTCTTCCATGGATTTATGTGGGCGTGTCTCAACCAAGTCTCTTGCTCATCCTCATCTACACACCTTAGAAGAAGTCCACGGGAATCTTGATTATATAGGCTTCCTGCCACAATGTGAAGATCCCTCGTCTTCCATAATTGCTGTGCTTTATCAAAATTAATCCTATGACTAGGTCCATGCGTGAGTATATGTATTATTTTTTTAGCCCATTGTGGACAAACTTCCAAGTTAAAAAGATAGGTGTTAGGTAGACCATCTGCAACTACAGTTGGGGATTCTCCATGAGTCATTCAAGATAGATGATCGGCTCTGACATGCGTGTTTCCTTTCTTGAACACTACTTCAAAATCAAATTCCATTAAGAGCAAAAACCATCTCACTAGTCTTCCAGTATTACAAGGTTCATTGACCATGTATAATAGAGCGATCAATAAAGAATTTGAATTTGTTTGCCACTAAGTAGTGTGTGAATTTATTTATAGCATACACCATTCCTAATCCCTCTCGTTCAGTTGTGGTGTAATTTCATTAGGCTTGGTTGAGCTACCTGCTAGCATAGGCTATGGGGTGATCGAGTTTCCCTTCCTCTGTAGGCTGTGCTAAGATGCATCCTATGGCAAATTTAGAATAATCCACATTGATATGGAATGGCTTATTCGAATTCGGTACTTTTAGAATGGGTGCTGAACTTAGTCTGCTTTCCAACTCATTGAATGCTTTCTTGCAATCTTCAAATTCTCCTCAACTTAGGTATGTGATCCACTCCTTGAGAGGAATAGGTCCACAAATCATCCATGTATACTTCCATGCTTTTCCCAAGAAATTCTTTAAAAACATGACACATTAATCTCTGAAAAGTGGCTAGAGCATTGGTTAGGCCAAATGGCATAACCCTAAAAGCATATATAGCCCATTCCGTGGCAAATGCAGTTTTGTGTTGATCCTAAAGAGCAATTGCAACTTTATTGTAACCAAAGAATCCATCGAGGAAGCTGTAAACTTCTTTGCTTGCCCCTCTCTCGAAGAGGTGATCCATAATAGGTAAGGGGTAGCTATCTCGAGTAGTGGCTGTGTTAACTGTTGGTGCATTTTACCCAAGCCTACATGCTTGATATGCTTGATATTATTTGTAAGTCACATGTGTAGTCATGTGAACACCTCTTGTAAAAGAGTACATTTTATCTCTTGTAATTGAAAAAAGGAAAAAGGAAAAAGATGGATTACCTCATCCATGATGTAAAAGCAAACTCGTGGCTCTAACTACCTAAAAACACAAATTTTTGAGCTGAGGGAATATATCCTAACTTTGGGGATCACTTTTAGGTGGAGCCATTCGAATTCGAATTCAAATTCCCTCCAAGAATAGCTATAAAAAGAGCAAGAAGGAAGAGGCGATTAGCAAGCCTTGTACGTGACCACTTCATGTCATTTTGTAGAGATTGAAGAGCTTACTCCATAGCTCTATCATTCTACTCCCATTGTGCAAATATTCATTGCCAATGTGGTTGTAGTCATATGTGAATCTATACATTTGTCATTATCTACTTCTCTGTTTTGTTCTCTGCTATACTCACTCAGAGCAGTAACTTCAGAAGGTCATATCTTGAGTTCTACTCAACATTGTTCAGTGTTTTAACATGGATTGGATATCTCTTACTATCTACTTTTTGCGTATAAATTTTCATGCTCATTGGATTTACAATTTTGGAGATATCTGCATTTTACTACTCACTGGTCTATCTCTGCAGAGCCCCGAGAATGGTGGGCATGTTCCAGAAATTGATGAATCTTGTTCTCATTGCTCAGTCCATCATTTGAAGTGTTTTAACTTGGATTGGGAATCTTGCTAAGTCTATTTGCTATGGCCAAAAGGAATTTATCTAGTTCCTACCAGGTTGAGAGCACTGCTCATTTTTTCTAGCAGGTGTATGTCCAAAAATAGCAAGTTTTCGGAGCTAGTCATTTCGCAACTAGTCTGTCTTGACTTAAACTTTTGGGATACATGTTCCAAAGTACTTGGGCTGATATTTTGGTGGATTTAGGAAGCTCAAAGGGTCTACTTATCAATTATGAAGTCTTAGTTGGCTGGTGTGAAGCTAGTTGTAGCAGCACCTACTCATCTTTGGATTGCATCCACCATCTCTCTTCAAATTGGTATCAGAGCGTAGTCAAGCAACATGGGAGATGGATTTCCATCAACAATTGACAAATTGGATCAAAACAACTACCCGGCATGGTCTATAAGGATGTAGGCTTACCTTCAAAGGAGGAATCTATATGGATTCATATCCGAAGATGAAGCAATGTCAACCATGAGGAACAAAGGGCAACCATCACATGAAGAAGTGGAAGAACTTTCAAATTGGTGTTCGAAGGATTTCCTTGCAAGGTCCTTTATTCTAAACGTACATAGGGTGTCTAATACATCCATTGGCAAGCTAAAAGGGCCCACCATATACTCCTGGAGTTCATTTGGCTGGTGTAGATCAAGGATTTTACAACACCTCTTCATCTTCAAGCACATACCTATCCATCTCTTCACAGTGGTATGAGAGCAAGGTTGGACAACATGGCAGATGGATTTCCTTCATCAATTGACAAATTGGACAGAGGTAACTACTCAGCTTGGTCATTAAGAATGGAAGCTTATCTCCAAGGTAGAAGTTTATATGGTTATGTGGCTCGAGATGAAGTTATGCCAAGTTTCAGGAACAAAAGTCAACCAACACAAGAAGAGCAGGAAAGATTGACATGGTGCTCCAAGGATGCACTTGCAAGGTCTTATCTCCTCAACTCTATCTCAGATTTTTTGTTGCCTCACATTAGAAGTTGTAAGACATGTCAGGAAGTGTGGGATGCACTTGAAGCTTTCTTTTCTTCAAGTACTAAAGCTAGGAAGCATCAACTATGGCTAGATTTCACAACTCTCAAGAAGGCTCCCAAACAAAATGTGACTCATTTTGTCACAAAGCTCAAGGACATAGCATATTAGTTGTGAAGCATTGGAGAGGTAATAGATGAAGAGCAAATTGTAAGGCAGGTCATCAATGGCTTGAAGGCAGATGAAAAGTGGGAAGCATTCACCACAACTATGGATTTGTACATGGACATGCATGTACCTGATTTCAATACACTCATTGGACAACTACTTACTCAAGAGGCAAAGCTTATCAAAAATGGAGAAAGCTCTAAAGGTAATCAATCTTCAGCTTTATACACTGATAAAAGCAAGTCCAAAGATAACAAAGGAAAGGGAAAGAAAGTGGATGATGAAGCACGTACATATCAAGCTAACTATGCAGGTAGAGGAAGACATGGCAGAGGTAGAGGAAGAGGAGGTAGACAAGGCAGGGGGAGATCCCAAGACTCCAACCCATGTTCTATTTATAGACTAACTAATCATACAGCTAAAAATTGCTTTAGGAATTCCAGAAATCAAAGAGGAAGAGGATACAATAGAGGAAGTTATGGCTACTCAAGAGGAAGGTTTAACAACTACCATGGCAATTACAACAACTACAATCATTCAAACTATCAAGGAGGCTACAAAGGAAGGAGAGACTACAATAACTACACAGAAGACTCAAACAAAGAGGATTCATTATTGATCATGAACATGGCTATGCCACAAGGTAAATCTGATGAGCATGTTTTCTACATAGATTCAGGTTGTTCAAAGCATGTGGCAAGAAATATGGAACTCCTATTAGATTTAGAAGATCCAAGGAGTAAGCATGAGGTACAAATAGGATATGACACAAGACATCCTTTGGAGAAAATAGGCAATGTCAAAGCACCTGATGGAAACATCAACCTACTCAGTAAGGTACTCTATGTCCCTACCATTACAAAGAATTTGATAAGTGTTGGGCAGATAGTAGAGAAAGGGTTGCAAGTCAAGTTCAAAAAAGTAGGAGCATTTGTTGAAGATCCAAGTCAAGGATTCAGAAGAATTGCAAAAGGTGAAAAGACAGGTAGATTGTTCACATTTGAATTACAAGACACTAGAAACATTGCTCTCTTTAATTATGGTAGTCAGACACTCACAGAATTGGAAGTATGGCACAAAAGAGTAGCACATATTGGTGAAAGTCATTAAAGCAAATTTGTAGGCACCAAAGTGTACTTGGGGTCCCTAACTTGTCAAAACAACATATGATTTATAAGTGTAGTGCATGTCAATTTGGAAAGTCTCACAGGTTACCGTTCATGAAGAAAGGTTATATGCATGGAGATCTCTTGGAGTTGGTTCATATAGATGTATGGGGACCTAGCAAGGAAGCTTCAATATCTGGATCAAGGTATTATGTCTCCTTTATTGATGATTGCAGCACATGGACTATCCTATTCTTTATGAAACACAAAGATGAAGTTTTTTCATGTTTCAAAAATATTTGGCTCTTGTGAAGAATCAAATAGGTAAATCACTAAAAAGGCTAAGGTCAGATGGAGGGGGAGAATACTTCTCCCATGAGTTTGATTCTTTTCTTCAAGAAAAAGGAATCAAAAGAGAGGTAACTACAAGGTACACTCCTGAGCAAAATGGAGTGGCAGAAAGGAGGAATAGGAAAATTGTTGAAACTGCAAGGTCCATGTTAAATGAAAAGCATTTGCCTAATTATCTATGGGCTGATGCAGTATCTATAGCCACTTACTTGATTAAAAGGTTGCCTTCAAAATCCCTTGATGGGATGACTCCATATGAGGCTTGGAATGGAAGAAGACCAAGCTTAGATCATTGTAAAATTTTTGGATGTATTGCTTTTGCTCATGTTCCTTCACAGGTTAGAGGCAAGATGGATCCAAAGGCAGAAAGGTGTGCATTTATTGGATATGACAACAATCAAAAGGGCTTCAGGTTATACAACCCTACCAACAAAGGATTCTTGGTAAGCAGAGATGTAGTTTTTGATGAGAACAATTCATGGTATGAAGATTCATGCAGGAAGGTCAATTTACCATATAATCTTGAAGAAGATTTTCCAAAGCTTGGTAGAGAACAACCAAAGATTGAAGAAAAAGACACCTTAGAGGATGATGAAGAATCTCAGATGGAAAAGATCAAAGCATGGAAGTCTAAAGGTAAAGCAAAATTGCAGGAACTTGGACATGAGGCAGAATCATCACATCATGGCCTAAGAAGATCTATGAGGGAAAAGAAAAAACCAGAAAGGTATGGGTTTGACACCTCATTAGTAACTAAACATTCTATCTACATAGCACAGGACATAAACCAAGAGGAGCCATCATCCTTTGAAGAGGCCAAAGCAAAATCAGAATGGAAGCATGCAATGAAGGAAGAGATTGAAGCACTTGAGGAAAACAACACTTGGGATTTGGTGCCCAAGACTTCATCCATGAAGGAAATAGGCTCAAGATGGGTCTATAAACTCAAGAAGAATTCTGATGGTTCAATTAACAGGTATAAGGCAAGGCTTGTGGCAAAAGGCTTTGCACAAACTCAGGGAATTGATTATGAGGAGACCTTCTCTCTTGTGGGAAAGATGCCTACTATTAGGGTTTTTCTTAGTATTGCCTCTTCCAAGAATTGGAAGATACTTCAACTAGATGTAAAGAATGCATTCTTGAATGGTTGGATAACAAAAGAGGTATATATGGTACAACCACCTGGTTTTGAGAATCAAGTTTATACTGATTATGTGTGTAAACTTAACAAAGCATTATAAGGTCTCAAGCAAGCCCCAAGAGCTTGGAATTTTAGGCTTGTTTCATTCTTGCAGGACAAAGGCTTTCAACCAATCAAGGCAGATCCTTCACTCTTTATTAAAAAGAGTAATTTTGAGGTCATCTACATGTACAGTGTGAGTGTGCTAAGTCAATTTATGCACACACCAAGGAAACCACATATGGATGCTGCCAAAAGGATTCTCAAGTATCTCAAAGGAACCATAAATGAAGGAATTTATTATCCTTATGTATCTGATTTAGGTTTGAAGCTATTTTCTGATGCAGATTGGGCTAGCTCCAAAGAAGATAGAAGGAGCACTTCAGGTTATCTTACCTTTGGAGGTTCAAAGCTTATTTCATGGTCATCCAAGAAGCAACCCATAATTGCTCTCTCTTCTTTTGAAGCTGAATATAGAGGTCTTGCCATAGCTACACAAGAAGTTGGATGGTACAAAGCTTTGCAAATTCAAGGCTATGATTGGTTTACAGGTAATCTTGGAAGATTGAAGACCTCAAGCATACTTGGCTTGACGGGGAGCTCTTGGAGCAAGTCTATGACAAGCCTAAGTATTGGCTTGAGTCTCACAAAGTCATAGAAGAAGCTTTAAAATGAAGACTATGTAAAGTTCACTTGTGAACTACAGATATTGGAATCTCTATCAACTTGATGTAAAGAATGCTTTCTTGAATGGATGGATTTCTGAGGAAGTGTATATGGCACAACCTCCTGGATATGAGGATGCACATCATCCTAACTATGTATGCAAACTAAAGAAAGCTTTGTATGGATTGAAGCAAGATCCAAGAGCTTGGAATTTGAGATTGGTGACTTATTTGCAGGACCAAGGATTCAAAGCTAGCAAAGCGGATACCTCTTTGTTCATAAAGAGGAATGGATCTGAAGTGATCTATTTATGTGTGTATGTTGATGATATTATTATCACAGGCAATGATCTTGAAGGAATCAAACAGGTAAAGAGTCAAATGAAGGAGGAGTTCAAAATAAGTGACCTCGGACCACTCACTTATTTTCTTGGATTGGAGTTAATCTACACAGATTCAGGTATATACATCACACAAAGGAAGTATGTGCATGACATGCTCGTCAAGTTCAAGATGAAAAATTTCAAGTGTGCAGGTACACCTATGGAGCAAAATCATAAGCTTAGTGCTTATGAAGGAGAGCCAATTCAAGACATCACAAGCTATCAAAGCTTGGTTGGAAGTTTGAATTATGCAACTCTCACAAGGGTGGATATATGCTATAGTGTTAGCATATTGAGTCAGTTTATGCATAAGCCGAGAAGAACACATATGGAAGCGGCCAAGAGAGTCCTCAAGTACCTAAAGGGGACCATGAATGAAGGTTTGTTCTATTCATATACTTCAGATATTGAGCTAAAGGTCTACTCAGATGCAGATTGGGCCGGATCTAGAGATGATAGAAGAAGCACATCCGGGTATATATCGTTTGCAGGTTCAAAAATCATTTCTTGGTCATCAAAGAAGCAACCAACCGTGGCTTTATCGTCTACCAAAGCCGAATATAGAGGTTTGGCTAATGCAACTCAAGAAATCATGTGGCTAAAGTCTTTGTACACAGATCTTGGAATTCATTCTTCAACACCTCACATTTTTGGTGACAACACAAGCTCACTACATCTAGCAGCTAATCCGTTATACCATGCTAGAACCAAGCATATTGAAGTCCACTACCATTATGTAAGGGAGAAGCTAATGAGCAATGATATTCAACTATCCTATGTCTCTACAGATATGCAATGTGCAGACATGTTGACTAAAGCTCTTGATGGTACAAAGTTAAGTAGATTCAAGCTGATGATTGGCTTGCAGGAAATCAAGGACAATTGAAGACTTATTTGGAGGCCAAGCATGTTAGGCTTGAGGGGGAGCTGTTGGTGCATTTTACCCAAGCCTACATGCTTGATATGCTTGATATTATGATCATTTGTAAGTCACATGTGTAGTCATGTGAACACCTCTTGTAAAAGAGTACATTTTATCTCTTGTAATTGAAAAAAGGAAAAAGGAAAAAGATGGCTTACCTCATCCATGATGTAAAAGCAAACTCATGGCTCTAACTACCTAAAACCACGAATTTTTGAGTTGAGGGAATATCTCCTAACTTTGGGGATCACTTTTATGTTGTAGCAAGTGTATGAGAAGCCTAAGTATTGGCTTGAGTCCCACAAAGTCATAGAAGAAGCCTTAAAATGAAGACAATGTAAAGTTCACTTGTGAACTACCTCTTGTAACTTTTGAAGAGTTTAATGTAAAAGTGAAAGAATCTTAAGTGGTTGAGTCCACTTGATCAAAAAGGGAAAGAGGAGCCATGAATTCGTGATTTGTGGTAGGTAGAGAATCAAATCAATCACTGATTGATTGGAGAGTGATTGAGGGAAGTTAGCCTCCCAAAGTCAACTATAAATAGATGGCAATTTTAGTCGTGGTTAGAGAGACCTATGTGAAGTCCTCCAAGAGCTGAGGTTTATGCCATATCAAGGTGTGATTCCAAGGCACACATATGTATCAGTAAGTCCATTGTATTATACAGGCAATATACTTTCATTTTCATGATCATTTGAGTTCATATTTCCATGTTCTTGTGAAGTGTACTACTCACTGCCATATCTCTCAATTTTCTCAGTCAGATTGTAGAGATGGTTTCTCTGATCTTGGTGCACCACTTTTAGTGCTTTAACTTTGTAAAGTTAGCTCTATAAGTCTACTATACGCTCATCAATTTTCATTTCATTTGGTTGTTTCAATCTTAAGTTATGTTCAGTTGAAGTCAACACTGTCTATGCATTTTCACTTCTCTGTTAGGTACCCGACTTTTTTACTCATCTTGTCAGAGCTGTTTCTCAGTGGTTACTTATCCAAATTCCATGATGTGAAGCTTGTTGGATTCAAATTACTACCTAGTATAAGCATACAAAGTTTATTGGATTCTTAAATCTAGAGTTATATTCATTTTGCTGCTCACTGGTTTTAAACTGTAGCAGCCCGTGAAAATCGGGATGATGTCATCAGTTGCTAAACATCATTCTTAGTGTGTGGTTCATTATTTTTGATGAGATTACTCTTGAAAGTTATCTCTTTAAGCTAACTAGACTTCCCCAAGAGGAATTAAGCTAATTACTGCTGTGCTCAGAGAATTATGCAAAACACTGGACAGGTGTATGAACAAAAAATTAGCAAGTTTTTCACCTCTGAGCTAACTCCAAATTATCTATTTTGATCTATCTTTTTGAGAGTGATCTTCCAAGGTACATAGGGTGTCTAATACATCCATTGGCAAGCTAAAAGGGCCCACCATATACTCTTGGAGTTCATTTGGCTGGTGTAGATCAAGGATTTTGCAACACCTCTTCATCTTCAAGCACATACCTATCCATCTCTTCACAGTGGTATCAGAGCAAGGTTGGACAACATGGCAGATGGATTTCCTTCATCAATTGACAAATTGGACAGAGGTAACTACTCAGCTTGGTCATTAAGAATGGAAGCTTATCTCCAAGGTAGAAGTTTATATGGTTACGTGGCTGGAGATGAAGTTATGCCAAGTTTCAGGAACAAACGTCAACCAACACAAGAATAGCAAGAAAGATTGAGCACATGGTGCTCCAAGGATGCACTTGCAAGGTCTTATCTCCTCAACTCTATCTCAGATTTTTTGTTGCCTCACATTAGAAGTTGTAAGACATCTCATGAAGTGTGGGATGCACTTGAAGCCTTCTTCTCTTCAAGTACCAAAGCTAGGAAGCATCAACTATGGCTGGATTTCACAACTCTCAAGAAGGCTCCCAAACAAAATGTGACTCATTTTGTCACAAAGCTCAAGGACATAGCACATCAGTTGGGAAGCATTGGAGAGGTAATAGATGAAGAGAAAATTTTTAAGGCAGGTCATCAATGGCTTGACGGCAGATGACAAGTGGGAAGCATTCACCACAGCTATGGATTTGTACATGGACATGCATGTACCTGATTTCAATACACTCATTGGCCAACTACTTACTCAAGAGGCAAAGCTTATAAAAAATGGAGAAAGCTCTAAAGGTAATCAATCATCAGCTTTATACACTGATAAAAACAAGTCCAAAGATAACAAAAGAAAGGCAAAGAAAGTGGATGATGAAGCAGGTACATATCAAGCTAACTATGCAGGCAGAGGAAGACATGGCAGAGGTAGAGGAAGAGGAGGTAGACAAGGCAGGGGGAGATCCCAAGACTCCAACTCATGTTCTATTTGTGGACTAACTAATCATACAACTGAAAATTGCTTTAGGAATTCCAGGAATCAAAGAGCAAGAGGATACAATAGAGGAAGTTATGGCTACTCAAGAGGAAGGTTCAACAATTATCATGGCAACTACAACAACTACAATCATTGAAACTATCAAGGAGGCTACAAAGGAAGGAGAGACTACAATAACTACACAGAAGACTCAAACAAAAAGGATTCATTATTGATCATGAACATGGCTATGCCATAACGTAAATCTGATGAGCATGTTTTCTACATAGATTCAGGTTGTTCAAATCATGTGGCAGGAAATGTGGCACTCGTATCAGATTTAGAAGATCCAAGGAATAAGCATGAGGTACAAACAGGAGATGACACAAAACATCCTGTGGAGAAAATAGGCAATGTCAAAGCACCTGATGGAAACATCAACCTACTCTGTAAGGTACTCTATGTCCCTACCATTACAAAGAATTTGATAAGTGTTGGGCAGATAGTAGAGAAAGGGTTGCAAGTCAGGTTCACAAAAGCAGGAGCATTTGTTGAAGATGCAAGTCAAGGATTCAGAAAACTTGCAAAAGGTGAAAAGACAGGTAGATTGTTCACATTTGAATTACAAGACATTAGAAACATTGCTCTCCTTAATTATGGTAGTCAGACACTCACAGAATTGGAAGTATGGCACAAAAGGTTAGCACATATTGGTGAAAGGTCATTAAAGCAAATTTGCAGGGACCAAAGTGTACTTGGACTCCCTAATTTGTCAAAACAACATATGATTTATAAGTGTAGTGCATGTCAATTTGGAAAGTCTCACAGGTTACCATTCATGAAGAAAGGTTATACGCATGGAGATCTCTTGGAGTTGGTTCATATAGATGTATGGGGACCTAGCAAGGAAGCTTCAATATGTGGATCAAGGTATTATGTCTCCTTTATTGATGATTGCAGCAGATGGACTATCCTATTCTTTATGAAACACAAAGATGTCATTTTTTCATGTTTCAAAAGATATTTGGCTCTTGTGGAGAATCAAACAGGTAAATCACTAAAAAGGCTAAGGTCAGATGGAGGGGGAGAATACTTCTCCCATGAGTTTGATTCTTTTCTTCAAGAAAGAGGAATCAAAAGAGAGGTAACTACAAGGTACACTCGTGAGCAAAATGGAGTGGCAGAAAGGAGGAATAGGACAATTGTTGAAGCTGCAAGGTCCATGTTAAATGAAAAACATTTACCTAATTATCTATGGGCTGAGGCTGTATCTACAGCCACTTACTTGATTAACAGGTTGCCTTCAAAATCCCTTGATGGGATGACTCCATATGAGGCTTGGAATGGAAGAAGACCAAGCTTAGATCATTGTAAAATTTTTGGATGTATTGCTTTTGCTCATGTTCCTTCACAGGTTAGAGTCAAGATGGATCCAAAGGCAGAAAGGTGTGTATTTATTGGATATGACAACAATCAAAAGGGCTACAGGTTATACAACCCTACCAACAAAGGATTCTTGGTAAGCAGAGATGTAGTTTTTGATGAAAACAATTCATGGTATGAAGATTCATGCAAGAAGGTCAATTTACCATATAATCTTGAAGAAGATTTTCCAAAGCTTGGTAGAGAACAACCAAATATTGAAGAACAAGACACCTCGGAGGATGATGAAGAATCTCATATGGAGAAGATCAAAGCATGGAAGTCTAAAGGTAAAGCAAAATTGCAGGAAATTGGACATGAGGCAGAATCATCACATCATGGCCTAAGAAGATCTATGAGGGAAAAGAAAAAACCAGAAAGGTATAGGTTTGACACCTCATTAGAAACTAAACATTCTATCTACATAGCACATGACATAAACCAAGAGGAGCCATCATCCTTTGAAGAGGCCAAAGCAAAAACAGAATGGAAGCATGCAATGAAGGAAGAGATTGAAGCACTTGAGGAAAACAACACTTGGGATTTGGTGCCCAAGACTTCATCCATGAAGGTAATAGGCTCAAGATGGGTCTATAAACTCAAGAAGAATTCTGATGGTTCAATTAACAGGTATAAGGCAAGGCTTGTAGCAAAAGGCTTTGCACAAACTCAGGGAATTGTATATGAGGAGACCTTTTCTCCTGTGGCAAAGATGCCTACTATTAGGGTTTTGCTTAGTATTGCCTCTTCCAAGAATTGGAAGATACTTCAACTAGTTGTAAAGAATGCATTCTTGAATGGTTGGATAACAGAAGAGGTGTATATGGCACAACCACCTGGTTTTGAGAATCAAGTTTATCCTCATTATGTGTGGAAACTTAACAAAGCATTGTATGGTATCAAGCAAGCCCCAAGAGCTTGGAATTTCAGGCTTGTTTCATTCTTGCAAGACAAAGGCTTTCAACCAAGCAAGGCAGATCCTTCACTCTTTATCAAAAAGAGTAATTCTGAGGTCATCTACTTATGTGTATATGTAGATGATATTATATTGACAGGAAATGATGCAGATGGTATGAAGAAGATCAAAGATCAGATGAGAGAAGAGTTCAAGATAAGTGATTTGGGTTCACTTACCTACTTCCTAGGTTTGGAAGTTATCTACAAAGATCATGGTTTGTTTCTCACTCAAAGAAAGTACATTAAGGACATGTTGGCAAAAATCAAGATGCAAGATTGTAAGATTGTAGGTACTCCAATGGCGGTCAATCACAAATTGAGCTCACATGAAGGTGAACTCATAGAGGACATCACATCATATCAAAGTCTAGTAGGTAGTCTCAACTATGCCACATTGACAAGAGTAGATATATGTTACAGTGTGAGTGTGCTAAGTCAATTTATGCACACACCAAGGAAACCACATATGGATGCTGCCAAAAGGATTCTCAAGTATCTCAAAGGAACCATAAATGAAGGACTTTATTATCCTTATGTATCTGATTTAGGTTTGAAGCTATTTTCTGATGCAGATTGGGCTGGCTCCAAAGAAGATAGAAGGAGCACTTCAAGTTATCTTACCTTTGCAGGTTCAAAGCTTATTGCATGGTCATCCAAGAAGCAACCCATAGTTGCTCTCTCTTCTACTGAAGCTGAATATAGAGGTCTTGCCATAGCTACTCAGGAAGCTATGTGGATGAAGACATTATTCAAAGATTTTGGATTGGAGTTTGGAACTCCAACTATTTATGGTGACAATATGAGTATGAGTTCTCTTCATTTGGCTGCTAATCCTATTTTTCATGCAAGGACTACACATATTGAAGTTCATTATCACTATGTACGAGAGAAGGTTCTAAGCAAAAAGATTCAAATATCATATGTGTCCACTCATCAACAATGTGCAGATATTCTAACCAAAGCATTGGATGGTACAAAGCTTTGCAAATTCAAGGCTATGATTGGTTTACAGGTAATCTTGGGAGATTGAAGACCTCAAGCATACTTGGCTTGAGAGGGAGCTGTTGGAGCAAGTCTATGACAAGCCTAAGTATTGGCTTGAGTCCCACAAAGTCATAGAAGAAGCATTAAAATGAAGACAATGTAAAGTTCACTTGTGAACTACCTCTTGTAACTTTTGAAGAGTTTACTTAATGTAAAAGTGAAAGAATCTTAAGTGGTTGAGTCCACTTGATCAAAAAGGGAAAGAGGAGCCATGAGTTTGTGATTTGTGATAGGTAGAGAATCAAATCAATCACTGATTGATTGGAGAGTGATTGAGGGAAGTTAGCCTCCAAAACTCAACTATAAATAGATGGCAGTTTTAGTCGTGGTTAGAGAGACCTATGTGACGACCTCCAAGAGCTGAGCTTTATGCCATATCAAGGTGTGATTCCAAGGCACACATATGTATCAGTAATTCCATTGTATTATACAAGAAATATACTTTCATTTTCATGATCATTTGAGTTCATATTTCCATGTTCTTGTGAAGTGTACTACTCATTGCCATATCTCTCAGTTTTCTCAGTCAGATTGCAGAGATGGTTTCTCTGAGCTTGGTGCATCATTTTCAGTGATTTAACTTCCTAAAGTTAGTTCTATACGTCTACTATATGCTTATCAATTTTCATTTCATTTGGGTGTTTTAATCTTCAGTTATGTTCAGTTGAAGTCAACACTGTCTATGCATTTTCACTTCTCTGTGAGGTACCCGCCTTTTGTACTCATCTTGTCAGAGCTGTTTCTCAGTGTGTACATATCCAAATTCCATGATTTAAAGCTTGTTGGATTCAAAGTACTGCCTAGTATAAGCATACAAAGTTTCATAATCATTGGATTCTTAAATGTGGAGTTATGTTTATTTTGCTGCTCACTCATTTTAAACTGTAGCAGCCCGTGAAAATTGGGATGATATCATAAGTTGCTAAACATCATTCTCATTGTGTGGTTCATTATTTTTTATGAGATTACTCTTGAAAGTTAGCTCTTTAAGTTAGCTAGACTTCCCCAAGAGGAATTAAGCTAATTACTTCTGTGCTCAGAGAATTATGCAAAACACTGGACAGGTGTATGAACAAAAAATTAGCAAGTTTTTCACCTCTGAGCTAACTCCAACTTATCTGTTTTGATCTATCTTTTTGAGAGTGATCTTCCAAGGTACATAGGGTGTCTAATACATCCATTGGCAAGCTAAAAGGGCCCATCATATACTCCTGGAGTTCATTTGGTTGGTGTAGATCAAGGATTTTGCAACACCTCTTCATCTTCAAACACATACCTATCCATCTCTTCACATTTTAGGTGGAGCCATTCGAATTCGAATTCAAAACTCCCTCCAAGAATAGCTATAAAAAGAGCAAGAAGGAAGAGGCGATTAGAAAGCCTTGTACGTGACCACTTCATGTCATTTTGTAGATATTGAAGAGCTTACTCCATAGCTCTATCATTCTACTCCCATTGTGCAAATATTCATTGCCAATGTGGTTGTAATCATATGTGAATCTATACATTTGTCATTATCTACTTCTCTGTTTTGTTCTCTGCTATACTCACTCAGGGCAGTAACTTCAGAAGGTCATATCTTGAGCTCTACTCAACATTTTTCAGTGTTTTAACATGCGTTGGATAGCTCTTACTATCTACTTTTTGCATATAAATTTTCATGCTAATTGAATTTACAGTTTAGTTTTGGAGATAGCTGCATTTTACTACTCACTGGTCTATCTCTGCAGAGCCCCGAGAATGGTGGGCATGTTCCAGAAATTGATGAATCTTGTTCTCAGTGCTCAGTCCATCATTTGAAGTTTTTTAACTTTGATTGGGAAGCTTGCTAAGTCTATTTGCTATGCCCAAAAGGAACATATCTAATTCCTACCAGGTTGAGAGCACTGTTCATTTTTTCCAGCAAGTGTATGTCCAAAAATAGCAAGTTTTGGGATCTAGTCATTTCGCAACTAGTCTGTCTTGACTTAAACTTTTGAGATACATGTTCCAAAGTACTTGGCTGATATTTTGGTGGATTTAGGAATCTCAAAGGGTCTACTAATCAACTCTGAAGTCTCAGTTGGTTGGTGTGAAGCTGGTTGTAGCAGCACCTACTCATCTTTGGATTGCATCCACCATCTCTCTTCACATTAACCTTTTTGAGGTTAATGCAAACCCTTAATTTACCATTTTTCTTGGGTACGACTACCAAGGATGACACCCACTCTGTGTGCTTGATTTCATATATGAACCATGCTGCCAATAATTTATCTATTTTTTCCTTAATTTTAGTGGAGTATACATCATTGTAAGTGTACGGTCATTGTTTTGAAGGTTTAGCATCATGAGTCATGGGAATATGTGTTGGGTGTGTGTAGAAGTGCAAGAGACACACGAGAAGCACACACAAGGAGCACAAACATAGCAAGACACATGAGAAGACGATGGCTAGAATAACTCTCTCTAGTATCAATCGATGAACTGAACTGAAGTAAGAGCTGAATAATATCCCTAAGTACAAAGTACCACCACATATGAGAGTATCAAGTATGTGGTAACATGGGGAAAAAACCTCTAGCCAGCACTAGAGTAAAAAGTGCCCATATATAGGGAAAAGGTTCACATCAAAGCTACTCAAGGAACACATAAGTGTAACAAACCCCCCTGGAGCGAATGATGTGAACACATACAGGGAGTGACAGATCAGCCCCCACAAAGTAACAAGCCTAAAGCTTTGCAAAAAGCTTCAAACTTTTCCCATGGAAGAGCTTTGGTGAATATGTCTGCCACATTATCTTGTGTAGGCACATATACCAAATCAATATCTCCTACATGAAGGCGCTCTCTCACATAGTGATAATGCACCTCAATATCTTTGGTCCGTGCATGAAACACTGGGTTTTGTGCAACAGCCAAAGCACTCTGACTATCTGTGAGAATATGCATAGCAGCATCAATCTCCATGCAAAGATCCATCAATAGGCGTCTCAGCCATATACACTCCATTGTAGCTGTGAAAACTACCCTGTACTCAGCTTCAAAACTTGATGTCGTCATTGTAGGTTGCTTCTTACTCAACCAAGATATGCATGAGTCTCCAAGGAAAAAGAAATTACCACTAGTGGACACGCGAGTATCATAACAACCAGCCCAACCACTATCTCTAAAAGCATGCAAGCATGGATGAACATCTCTGCCATAAAAGAGGCCTAAGCTCAAAGTGCCTCGGAGATATCTAAACACACGTTTCACCGCTTGCCAATGCTTAGTGCCAGGGCTATGCATGAATCAACTCAACTAGGAAACTGCATACTGTATATCCGGCCTTGTGTTGCATGCATATATAAGACATCCCACAGCTTGCTGATAAAGAGAAGCGTCAAATGCATCATTGGAATCCTCAATTGAGAACATGAATCCTGTCTCAACTGGTGTGGAAACTGGCTTACAATCCTCAAAGTCAAAACACTGAAGTATTTTTTCAACATACTTTGCTTGATGCATAACAATTCCCCCCTCAACGGATACAAACTGGATGCCAAGATAGTAGCTCAAAAGACCAAGATAAGTGACATCAAAAGTATGCTGCAAATCAGCCATAAGAATGTCAAGTTTTGCATCACATGATCCAGTCAAGAGTATGTCATCGACATAAAGAACAAGCACTATAAGATCAGCCCCATTTTTGCGTACATAGAGTGTGCTTTCAATCGGACTACATGTGAAGCCAAGGGCAATCAAGTGCTTATGTATTTTGTCATACCATGCACGTGGAGCTTGCTTGAGACCATACAAAGCTTTATGCAAGCGACAAATCATATGCTCTTTCCCTTTCATAGCAAATCTAGGAGGTTGCTTCACATAGACCTCTTGAAGAAGGCTGTTTTTATGTCCAATTGATGCACTTTCCAACCTCGATGGGTAGCCAATGCAACCCACCTACCTCACAAAACCCATTTGAGACCCAACAAAGAACGAAACATGAGATGTTAGGACAAATGAGCCAAGGTAGTATACCCAATAGACCACATGTACAATTCACCATGCCAGGAATTAACCCACATAGCCAGCCTAGCAAAGGAATGGGAAATATGAATAGAACCACCTTTAGGGCATAACCACCCCAAGGTGTAGGAGCTGGAATACTCCCAGTAAAACCCACTTTTCCCATCATAATTTGACCCCCAGAGCCCAAAAGAACACGGAGACCAATCCAATTGGCCAAATGTATGCAAAATCGTTACGATGGCACAAGAGAGCCGTATGACCACATTGTAGAATTCAAGCAGGTATTGCGAGCGGAGCAAGTGGATGACTTTTTCATGCAATATGAATCCTTTGGGCTAACCCTCATGGGAATAGCCTTAACTTGGTTTCAATCCTTGGATGCAAATTGCTTTTGTCATATCGAACAATTCTTCCAAGAACTTATTTGGGAATTCACTAAGCAAGGGATCAAGCACAATTCATCATCCTTATACATAATTTCAAACAAGCTCCTAATGAGATAGTAAAAAATGCAGCATGAAGATTTAATCAATACGTAACCTGATGCTCCATGACAGAGAGACCTTCTCAACAAAAAATGATATCCCTATTTTTAGAAGGTCTAACCAATGGAACATTGAGAATGTTAGTACACATAAAACCCTGCAAACTCTGAGGAGTGTCTTCAAGAATGCATAGATTTGGAAGACAACTTAGCTGAGGATCTCAAAATCACACAAGATCCTATTAGAACAGAGAATACAAGGAACAATGAAACTTCTAGTTCGAGTTATGTGGAGGAAGTGGCAGAGTTAGTGGCCAAGAAATTAGGAGTACAAGGACAAAGGAACTACCAGAACTCCTCCTTGAAAGTGCCAATGTTAGGAAGTTGCACACTTTGCAGTGGAGATCATCCATCTCATGTCTGCGGCAGAGAAGGATTAGGGTTATCACAACCTTACCCTTACGATAGACAACCAACTCAGGAGCCTAACCTGTACTCTTATAGCGAGCAGAAGTACATCAACTACAACACTGAAAACTATCCAATGAATAGAAAGCCATGACCATTTATACCACCCCAATGTAGACCATATGGGTACCCTCCTAGAGAACAAGGCAGAGAAGTTCCTCGGTATAACCCATGTCCACGACCACGAGGAGCAACTAGACCATATGAACATGGAGGATATAGCCAACCTCAACCTATACCAAGACAACAACCACCGCACCCACTAGCTCTGATACAAGGGCAAAACATCACAATACAAGTCGTTTGTCTTGGGTGTGGAAAAGAATAGCTCCTAAGAGATTGTCCCAGACATCCCTCTAGTGCACCAAAGGTTACACCCGTTAATGTAGTAGGCCTAGTAGGGGATTCAAGTTCTAGTGGCAATAATGTGGCTCCTATACATGCAATTACTAGGGCACAAGCTTTACAACAAGCTAAACTAGCTGAGAAGAAAGCCTGAAAGATGCAAAGACAAAAATAGAAGATATTACCTCTCAAAGCCCCTCGCATGTCAAAACTCCATCCACACCACCTCATTCCCCCCCATCAACCATTGTAAATAGACCACCACAATCAGGATATGTTCTTGCCAATCGAACCCCAGAAGACTTGGACATGATGTTCAAGGCATACCAAGCTCGACTTCAACAAGGGCCAACACCTGCAAACCTAGACAAGAGCTACCCTAGAGCAGATTTAGAGATTGAAGGGACAAAAATTTGCATAAAAATGGTGGAAGTAGCTCAAGTTATGTTCGAGGCCAATCAATCGTTCAATCAAACAAATGCTATTACACCGGGTTTGCACTTCCAGGGCTTACTAGATAGATTAGAGCAGTTGGTAAATATACCACAAGTTTCTTTACCTCCATAGGCTCCACCAACTATTGGAAGAGAAAGCTCATCACCAAAGAAAGTCTATGTTCCTGACTCCATAGATGATGGAGAACCTCTTTCAATTCAACAACTTCCTTGATGGATTTTCGGGCTACAACCAAGTAGCCATCGCCCCAGAAGATCAACACGAAACGGCCTTTGCCATAGAGTGGGGAATCTTTGCATTTCATGTAATGCCATTTGGGCTCACCAATGCACCTGTAACATTTCAAAGGCTCATGTATCATGTCTTCAAAGAGTTCTTGCGAAAGAGCTTAGAAGTATATGTGGATGATTTATGTGCTCATTCCCAAGAAAGAAGATACCACATTCCTAAGCTCAGACAGATCTTCAACAAGTGTAGAGAATATCGAGTGTGTCTGAACCCAGAGAAGTGTGTGTTCATGGTACGAAAAGGTAAAATCTTAGGCCATATTGTTTCTAAGAATGGAATATCAACAGATGAGGACAAAGTAAGAGCCATAGCCGAGTTACCGAGGCCAAGGAATGTTAAAGAGGTACAAGCCTTTATGGGCCATTGTGGATATTACCGTAGGTTTATGCACATGTATGCAATTATAGCTAAGCCTCTTTATGCCTTGTTGATAAATTTTGAGTGGAATGACGAATGCGAGAAGTCCTTGAATGAGTTGAAGAGATGCTTGTGCACAACCCCAATACCACTCCTGATTGGACTAAACCATTCCATGTCCATGTAGATGCATCCAATCATGCAATAGGGTGCGTGCTAGCACAACCCACAAGAGAAGGAAATCTAGATTTGCTTATAGCATACACTAGTAGACAATTGAACACTGTTGAACAAAACTATACAACAACCGAGAGAGAAGGCTTAGGCATGGTCTATGCTGTAAAAAAGTTTAGACACTATCTATTGGCCAACGAGTTTAAGTTTTTCACTCATCATCAAGCCTTATTATATTTGGTCAATAAACCTTGCAATACCAGACGCTTAGTAAGATGGTTCCTCTTACTAATGGAATATGACTTTGAAGTCATTGTTAGGAAAGGTAAGACCCACCTCACAGCGGATCACCTTTCTTGCATCACTTCAGGAGAGCCACCGCAAGAAGTGTCTGATGAATTGCCCGACGCTTACCTGTCCAATCTAGAAGTTGTTCCTAAATGGGCAAATAAGTTGGTACTGGTCCTAACCTTTCAACCTGCAAATAAGAATGTGAAGACAAACAAGGATGAAATTGTAAGATCACAGACATATCAAATATTGGCAGGAAGCATGTACAAACAAGATACGGAAGGTGTTCTAGCTTGTTGTGTCGAGGACAACGAACATACTAGTTTGTTGCAACAAGCCCATGAAGGATTTCTAGGGAATCACTATTCTAAGCAATGAACATTGAAAAATCTAAAACGTTTAGGAGTGTATTGGCCTAGTATGGACGAAGAAATTCATGAGTGGATCAAGAATTGTCTAGTGTGCCAGAAGAGACCCCCAGTGGAGCATGCGACTCTTTATCATGTATCATTAATTCCAAATTGGAGTGCTCCATTGGTAGAATTTATGAGATCTGGAACATTACCAAATGAGGCTAGTCTAGCAAGGAAACGAAGCATGGAGCAAGAGGCTCTAGACTATGCCTTAGTAGTAGATAACCTATATCGGAGAGGCAAGGATGGGTACCTAAGATTGTGCGTTCATGAATCAGACTATTTGAAAATCTTAGAAACTTCCCATAGTAGTGTCGCAGGTGGACACTTTGGGCCTGACAGAGTAATCAAGACCATTCTATTCTCAGGACTTTGGTGGCCCACTCTTCACATGGATGCACATACCTATGTGAAGAAGTGTGACACATGCCAACATGCACAATATCCGATCATAAAGGATGAGATGCCTTTGAGGCCAATGATGGGAGGACGTGCATTTTCAAAATGGGGTATAGACTTTGTAGGTCCTATCAACCCCCCAGTAAGAAACTCCCATGCCGAATACATTATTGTAGCCACAGATTACCTTACAAAGTGGGTAGAAGTCAAAGCCACAACAAAGAACGATGCTCAAACTATAGCTAAGTTTTTAATTGAGAACGTGTTCACTAGATACGGGCTACCAATAGAGTTAGTGAGCGATAGAGGCACACACTTCTTGAATGAAGTCATTGAAAATCTTCTCCAAGAATTCTTGGTGATACATAAGAAGTCTGCCCCCTATCATCCACAAGCTAACAGACAAGTTGAGAGTACAAATAAGATCCTATGCAATGTATTGACAAAATTGGTAAATAATAAACACTTTGATTGGGACAAATAGCTTCATCATGTTGTTTGGGCTTACCGAGTTGCTTACAAAATAGTACTCAATGCTATCCCATTTCAGATGGTCTTCGGACAGAATGCGGTGCTACCATTGGAATTTTTAATTCCAACATTAAAAGTAGCACAAGAGCAGGAGTGGAACGGACATTGTTGGAACTCAAGGTCAAGCACAAACATGGAAGCACATCAAAAAGGTGGAGAAACACACAAGAAGAAGGAGCAAGTAGAGAGCTCCAAGAAGTATATGTCAAATTTTTAGTAGAATCCCCTACAAAAATAGTGATTTCCATCACTAAAAATCATTGTAAATACCATTTTCTATTTTTGGAACTCCATTTTGTTCAAGCCGATGAGTCCTCAAGCTTGAGGAGTATTAGAAGTATCATCCTACCAATTTTCATAATTTGTAGACTTCGTTTGAGCCCTCAAATAAGCCCTGGAACCTAATTTTTAACTAGGCCGGAAACTAGGTCTGGACAGGGCCAGAACTAGTCAAAAAACTATAAAAAGAGCTAGAGAGCTCATTTTTGAGGTTAGCTTGTTAGAGAATAGAGCTTTTGTAAGAGAACTTTTTTGCAATCGAATCTTTCCATTGTTCCTCTCTTTGATATTACTTTGTGCGCATGTGTGTGTATGTGTGTGCATGTTTGTGTGCTTTCACTCACGCACTTGTGCCTTCACTTGCTTGTGGTCTTCATACCGGTCCTCACGTCTCCGCGGATTGACAAGTAAAGGAGGTGGTGCTTACGCTTGAGCTACACCAAATTTTGGCACCGTTGCCGGGGAGAGAGCTTCGAGGACAAGCGTTGTGATGGTAAGATCGTAGATTTGCGACGTTGGAAGGTAAAGAAATTGTCATTTTTGTTCATTTTTTGAGTTTTCTTCTTCATCTTCATCATCATCACCATCTCCATCTTCTTCCATCTTCATCTTCATAGAAATTTCTTGTTTTTTAGTGCATTTTCACCATTTTCATACCATTTGTCATGCATTATTGTGTGAGAAGGAGTTAGGAGATGCAAGGGAGAGCAAGCGCCTGTGTTTTTTCATGCTTTTTTGCACATACGGAGCTCGCCATTGCTCGGCGCTCAAAAATTCAAATTTCCCACCAAAAAACACGATTCTATGATGAAAATCGCGATTCTGTGAAAAATTCAATGAGATTCACAGCATCGCGATTCTCTTGAGATTCACATTATCACGATTCTCTTGAGATTCATAGCATCGAGATTCTCTTGAGATTCACAGTATCGCAATTCTCTTGATATTCACAGCATCGCGATTCTCTTGAGATTCACAACATCGCGATTCTCTTGAGATTCACAGTATCGCGATTCTCTTGAGATTCACAGCATCAAGATTCTCTTGAGATTCACAATATCGCGATTCTCTTGAGATTCACAGCATCGCGATTCTCTTGAGATTCACAACATCGTGATTCTCTTGAGATTCACAGCATCGCGATTCTCTTGAGATTCACAGTATCGTGATTCTCTTGAGATTCACAGCATCGCGATTCTCTTGAGATTCATAGCATCGCGATTCTCTTGAGATTCACAGTATCCCGATTCTCTTGAGATTCACAGCATCACGATTCTCTTGAGATTCACAGTATCGCGATTCTCTTGAGATTCACAGCATCGCAATTCTCTTGAGATTCACAGCATCACGATTCTCTGATTCACAGCATCGCGATTCTCTTGAGATTCACATTATCGCAATTCTCTTGAGATTCACATCATCGCGATTCTCTTGAGATTCACAGCATCACTATTCTCTTGAGATTCACAGCATCGCGATTCTCTTGAGATTCAGAGCATTGTGATTCTCTTGGGATTCACAGCATCGCGATTCTCATGATTTCACAAAATTGCGATTTTCACACAAAATCGTGATTTTTTTCATAAGTGCCTGTTTCCCTGTTTTGACCCCCAAGAGCCTGATTTGACATAAATTTTTCATCCAAAGTCCATTTTTTGAGCTCTATAGCTCGTTGTTTTTTATAAGAATAATGCGTTGATTTTCAGATAGACTAATTTGAAGTTGACCCTCAAGTGGGATAGGGAACCAAGGGGACTCCAAAGGATTTTGAACCATACCAAGGGGAAATTTTGGACTCTTAACCAAAGCTTATGAACCTAAGATCTGGTAGACACCTAGGCAAGGATAGACAAAGCATTAGATCTTTTGAGGCTAGTGTCAACCATACAGCTAAGTCTTGGGCACAACAATTAAGTGGTTATCCTCACGTACTAAAATCAGACACAAGTGATTCAGAAATGTCTTTTAGCATTGGCAAACCTGCAGGGGGTTCAAGAACTGCCTATTTACAAACACCAGAAGGCCCCTATAAGACACAGTTGGAATATATTCGGACCAACCAATTAGGTGCTCGCATCTATGAGGACGGCCTGAGGCAATCAGTGGTCCAACTCAAAAATCCAGATCAACCCTTTGGACTTGAACACCTAGTGGTCAAGTTCAAAGAGGGTTCATACATTGATAAGGAAGGAACCATGTATGTGGTCACCAACCTACCAGATAAGACTGATGAGTTTGGAAATGTCATTCCTAAGAATGAGATAGGAGACCTAGAACAAGGAAATGTAGGACAAGGACCCTAGAGTCCTAGAGGTAAGTCAGTTTTGACCAGAGTGATCACTCCAGATTGGATCCCTCAAGACAACAAAAGCATAGAACTATTCTTGAATAGAGAAACAGAGGAAGCCTTTTGGAGATTCAAACCAGATCAACCTAGCCAACTGGTCATAGTCATCATCTATGAATTCAAAGATCCTAAGATACTAGGCAAAGTTGTCTACCTGGATCACACATTAGAGAAGATATTCTTGGTAACAAAACATGATAGACATGCATATACTTGGAAGAGTGAATCGATTTTCCCTCCACCAAGATCCAATGTTTCCCATGGCCTCCAAGGAGTAGGATGATCCCAAGCTCATGAAGCCTAGAGAGAAAGAAATAGAGAGAGGCCTGAGGTAAGTTTTGCACACCCTGTGGGTAGGAATAGATCAGGAGTTGAAAATGAAAGAACTGAAAGAGAGAGACATCAAGCACATAGGCAACCAAGAGATGAACATGATTTTCCATTGCCTATACCCCGAGAGCACACAAGAACCCTTAGACCCACTCAAGTGATCAAGGCAATGAAGAATTATTTTGATAGGACGGGAGATCCTTATGATCATGTGGCCGAGTTCAAACAAGTGTTGAGAGCTGAACAGGTTGAGGATTTGTTCACCCAATATGAGGCATTTGGTTTGACTCTTAAGGGCACTACCTTAGCTTGGTTTCAACCACTGAGTAGTCACAACTATCACGCTATAGATCAGCTGCTAGACGAATTCATTATAGAATTTTCCAAGAGTGGTATCAGGCATAACACATCATCTTTGATCCACAGTTTCAAGCAGACACCCCAAGAAACAGTGCGACTAGCAGGTATAAGGTTTAGACAATACCTAGAAAGATGCCCTACTCCAGAGTTACCCACACCAACCAAACAAGTGGCTTTGTTCTTAGATGGCTTACTGAGCACAAAGTTGAGATCATGTGTACTTGAAAGAGCCCAGATCCATAGAAGAGTGTGTGCGGACGTGCATTGACATAGAAGATAACTTGGGTGAGGAGTTAGGATTGTCCAAACTCTATAAGGATTCTGATAGTTCTACTAGTCATACTTCAAAAATCTCCACAGAAATAGATGAGATAGCTGAGCAAGTTGCCAAGAAGCTGAGAGTCCAAAATAGACAAACACAAAGAGTCACCTCATTGAACCGATGTTATACCTACGAAGGGGACCACATGGCTAACGTATGCCCAATGCAAAACCAAAACATTAGAGAAAGGAATGCTCCATATTGCACTATTGAGAGAAAATACACGAACCACATGACTCAAGATTGTCCCTACAATAGGCAGGCTATTAGAAAAACTTATCAACAACCTTACCAACAAGGTAGGTATCAGAACCAATACCAACAACCATATTATCGACCACAACAACAATATCAAGCACACTATAGGCCACAACCAGTTTTGGGAAACCAATCACCAGCTCCTGCCAATGTGATTCCAGTCAAGTATGCTGTGGGAGAGGAAAATCCAAAGAGCATTGGTGCCAATAACCCCATTGATACCAGATAATGACTCTCATGCTCATAGTTCAGACTACTCCCATGAAGGTAGTCCACAAGCTTATTACACTGAGTCGCCTAAGCATAGTGAGATTTACTCGTATCAATATGAGGCACCACCTATGGAGCAAAATTGGGAGCCAGAATACTCCAATGTCATGTACACAAATCCTAACCCTAGACCCCAATTGAGACAAATGAGACCACAAGACCCTAGAGGATCTTGTTTCAGATGTCAAGGTGACCATTTCAATCGTGATTGTCCCCACCCACCATCTCCGAGTCAAGGACAGGCTATCACAATACAAGCCTTTTGTCTTGATTGTGGCAAAGACCATCTCCCCAGAGATTATCCAAGAAACCCCTCTAGTGTGCCCAAGATTACACCCATTAATGTGGTAGGCTTAGCGGCAGATTCAAGTTTAAGTAGCAGTAATGTGGCTCCTGTACAGGCAGTCACTAGGGCCCAAGCACTAAAACAGGATAAGCCAGCTGAACAATCAGAGTCGAGTGAATTAGGAGAGCCTAGTAAGAGGAAAACAAGAACATGGATAGATACCAGAGAGAAAGCCAATCACAAGTGGAATAAAAAGTTATCGAAACTAGAAGAAAGCTTGAAAGACGCAAAAAGAAAGATAGACGACATTGCATCTCAAAACCCCTCGCATGTCGAAACTCCATCCACTCCACCTCATCCCACCACACCACCCATTGTAAATAGGCCGCAACCAGAGTTTGTTCTTGCAGAAGCAACCCCAGAAGGCTTGGATATGATGTTCAAGGCCTACGAGGCTCGACTTCAAGAAGGGCCAACAGCTGCAAACCTAGAGAAGCGTTACTCTAGAGCAGATTTAGAGATTGAACAGATGAAAATGTGCATGAAAATGGTAGAACGGGCTCAAGCTATACTTGAGACTAGTCAAAGGTTCAATCAGAAAAACTCTTCCAAACCGGATTTGCATTTCCAGGGCTTATTAGAAAGATTAGAGCAATTGGTAAACAAACCACAAGTTTCTTTACCTCCACAGGCTCAACCAATTATTGAGAGAGGAAGCTCACCACCAATGGGAGCTTATGTTCCTAATTCTATGAATGTTGGAACACCTCTTTCAATTCAAAATTACTCTCAAGAGTTCTTGCGGGAAATACAAGAAGAGAAATGGGCCAAGGAGAAGGGTAATTCCCCTCCTATTCGTGAGATTGATGAACTTCATGATCAATTTCCCCTAGACATTCCATCTATTTACGGAGATGAAGCAGAACAACAAGGAACACTGATGTCGTGAAGAATGCTAAGGTTCAGTGTCATCTCACTGTAGAAGAGTTGCTAAAAGCAAAACCCGAGCTATGGAATCATGTGAAGGATCAAGTCCCAGAACTTGATTCTAATATGCCAAAAACAGGCTCTAAGCAAAAAGTTCCAGAGATACCTCTCGATAAAATACGAGACATGTGTGAGGGTGAAGAAGGTAATACTTATCTTCCAATCACCTACCAAGGTTACACAACCAAAGCAATCATAGATTCAGGTGTTGGTGTTGCTATCGCGACCACCTCCTTGTGGAAGCAATGGGGTAAACCCACATTAAGACCAACTAGAATGAAGCTTCAAATGGCCGACAGTCATTTTGAAAGACCTCTAGGACTGCTCGAAGGGATAACTCTAATTACTTGTGGTGTAGAGTTTGAGCACACATTTGCTATATGTGACTTTGAGAAAAATAATGTTTATGAGATGATCCTAGGAAGACCCTTCCTATGACAATTGCAAATAGTACAAGATTGGGGAACCAAAATCCTTGTACTTACAACACTTAGGGGTCACCACCAAGGTCAATTTGAAGGATTACTCCTTCAGAGATGTACCACCCCTACAGTGGAATCCTATCCACAAAGAGAAAGAAAATTCCATCTCTGTGCATTCTGAAAGTTCACCTGATCCATCATGGCTACATGAAGATACTCATTTGTGGATGTGCAAGGTCGTAGAGGAAGAGGAAAAATGTTTAAAGGCAAGAGAAGAAGGAACTTCGCAAGGAGATAGACCAATTAAAGACCCAGCCTATACACTGATGATCTTTCCAGATGAGGAATTTGAGCCTCATGGCTGGCCAGAAATCTTATCCACCATGGACATTGCTGTCAATGAAGAACAATGGACACCTCATTGTGATGAGGAGGGTTATGATATTTCAGTATTCATGTGTCAGCCCTTGCTAGAAGAATGTGACCCTAGTGATGTCGTAGAAGAAGAAGAGAATGACGATGATATAGAGTCCATTGTGATGGATAGTTGCTTTAACTCAGAGCAGCACTATCTAGAAGATATAGGAGTATTCACCCAGAAAGAAGAAGAACCTCTCACAAGTATTAAAACGGTAAATTCAAAGGATGGAAGTGAGAGCAGTCAAAAGAAAAAGAAAAGAAAAGCAGTGAAACAAGAAGAGGAGGAATCATTGTTTGAAGTACTAGAAAACTTCAAGAAATATGAAGTTGATGACCGCAAAATTTTGGTACGAATGCCTAAGAGAGAGGCCATCATAGGGGAATCATATGATAATAAAGAAAAGACCAAGAAAATTGTAGTGACCATTGAAGAGAACGAAGAGAGATGCACATACATAGGAGATGACCTAAGTGCAAGAGAAGAAATGGAGCTCTTAGCTCTATTAAGGGAATATAGGGATGTGTTTGCATGGCACTATAGAGGCTTGAAAGGGATAGATCCAAGAATTTTCTCTCATGCTATCCCCATGACTGTTGATGCCAAGCCCACCAAACAGAAGCCCTACATATATAATGATACATATGCAACCAAAAAAAAATAAAAATTGATAGGCTGATTGAAGCTGGATTCATCTATGAGATTGAGCATACTAAATGGGTGTCCCCCATTGTAGTGGTGCCCAAGAAGAACAGGAAGTTGCGAGTGTGTTTTAACCTTAAAAAAGTTAATGCCGCTATGATCAGAGATAGTTATCCACTTCCAATCACAGAACACCTATTGGAGCGTGTTGCGGGTCAGTGGATGTCGAGTCAAGTTGTATCAAGAACCTCTTACAGAGGATATGCTAATGCGACTCAACACTGCTAAGAAGCGAAAAGAAGAAGAGTTGAGGGTCAGAGAAGAGGCACAGGCAGAGGCTAGAGAGCACATAGGTGAAATAAGTTAAGGCGCCTAGGCATAGATGTCAATCCTGAGGCACTAAGATACCACATGGACATGTGTCAAACATCAAGTGCAATTGCTTCTCAAATAATTGACCAACGTCCATTTGTGACCATAGCGGTAGGACAAGGGAAGAATGTCAGGACTGTGAGAACATTAATTGACTCAGGTGCAGCAACTAGTGCGGTTAGGCTTTCATACTGCCAAGATCTGCAATTGAACCTCAATTCCATAAAAGCCTATCTCGTAGGATTGGGAGGTGTGGAAACCCCTTGTTTGGGTGAGGTAGAGCTTCCCATCTATCTTCGAGATGTTCCAATGAGAGTAAAGATGCTAGTGTGTGAAGATGAGGAGCTTACGGAACCACTTGTCTTGGGTCAAGACTGGATCTATGACCATGCAGTCAACTTAAACCTTAAAAGACAAATTCTTCAAGTTTGGGAACATGAACAATGCATCACATTAGATTTAGAGAATTGCATGGGCACAAATCCAAGTATCACACATTCTCTTAGATCCTCTAGGCCCAATTTGAGCAAAGAAGATGTTGTATGTGTCAAGACAGCTATGATCCAAAAGGACTCAATCTTGAGAGAATGGTCTCAAAGGAGAGAGAACCCCTCTTCTTTTTCAAAGACTACTGCAGCCACACCAATTCAACCAAAGAGGCAAGTAAAACAGTACATGCACACGACTACATCAAATAGAGAAACCAAGTGCAAGAAGAAAGAAGTTAAGGGCAGGAAGCAGATTTGGGTACGAAAAGGAGAGCAACCACCAGCTTTGCCACAACCATTCCCATCAAAGCAAGCTAATCATGGTAAAAGAAGCACCAAGAAACAAGGACAAGCTCAATCCCAAGGTCTCCGACAAATTTGGGTACCAAAGCAATCGATGAAGGCCGACCATAATAACAACAAATTTGGGTGCCAAAGAAATTAGCTGTAGTTCAACATGAGCGATTACAAATGTGGGTACCCAAGGCACTCTTACATGCACAAACCCATATGATCTCCCTCACGAGAAAAAACTCAGTGAAGGAATCACGGAGAAGCAAGAGTCAAAACCAAGGACAGAGACCAAAAGAAGACAAATTCATCTCCTCGCCGAAAATAAAAAGACAACCATCAAGGATATGGGTTTGGAAGCCAAAAGCACCAGTAGCACCCATAAAACCAAAGAACCAACCATGCAAGATAAAAAATTCACACAACGATCCACAGATGAAGAAGCCAAAGTTGATCTCTACCCAGTCAAACACTATTCTCAAATGGATCCTTAAAGGGAGGAATGGTTAGTTGTCAATTAACCATCAACTTATCACATCATTTCAAGATCCACTAGCTACCTCCAACAAAGACTGCATCAGCATCCACCAGCAACCTTGAAGCCTCGACAAGCAACAACCATGTGCCTTTGGCATAACCCTGTCTTTTGCACCATTCAAGTCATGCATTTCCAAAGTGTGCATTAATATAGGGCCACATTACACGGCCGTGCATAGACACAATTGAGAAATCCAAAGAACATGAGATACACTTGACACATGTAAAATATTGTATTGATACTAACATCTTTCTTTTGTTTTGTGACACTGTTCCAAAAAAAAAGGGGAGATCGAATACAAAGCGAAAGGACAAGACTGTGGGCTTAAGGCATCTCTGACATAAACCATCAACAAGGACATCCATCAACAATGGAAGATAAGTCGATGGTCAATTACCATGCTGGAGCACACCACAAAGAGATGAATATCAATGGACATTTGACCATGGTAAGAACCGCCTACTTCGACAACACGATAACCATGATAGAGTAGGAAACCTCTTTGTCAACATACCCTTCAGCACTTCGCTCAAGACCCAAATTCTTGCACCATACTTCTTCCAACACATTCCCCACATATGCATGCATAGGGCCACATTACAAGGCCATGCACAAGGCACATATCTTGTTCAACCCATGCACTTATGCACTTATCCATCATCCATTATGGGTTACAAGTACTTGGCATGAAAACAAGGAAATCCATCTTTGGAAGAACTAGAGGACATCACGGTGACAACAACAAGAGCAAGGAAGCAATCCACCATGAGAGTGCTCATACCCAACATTGATGACCTCTTTTGAGTAGCTCACAATTTTTGAAAGCTCACAAAGACACCATCAAGCGAGAATACAAGGAAAAACTACATATAAAGGTAGCAATGACAAAATGAAGATCCAGAAAACTACCCAAGCTACAATTGGAAGATAGACTACTCTGGTGGAGACATGAGGAACTCTACCTCTCAGAGTACTACATGGAACAACCACTACAACAAGGGTCTGTCAGGGACGACATACTCTAGAGAGGGGGGAGTGTTGATAGTCAAGGTCACACACAAGCATGGAAGTGCATCAATGAAATGGACACACAAGAAGAAGGAGCATGTAGGGAGCTCTAAGAAGCACATGTCAAATTTTCATAAGAAATCTTTATAAAAATAGTGATCACTAAAAACCATTGTAAATACCATTTTCTATTTTCACAACTCCATTTTGTTCAAGCGAAGGAGTCCTTGAGCTTGAGGAGTATTAGAAGTATCATCCTACCAATTTTCATAATTTTTAGACTCCGTTTGAGCCCCCAAATAAGCCCAGGAACTTAATTTTTAACTAGGCCGGACACTAGGTCTGGATAGGGCCAAAACTACTCAAAAAACTATAAAAAGGGCTGGAGAGCTCATTTTTGGGGGGCTTGTTGTAGATTTCAACTGTGTAAGAGAGTTCTTTTGCAATCAAAGATCTTCCATTGTTCCACTCTTTGCTCTTACCTTGTACACGTGTGTGTGTATGTGTGTGCATGCTTGTGTGCTTTCACTCACGCACTTGTGCACTTCACTTGCTCGTGGTCTTCATACCGGTCCTCATGTCTCCATGGATTGACATTTATGAGGTGGAGCTCCTGAAGTCGGTACTCGCCATTGTGCTAGAGTGACATCAAGTAACGCATAAGTAAATCAAGCATCCAATAGCCTGCTGATAGAGAACATCATCAATGCACCTCCAGCATCATGAATACTCAGTCATAAAACTATCTCCATAGGACTGGCAATAGGTTTATTTCCTTCAAGGCCAAAACGCTGCAATATTGTGTCAATATATTTCGTTTGACACAAAACCATTCCACCATCAACGTGCATAAACTAAATGCCCAAATAAAGATGCAAATGCCCCAAATCAGACATCTCAAATTAGGCATGTAAATCAGCCTTGAAATTAGCAATATGCTTCTAATGAGGACCAGTGAGAAACATGTCATCAACATACACCACAATGATCAGAAGTACATCATTAGCACCCTTGACATATAAGGTGCTTTCAGTTGGACTGTTCTCAAAACCATGTGCAATCAGATAGGCATATATCTTTTCATACGTAGCATGTGGTGCTTGATTTAAACCATATAATGACTTCTTTAACCTGCACGCCTCGTTTTCATGCCCTTTCTGCACAAAGCCATAGGGCTGAAAAACATACACTTCTTCATGCAAGTCACCATTTAGAAATGTTGTTTTAATGTCCAACTGATGTACATTCCAACCATGATGAGCTGCAAGTGCACAGATGCTACGAAGAGTAGTCATTCGGAAAATAGAAGCAAAGGTTTCATCGAAATCAATGCCTCTTTCTTGCACATAACCCTTTGCAACAAGCCTAGCCTTATACCTGTCAACTGTACCATCAGGTTTACACTTCAGCTTGTATACCCACTTAGTGCCAATGGCCTTCTTGCAAGGAGGTAAGTCACATAAATACCAAGTATCATTATTCATTATAGCATCATATTCAGATTGCATAGCAGCCATCCAATTTTCTGAACTTTGTGCTTCATCAAATGAAACAGGCTCAATCTTATCACAAAGACTAGATGCAGCCATAGCATAGCAATCTGATGCAAAAGAGGCACTATGAGAGCCTGATGGAGTATGATATGACATAGGTGCATCCAATTTGCTTTCTCGCAAAGTCTGCACTAGCCATTTTGGCATAGTTTTTGCCTCCTCAATATCAGCTCTCTCATCAACAAGTGCATCATGTAAATCTGCATCAGAAATGGGATGATCTGCATCATCACATGAAACCTACAAAGGGTGAGAAGTTGCCTTATTAGACCAACACTAGACTGCCCACCTATAAAAAGAGGCAACAAAGTATCATACATGTCTTTGGGATTAACATATGTCTCCTTAGTACATGAAAGCAATGGTTGAATAGCATCTTCCACAAAAACAACATCACGGCTAACCAAAATGCATCTAGTTTGTGGATGATAAAGACGATAGCCTTTACTTTCAGAACTGTACCCAACAAAAATACATTTTACTGCATTATCATCCAATCTTTTGCGATGTTGTTTAGGCACTAATGCATATGCCAAACAACCAAAAACACGCAGATGAGCAACAAATGGCTTGCGATCATGCCAAGCCTTATATGGAGTGATAGACTGCAGTGCTTTAGTGGGACACGTGTTAAGTACATATGTTGCACACATGCCAGCCTCAAGCTAGAAACTATGTGGTAAAGCTTGACTCTTGACCATACACCTCGCCATCTCGATAAGTGACCTGTTCTTTTGTTCAGCAACTCCATTCTGTTCAGGTGTATATGGCACTGTACACTGGTGTTTTATCCCACGTTCAGCCATAAATGCATTAAAATCTGAAGACATATATTCCCCCCTAGATCAGAATGGAGGGAGCCTATTTTACATGCTGACAGATTTTTAGCCAAAAACAAAAACTGTTTGAAGCACATGAACACTTTAGAATTTGCCATTGATGGATATACCCATGCATGCCTAGAAAAATCATCGATGAAAGTCATCAAGTAAAGATAATTTCCAAAAGAAGGTCTCTGCATAGGACCATAGACATCACTATGTACAAGTTGCAATTTCTGAGTAGCCTGAATTGAACCATCTTTTGGAAAGGAGGAATGCTGCATTTTGCCCAAAATACAACCTTCACAAACATGTTTTCCAGGTGCCTCAAGTTTGGGCAAAGAGGACACCATTTCAGATTTCTACAGGCATAGCAAACTAGCAAAATTCAGATGATCAAAGCATGCATGCCAAAGCTTTGCATCTGACATAGTCTGAGAATCATGTACAGTGCATGTTGAATCATTTACAGATCTTTCATAGTCTATGAGCTTGTACATCCCATGACATAAAATGCCACAAGCAATAATCATGTCGCCATTTGATAGATCATGAACTGTACATCTGTCATCAACAAATTTCATAACCAAACCAATCTTGGCTAATGCAAAAACTGATAATAGATTTTTCTTGATCCCTGACACAAACAAAGCATCTGACAAAGTGAAAGAACTACCATCAGCAGTAGTCAAAATGATCTTACCAGCTCTCATAACAAGATAAGAAGAGTTGTTGGTGCATGTAACAATATTCCCTGTAGAAGCAAGCTCAAGTGAAGAGAAGAAATTGCGCTAAGAGCTTATATGTTTGGTTGCCCCACTATCAAAGTACCAAACACCTGAGTCTACTACAGACATGCACTGCTCATGAGAAGATGGGTCAAAACTGCAAACAGTAGTAAACGCCCATTCTTCATCCTGCACAAGGTTAGCAGACTTGGTTTTTGGAGTAAAGGCCTCTGCAACAACCATTACAAACTCTTTTTTCTTTGCCTCTTTTGCAGCGAGTTTAGGACAATTATTTATGATATGATCATTTCCTTTACAATACTTGAAAAACAATTTTTGCTTTTGTGATTTCTTCTCATCTTTGTCTTCCTTCTTCAAATGTGCAAAATTAGTAGATTTTTGCTTACTAGTTGAAGAGCTCCATTTTCCTTTGCCCTTCTAACTAGCCAAGAAAGCTTGATCTGCAACATGCATAATGGAGTTGTTCTGCCTCAACGGATCTTCTTGCAATAGAACAGAGGCTAACTCCTCAAATGACAAGGAATTTGGATTGCCGTTCATCATTAACCGAAGTGTAGAAGCAAAACTTTGATATGAATTAGGAAGACCATTCAAAATGGTATGCACAAGTGAGCTATCTCGTATAACTTCATAAAAAAAAATCAATTGTTCCTTCAAGTCTTTGATCTTTGTTAGAAAATTGTCCATAGAATCACCTTCATTCATGTGCTCACTCTCCAACTGTTTTTGGACGTAAGCAACATGAGCCTCATTCCTAGCTTAGTACAATGCAGTAAGTGTATCCCAAGAATCCTTAGCTATTCTGCAAGAGCGAATGTGAGGAATAATGGCACGTTTGATAGACAAAGCTATTCATGCATGTGCCTGGGCATCTCTGCCATCCCAACACATTTTCTCTGTAGTAGGTGCAGCAGAAACCGCAACTTAAACAGGAATATGCAGAATATCATCATCTTCGACACCTTTTGCATCAGCTTCAGTACCTGCAATTGTAATAGTTGCAGGTGTGATAGGACATTTTTCAACACCCTGTACAATGTTCTATAGTCCTTTTGCAACCAATACATGTCGCATCATATAAGCCCACAATGGGTAGTTGGTACCATCCAACTTATCCTCAACAACCAACATACGAAATACATCACTGCTTTCAACCATGGCCAGTGACTAAAATACCTTGATGCATAAAATTGACTATATGTCAAAAAGTTGAACAGAATTGCCCAAATGAATTCTACGCATTATGAAATTTGTGATGATAGATGTACAATTCATGATCTGTCAAATGGCGAAGTGATTATAGCTTCTGGCATTTTATGTCATGGGCTATATAAGCTCATAGACTATGAAATATTTGTAAACGATTTGGTATGTGTAGTACATGATTCTCAGGCTATGTTAGATGCAAAGCTTTGGCATGCACACTCTGGTCATCTGAATTTTGCTAGTTTGCTATGCCTACAGAAATCTGAAATGGTGTCCCCTTTGCCCAAAATTGAGGGACCCAAAAAACATGTTTATGAAGGCTGTATTTTGGGAAAAATGCTGCGTTCCTCCTTTCCAAAAGATGTTTTAGTTTGGGCTACTTAGAAATTGCAGCTTGTACATAGTGATGTTTGTGGTCCTATGCGGACACCTACTTTTGGAAATTATCTTTACTTCGTGACTTTCATCGATGATTTTTCCAGGCATGCATGGGTATATCCATTGAAGGCAAAGTCCAAAGTGTTCATGTGCTTCAAACAATTTTTGGTTTTGGCTAAAAATCTTTCAGCATGTAAAATGGGCACGCTCTGTTCTAATTGAGGGGGGGAATATATTTCTTTTAATTTTAATGCATTTCTAGCTGAACGTGGGATAAAACACCAGTGTAAAGTGCCGTATACAATTCAACAAAATGGAGTTGCTGAACGAAAGAACATGTCACTCATGGAGATGGCGAGGTGTATGGTCAAGAGTCAGACTTTACCACATAGTTTCTGGCTTAAGGCTGTCATGTGTGCATCATATGTACTTAACAGGTGTCCCACTAAAGCACTGTAGTCTATCACTCCATGTGAGGCTTGGCATGATCGCAAGCCATTTGTTTCTCATCTGCGTGTTTTTGGTTGTTTGGCATATGCATTAGTGCCTGAACAACATCGCAAAAAATTGGATGATAAAGCAATAAAATGTATTTTTGTTGGGTATAGTTCGGAAAGTAGAGGCTATCATCTGTATCATCCACAGACTAAACACATTCTGGTTAGCCGTGATGTTGTTTTTGTGGAAGATGATATTCACCCATTGCATTCATGTACTAAGGAGACATTTGTTAGCTCTAGAGACATGTATGGTACTTTGCTGCCTCTTTTTATAGGTGCACAATCTAGTGCTAGTCCTAATGAGCCAACTTTTCAGCCTTTGCAGGTTTCATGTGATGATGCAGATCATCCCATTTCTGATGCAGATTTACATGATGCATTTGTTGATGAGAGAACTGATACTGAGGAGGTAAGAACTATGCCAAAATGGCTGGTGTAGACTTTGTGAGACAACAAATTAGATGCAGCTCTATCATATCATACTCGATCAGGCTCTCATAGTGCCTCTTTTGCATCAGATTGCTATGTTATGGCTACATCTAGTCTCTGTGATGAGATTGAGCCTGTTTTGTTTGATGAAGCACAAAATTCAGAAAATTGGATGGCTGCTATGCAATCTGAATATGATGCTATAATGAAGAATGGTACTTGGTCTTTATGAGACTTGCCTCCTGGAAAGAAGGCCATTAGCACTAAGTGGGTATACAAGTTGAAGCATAAACTTGATGGTACAATTGACATGTATAAGGCTAGGCTTGTTGCAAAGGGATATGCATAGGAAAGAGGCATTGATTTTGATGAGACCTTTGCACCTACATGCCGTATGACTACTATTCGGAGCATCTGTGTACTTGCTGCCCATCATGGTTGGAATGTACATTAGTTGGAAATTAAAACTGCAGGTCTCAAAGGTGACTTGCATGAAGAAGTGTATGTTTTTCAACCCCATGGCTTTGTGTAGAAAGGGCATGAAAACCAGGTGTGCAGGTTAAAGAAGGCAGTATATGGTTTGAAGCAAGCACACGTGCTTGGTATGAGAAGATACATGCCTATTTGACTTCAGATGGTTTTGAGAGTAGTCCAACTAAAAGCACCTTATATGTTAAGTGTGTTAATGATGTGCTTCTGATAATTGTTGTCTATGTTGATGACATGAGGCTCACTAGTGCTATTGAGAACCATATTGCTGATTTTAAGGCTGATTTGCATGCCTCATTTGAGATGTCTGATTTGGGGCATTTGCATCACTATTTGGGCATTTATTTTATGCAAGTTGATGGTGGAATGGCTTTGTGTCAAACGAAATATATTGACACATTATTGCAGTTTTTTGGCCTTGAAGACCGTAAGCCTATTGCCACTCCTATCATCAGGCTATTGGATGCCTGATTTACTTATGCATTACTCAACCAGATATTCCGTTTGCTATCTCACAGATGAGCAGGTCTATGCATTGCCTAGGAGTCAAGCATTGGCAATCGGTTAAGCGGATCCTTCGCTACTTGAGTGGTACCTGGCTACTTGGTTTGTTTTATCCCAAGGGGGGATCACTACCGCCAGATTTGCAGGCTTTTTCTGACTCTGATTGGGCTGGTTGCTATGACACACTAGTGGCTTTTGCTTCATGCTTGGTAGATCATCTATATCTTGGTTGAGCAAGAAGCAGCCTACTATGGCCACTTCCAATTGTGAGGCCGAGTATAGGGATCTTTCACATCCACTGTTGAGTGTGTGTGGCTCAGACGTCTTATGGCCGATTTGGGTGTTGGTCAGTCTTCTACCACCACCATCTTCATTGATAGTCAGAGCGCATTGGAAGATGTGAGGAACCCTATGTTCCATGCTCGCACTAAGCACATTGAGGTGCATTATCATTATGTCAGGGAGAGGTTCTCTGCTGGGGAGATCAGCTTGGCATATGTGCCCACACAGGAGAACATTGCAGACCTTTTCACGAAGGCTCTACCTAGGGAGAAGTTTGAAGGTTTTCACAAAGCTTTGGTCTTACTTCCTTTTTTGGAATGATTTCCACAGAGCTTGGAACTTCCTTATACATGAGTGCTAGCTACTTGTTCACTGCATCACTCCTAGGGGGGATTTGTTGATATATTTAGGTAGTCATGTGTGTGAACACTCTAGGACCATCGGGGCACTTTTTTCCCTCTTTAGGAGGTTCCCCCCCTGTATATATGCCTATTACCCTAATAGGCTACTTATCTTTGTACATTCTAGTGGTAATACATTCTGTATTGTGTGTTGAACTCCAAGCTTCTTCTTCTTCCTTCTGCTGTTCACGTGCTAGCACAGACGTCTAACTGCAACAACCTATTGGCTAAGAATATGATATTTTTAGTCAACCTCTTTAACTTTTTAGCCTCTCCCTCTTTCTAACTTTTGGTCTTCGAATAATTCTTTATTCTCACACATCTGGCCCTGTTGTATTGCTTTGTGTTGCCATGCATGCCTCAATGGTAAGTGTTGCATCTCTTTTAGTGAGGGTGGTGCTTGAAAGGTCCTACTATAATTCTTTGTTTCCACTCTTTGAGACCTGCTTCTTTCGCATAATGGCTTGATGTGTGTGAAGCTTGATATGTGCTCCTACGGGGCTTTGGGCAGAAGATGGTTCTTTCTATTGGGTAGTTTTTCATTTTGGTTTTCTTCTTCTTCTTCTTTTACTTGATTCTCCCTCCACACGTCCCTCCTCTTGAACTCTGTCATGCATCCCTGATAGGCTTTTTTTGGTGACATGAGTATGTTTGAATGACTTTTTGCTCTCTTTTATTTAGCAAATTGGCTTCACGTATCATTAGTTCTTTCCATTGTGCTGATTTGACTCCATCATTTGGTGCCTGTCTATGATATGAAAAGAAACTCAAGTCGTAGGCCACCAATCGAGCATTTAAGTTGGAAGTCATTTTGGAAAAAATTTCCGAATCCATTTCAAAAAACCCTATAAAGAATGCTTCTTGGAATGTTTGCATGTACGTACTCGATAAGAAGATTAAGCGTGAGTATATAGCCATGATTGTAAGTCTGCTTGGCGTGATAGATAGATAAAAAATAAGGGCATCCGTGTCTTGATTAATGCCGATAAAATTAAAAAATGTATATTTAGCATGTTTGAAAACTTTCAAAACTGTGAGTAGCATGCTCAATACTTTATTTTTCATCTTTGTTGTGAGGTCTGGGACTGTAACATATCTATATAGCCAAAATTTGATTGTGCATACCATATATTCTTCCATAGGTACGTAATTATCTGGTGGGCTTGGTAATAATGGATAGTTGAGCCACTGATTATTGATTGTTCCCTGACACTGTGCTTTCCACAATTGCATCCAGGATCTTCTTCTAGGGACTGGGCAAAAAGGTGGATTTACTTGTAGTAAATATGGTGCAAACTCCCAGTGCACCCATAAGGTTGGATTCTTTTCCAAAAATGTTCTTCTCTAGATTGGGTCTGCTTTATCAAACTCTTCTTGTGTGTAAGAAAATGTATCAATTTTGAACTGCAAATCTTTATCTAGTTCTTTCTATGTAGTTCTCTTAATATATTGCCTGTTTTCTTCTTTTAGTGGGCCATATGATATATTGAATGATTCAAAATTTGCTCACAATTTTTACTTTTGATCTTTGCTTCCTTCATTACTTTCACCACTTGATCTTCAAATTGTTCTGTAAGTTGAGACACCAATAGGGTTCTCTCATTACGGCTTAGTTCTGCAATAGGCCGTTTATGTCTATCCGTGCCATTCTCTACTTCTTCTTCTCTTATTGATGAAGGATGTATGGGGGGAGAAAGAGGACGTACCTCAGTCTCCACAGTAGCTAGTTGGGGGCTTTGAGCTACTAGTGTGCCCATATTGTTTTGCTGCACGATTTGGTCATGTAAGCTTTTTATCATTTCATCTTTCTCTTTTAGCTATTCCCTTGCTGGTGTAAGCTCTTTGTTGCTTTGTTTTTTGCTTTCTCCTAATATGACCATCTGATCTGCATCCTTGTTTTTAATATAGCAAGCTTTGGCTGCTTTCCATCTCTTCCTTAATTCATTTGTATCGTACATATATTTTTGCTCCCATTCCTTGCGTAACTCTTGCTCTTGCTTTAGCTGATCTACATACTTAGCTATCTGAGATTCTAGTTCCTATGTATTATTTTGTTGACTTTCTTGTACCTCCACCAGTTGACTTAATAGAATCACATTCATTAATTCTTTATTTCTGTTCCTCAAATTATCGGCTTCATTCGTGTATACCTTGATTTGGCTTTCTAAGATTTTGCTTCTATTTAGCAAACCTGCCTTTTCGGCCTTATTGGCTTCATACCTTCTGTGAACTTCCTTAAGTTGATCTTGCATCTAGTGATTTGCTTCAGTGAGTAGGTTGTATTTTTCCATAGCTTCATTTGTGTCTTGTTCTTTAGTTGCAAGTGCCTCTTGAACTTGTAATACCTATGCATATATCTCTTCACTTAAGGCTTTGAATTGATTTCGCTCCACTAATGCCTTGTCATAGTCACTATCTGCTTCCGTAAGTTGTTGTTGAGTGTCCATGGTTGTATCGATCATTTGTTTTACCACTGGCTTGAGCTATGTCACAACTACATTCAACCATGTTTTTGCTATGCTTGGTTCTTTGCCTCGATGTATATCTTTTCCCTTTTTCATGGTTTGAATCTTTGTCGCATCATATATTTTCACTGTAAACATCTTCTTTAGATGGCCCTTCCTTTGGTTTCTCTATGACTAGGTTCTCTCGCATTTGATCCAACTTTGTGCATTCCACTTCAAGGGAATCCATGACTTGATTTATCTCATCCCACTTACCATTGTCATTCGATTTGCTCCGGATATTGACATTCATGGGTGATGGTTCACGTTCCTCTTGGATTTCAGAAGAAGAGCTGGAATTAACTAAGCCCAGTTCTCTATATTTGTGGAACTTTGTCAATCTCTTTCTTTGGAAAGTTTTTCTATGAGCTTGATGATAATGGTACACTTGAATTGGCAAATTTATCTGTCCTTCCATGAATTTGTGAGTATCCTCCATGGTTTCTTTCAATTCCGCTTCGGTGATAGATGTAGACTGTTTGATTTTGGTTTTGGGAAGTATATGTACTCTTTTTGATGAAGAAGTTGCTTCTTCGGTATTCAATGCTTCTCTTAATCTATTTGCACCTCTCATCATTGGTTGAGAGCTTGTTCCTGCTTCATTGGTTATCTTCACTACTTTGTTCTTTCTCGGTACTATGGCTGGCTTCACATACTTTGCCATTTTTGCTGATGAATGCATTTCTTTAAGGTATTCTCAAATACCTAATGCATGGTATATCAATATTGTCAAAGCCACACTTCCATTTAGAAACTTCTTCTAACCCCATTGTTTCTTTGCCTCAAATAAGAATTCTTGAATATAGGGCATCAGGTTTATCTCATTTCGGATTTGTTTGGTGGCATGAGATAATAATTGCACTATTTTGTTTTTTGGTGCCATATATCTGTGCATATTGGGAAAGCAGAAATGTTGATGCACCAGTCGGACTTCGTCTTCAATATCAATATGATTAATATTTACAATTTTTTTGGTTTTAGTTTCATGGCTTTCATTTTTTAGATCCATGGTCCGATTCGCTCCTGGCACTAATGGTTTGTCTAGGGCTGGTTGCATGGTTCAGACTTGAGTGCATCTCTGGAAATCCAGCTTACGGATTGGTAACTCAAAGTACTTATGGATCCATTATCTTGATAGTCACCAAGAACAAATGCTCTCCTACTGGTTGGTCTTCTCTGAACCAATGTCTTTAGCTTTTGTTACACTTTTCAATGGAAATTCAAGTACTTCCTCTTGAATTGTTTCTTCAGAATCTTCAAAAGTCATCTGCACTCATAATAAAGTAGAGAATCAGTTTACGAAAGGAACCAAATCCATGTGTTTATGTGTGGTTTATTAACATGTCTTTTTTGTTGCTCGGTACCCCCTTGCATAAGTAAATAAGGTATCTTACCACACTTTTCTTAAGTTTTAATTCCTGAAAGAAACAAGAGATTAGTGATAGCCGAAGCATTTATTTATATACATCGGATTATCATTCCTAGGATAGTAGAAGCTAAGTCCTATTCCAATTAGGGAAATGTGCACCACTACTTTTATTGAAGAGTGTATGTGCCGAATGCACGGCTTTGTAATGTGGCCCTATCATGCATACTCTGGATGCAATTGATTCTTCATGAGTGCAAGTAGAGTCTTGTTGAATCAGTTCTTGAGTTCCTTGTTGCATTTTGGGTCTCCATATCCACTTGGTAGTTTGTGCTTGTGGCATTTGCTTCTGTCGAATTCCTCTTTCTGTAGTCTTTGGCTCATTCATGTTGTTGGGCTGAGTTTTATATGTTGTGGTACTTTGGTATTTTTTGCAAGTCTTGATAGATTCCCTTGCTTCACATTGCTTGTATGACATCTCATTGAGTTTTTCTATCTCTTGATTTGCTATCCATCAGACTACTTTCGGGATCCATATGCGTTGTTGAGACTTCCTGGCCTCTATCAATGATTTTGGAAGCCATACATTGAAGAAGTTTTGGTTTATCCCTTTGTGATTATGAACAGTGATTGTTTTGCTGTGTTTCTACCAGATGGTTGATTTTTTCTTGCCTTGTACTAGCATGTTGAGTCAGTCAATCCTTGCATACCCATTGTGGTTGCGTATTGAATGGAGGTGATGTTCGCACTGTTGACATCCATGTAGGTTTCCTTCTTATAGTGTTGATAGGTTGAGAAGAAATGTCCTCACTATTTCACGTCTTGCGGGAGAAGTGGTCACACAATCATGCAATATTTCCCTATTTACAGAAAAATCTAGATTAGGGCACTCTTGATACACATCCTTTCCTGAATCTTCTCCTTTTTCCTTCTTTGAGTTCTCTTCCTATGACACTATGGATACGTGATGACCTAGCTTCCAACAAACTAAAGACTTCTTTATGTCCTACCTTAACTTATATGTATCCTTGTGCAAGATGTATATTGACTTCATTCTCAAAGATCTAGTCCTATCCTAGGATCAGATTTTCAATAAGGTCTTCGTCCTTGCATACCAAGAGCTTTTGCTTCACAGTGGAATTTCCTAGATGAAGGGACATTAGGACTTCTCTTCTAGAATTGACCTTGGTTTGCCTGGCTTCTGTGTTTGTGTCTTTTGATGAGCATTTCCTTGCACTTCTTGCTCTTGAGGTTTCTTATTTTACTTTACAACTTTCTTATTCTCTTCATTTTTCTTCTCCAACCATTTATTCTTGAGTTTTTCTCTTCTAGTCTTCCACTTTTGCATCTTCCTTGTTTGGTTAGTTTCTCTGAGATCCTCCGAATCCTCAACTATCTTATGTTGGGAATGATGGATGAATACTTCAGGATGATGAGTAGGTACTGCCAAATCCTGCTTTGTACCAGCCCTTTGATGCTTCAGAGTTGATAATTAGACCTTCTTAGCTTTCCAATGACACCATAAAATGGCCTATGTACTTTGTAAATGATGTATGAGATTGAATCAAAACAGACAACTTTGAACTTCAAGTCTTCAAGAAAACCTTCTATTTTTGACAATACACCTACTGTATCTTTTGCTCAGTATGACCAGCACAGTAGGAATTGGAAAAATTCCTTTTAGGGGTATCTAATTAGCTTAGCAATATAACTATTTCAAGTGGAATCACTTAAAAAGTTTAACTTTTCTCAAATAAATTAATTTAGCAAGTAAACCTTTACCCTCGATTTTTTAGGACTGCTATAGACTTCGACCATTGATCACCTCGACGGACTTTTCTCTGAAATGGATGAAAACAAATCCTTCAAATTTTGACAGCATGTAGAAGACTTTGAGCTGGTCTCAATAAGGTATAGATCTTTGAATTTGGTGGAGAAATGAGTGAGATATGATCTCCACAAGTTGACTGACTTACAGAGACTATGACAGAGAACTCAGAAATGAACAATGTAAATATAATGTATTAATGAACAGTGTTGTACAATGCCATAGGCATGAATATCATTGCCTAATGGTGTAGAAAGGTGTGGGCTAGAGTGTAGGCCTCACACTTACTCAGAGATGGGATGAGGAGCTCGGAAAGTGACTCTTCTCTCGCGACTTTTGGATGATCCCTTTTTATAGAGGTTGAGTCCAAAGTTTGAATTTGAATTCAAACTTTGGCTCTCTATAATCATGTTCCTACATCCTAGGAGATATTATCTCAAATTGATTGATGCTTTACAACTAATAAAATCCACGACTCCCTTGGGTAGGTGGTTACAAAGATTCCAAGTCAAATATGACTTTTATAAAGAGTAAATGGGTAATTATCTTCTAGCATTGGTTCCCATGCTTCTCCATATGTGTATGGTCTTTACGCCAAATGTGTAAGCTTGTGAATTGCACCAAAAGCTCCCCCTCAAGCCAAACATTTTGGCTTGGTCTTTATCTTCAGTCTTCATGTATATCCTGCAATCCAATCATTGATTTGGACCTGCAAAGTTTGGTTCCATCCAATGCTTTAGTTAACAAATCTGCACACTACATGTTGGTTGATACATATGTTAGTTGAATGTCCTTGCTTAATAGCTTCTCTCTCACATAATGGTAATGGACCTCTATATGCTTGGTCTTGGCATGATAAATAGGATTAGCTGCAAGGTGAAGTGAGCTTGTATTATCTCCAAATATCAATGGTGAGGTAGTATACAAACCCAATTCTGTATACAATAACTTGATCCATATGGCTTCTTGAGTGGTGTTGGCCAATCCTCTATACTCTACCTTTGTAGAAAATAAAGCCACAGTAGGTTGCTTCTTTGAAGACCGTGATATTGGTTTATCACGTGCAAATGAAATGTATCCAGAAGTGCTCCTCCTATCATCCTTATATCCTGCCCAATCTGCATCTCAATAGATCTTAATGTCCAAGTCTGATGTGAAAGGAAAATACAAACCATGATGTTGAGTGCCTTTGAGATACTTTAGAATTCTTTTGGCAGCTTCTAAGCGAGGTACCCTTGGCTTGTGCATGAACTGACCTAGCATACTAACTCCATATGCAATATCTATCCTTGTCAAGGTAGCATAGTTAAAGCTTCCCACTATGCTTTGGTAACCTGTGATATCATCAATTTCATCACCATCATGTGCACTTAGTTTTAGGTTTACCTCCATTGGAGTACTTGCAACTTTGGCATCCTGCAAATCAAACTTCTTTAACATATCCTATATGTACTTTCTCTGAGTAATCTAGATTCCAGAGTTAATATAGACTAACTCAAGTCCAAGAAAATACTTTAGTAAACCAAGATCGCTGATCTTGAACTCCTTCATCATCTGATTCTTGATTTGTCTGATTCCATTAACATCATTTCCTGTAAGTATGATATCATCAACATAAACACATAGGTATATTACCTTTGAATTACTTCTCTTAATGAATAGAGAAGTGTCTGCCTTGCTCATGACAAAACCTTGGTCTTGAAGGTATGTGGTCAACCTGTGATTCCATGCCCTAGGTGCCTGCTTCAATCCATAAAGAGCCTTTTTTAATTTGCATACAAGTGTTACCTTGTTAGGATCCTCATAGCCAGGAGGTTGTGACATATATACCTCCTTTGAAATCTATCCATTAAGAAATGCATTTTTTACATCCAATTGATACATGTTCCAATTTTTAGATGCAGCCACACTTACCAATACCCTGATGGTTGGCATCTTGGCCACATGTGAGAATCTTTCTTCATAGTCAATGCCTTGGGTTTGTGCAAAACCCTTGGCCACCAATCTGGCTTTGTATCTACTAATTGACCCATCAGAATTTCTTTTGATTTTATAGATCCATCTAGATCCAATTACCTTCATAGCCTCTTTCTTTGGTACTAGTTCCATGTGTCACTTTCCTTGAGTGCTTCAATCTCCTCATCCATAGCTTCCTTCCATTCTGTCTTGGTCTTCTTCAATTGAAAAGTCTTTGGCAAGATAAATAGAATGTTTAGTGACAAGAGAGGTGTCATACCCATATCTGATAGGATTTTTGCTCTCCCTTTGTGATCTTCTGATTGATTGATTTGAAGATTCAGGTATGTCTTCAACTTTCTTCATCTTGAGTTTGCCTTTTGACTTCCATGCCTTGAATTCTTCAAGATTGATAATGTCTTCATCATCTGAATTGGTGCCTTCACTCTGAGTAGGTTCCTCCTTAGCAAGACTTGGAAACTCCTCCTCCAAGTCATAGGGTAGTTTAAACTTCCTGCATTCATTCTCATACCATGAATCATTTTCATCAAAGACAACATCTCTACTAACCATGAAACCCTTATTTGAAGGGTTGTAGAACCTATACCCTTTCTGATTCTGATCATATCCAATAAAGATACATTTCTCAGCTTTAGGGTCTAGCTTACCTCTTATCTAAGAAGGAATGTGTACATATGCTACACATCCAAATATCCTGCAATGATCAAGTGAGGGTCTCTTACCATGACATGCTTCATAAGGAGTCATCCCATAAAGGGACTTAGGTGGTAACCTGTTTATGAGGTAAGTGGCATTAGATACACTCTCTGCCCATAAATAGTTAGTGTTGGGGGATTCTTAGACAAGAAGGGATTCGAGTGTCTGTAGGAGAAAAGGGAAAGGAAAGAAGAGAAAATACACACTGGAAGCCTCTGTCGATTGATTACAGTAAGACAAATACAAGGTTGAAGCACAATACAACCAATGCTTCTGTGCAAAATCCCACAGAGTGCTCAATTACAAATACCAAATACCCAAGGTACTTGTTGCTGCCGGCCTCCTCTGCACCAAACCTCCACCTTCTACAAGCCTGCTCTTGTGCACACCTTGCACCAAGCTTCCACTAAGGGGGAGGGATGGATACCTTCTGTCAGCACAGGCACACTTCAGTAAGTCCTTGAGATCCTTGGGGGACAAGCTTAGCACTCCTCTGCACACTTCCTTGGTCACTCTTCATGCACACCTTGCACTTCACTTCTCTGCGTCGTACACTGTGTGTCTCTTGCACTTCTCTCTCTTGCTCCACTTAGACTATGCTCACTCTTGCTTACACTTAGAATGGTCCAAGAATGGTCCTTGCCTTGATTTGAGTGTGTCGATTCACGTATGCTCCTAACTGCAAGAGTATCTTGGTGCTCACTTTGATGTCCCAAGATTGTCTTCACAAGTGGCATCCAACGACTCCCTGTTTTGTCTTGTAGTGACTTTAGACTAAAACCAAAAATTTTAATTGGGAGGCCATACTTTCACTTCTGCGTACGCTGCCGCTTCACATACCTTCACATTTCATTTTAACTCTTCACTTTTGCACATAAGAGAGGGTTCACCTGAACCTTCCAAAACACTTTAAAAACACTTTGAACCTTAGGGAAATTAGAGAAAATACCTCTGCAACCTGCAACCCACTTTCTCCAATTTTACCCTTTGTGGACAATTAATTGTGCACTACCTGTGCACTTTGACACCTGCACCTTAGCACTTTGACTTTGCAGTAGTTGACTTTGACCTTGACTTTGTTGACTTTGACCAGTTTGACTTTGACCTTTTGACTTTGACTGTGGTTGACTTTGACTACGGCTGACTTTGACCATTATGAATTTTATGGGCTCAACAGTTGCCCACCACCTAATGTGCTCTCCGTCCCCGAGAGCTATAGCCAAAACTCTGAGCATATGGACACCACGATTATGGATTTGCAAAACTTCAAAAAGACACTAGAGCAGCCACCAAGTCCACCATGAGCAGCAGAGAAAAAGCACCAGAGAGTAATTGAGCATAGTGGACACCACGATTATGGATTTTCAAAACTTCAAAAAGACACTAGAGCAGCCACCAAGTCCACCATGAGCAGCAGAGAAAAAGCACCAGAGAGTAATCAGCAATGTGGGTAGGACAGAATGTTAGAAGGAAGGAAGGGTGAAAGAATGGGTGAAGGGGAGAGATATATGCTACATATGGGTAGGGCAGAATGTGAGAAGGAAGGAAGGGTGAAAGAATGGTTGAAGTGGAGAGATATATAGGAGATGGGACCAAGGATTGAATTGGAGAGATAAATGGAGGATGGCAGAAAGTGAAAAAATGGAAATGTAGATGTGCTAGAATGGGAAATGTATTTGGAGGTTGGCAACAGAGGGGGGAAGTAGTGGTTGGTTGGGGAAAGGGGGACGGGTTTGGATGAAGGGAAGGGGGCAGGGGCAGTGTTTTTTGGGGGGTAAGGGGGATTGGGGAAAAAGCGAAAAAAATGAAAAAGCGCAAAGAGGGAGATGGGAGAATATGGAGGGGTTGCAAATAAAGAAATTCCCAACCAGAGAGAGACCAACCTGTACACATACATATTAATAAAATGACCAGTAAACAACCAGAGAATGCACAAGGAACACACAATGAACACAGAACCAGAATCTCATATATAATAGCAGAAAAAATACAAGGAAACCTCTGTCCATGGTAAGGACATGAAGTGCCAATGAATGGCAAAGAGCTGCCTAGCAGAAAGTACATGATGAGCCAATGAATGGCAGCGAAACCAAAAGGATAGCTACATGCATCCTACGAACTGACCCTCAACAACGAAAGGAGGCAAGGGCAGACCAAATGAAGCTAGAGAAAACCAAGGGGGTATGAATGCCTAGAGCCTAGGGGAGAGACACAGTACGAGTGTCTAGCTAAGGCATCGTCGGAGAATGAGACCCATCCCCAGGTGGAACATCGCTCTGAAGTGGAGGTAAGTTGGGTAAGGTGGGTGGAATGATGGCTGCCTCCTCAGTCCATGCAGCAATCCTGCTGGTTATCCATGATGTTTTTGTGGAATATGCAATTCAGCCATTACTTTCATGTACTAAGGAGACATCAATTAGCTCCAAAGATGTGTATGCCACTTTGTTGCCTCTTTTTATAGGTGGATAGTCTAATGCTACTCCAAAACAAGCAATTTTGCAACCTTTATATGTTCCACATGATGATGAAGATCATTCCATATCATTATGTAGATTTACATGATGCAGTTGTTGATAAGAGGGCTGATATAGAGGAGGCCAAAACTATGCCTAAAAAGCTGGTGTAGACTGTGAGGTAGAAAAGTAGATCCACCTCTATCATATCGTACTCATTCACGCTCTCATACTGCTTCTTATGCATCAGATTGCTATGCTATGGTTGCCTCTAGTCTTTGTGATGAAGCACAAAATTCTAAAAATTGGATGGCTACTATGCAATCCAAATATGATGTATTTATGAAAAATGGTACGTGGCTTTTATGTGACTTGCTTCTTGGCAAGAAGGCCATTGGCACTAAGTGGGTATACAAGTTGAAGCATAAGCGTGATGGAACAATTGACAAGTAGAAGGCTAGGCTTGTTGCAAAAAGTTATGCTCAAGAAAGAGGAATTGATTTTGATGAGATCTTTGCACCTACATGCTGAATGACTACTATTTGCAGCATTTGTGCACTTGCAACTCATCATGGTTGGAACATACATAAATTGGAAATAAACATAAGGATAATAAAGTCCTTCATTTATGGTTCCTTTGAGATACTTGAGAATCCTTTTGGCAGCATCCATGTGTGGTTTCCTTGGTGTGTGCATAAATTGACTTAGCACACTCACACTGTAACATATATCTACTCTTGCCAATGTGCAATAGTTGATACTACCCACTAGACTTTGATATGATGTGATGTCCTCTATGAGTTCACCTTCATGTGAGCTCAATTTGTGATTGACCTCAATTGGAGTACCATGATCTTTGTAGAAAACTTCCAAGCCTAGGAAGTAGGTAAGTGAACCCAAATCACTTAACTTGAACTCTTCTCTCATATGATCTTTGATCTTCTTCATACCATCTGCATCATTTCCTGTCAATATAATATCATCTACATATACACATAGATAGATGATCTCAGAATTACTCTTTTTAATAAAGAGTGAAGGATCTGCCTTGCTTGGTTGAAAGCCTTTGTCCTGCAATAATGAAACAAGCCTGAAATTCCAAGCTCTTGGGGCTTGCTTGAGACCATACAATGCTTTGTTAAGTTTACACACATAATCAGGATAAACTTGATTCTCAAAACGAGGTGGTTGTGCCATATATACCTCTTTTGTTATCCAACCATTCAAGAATGCATTCTTTATATCTAGTTGAAGTATCTTCCAATTCTTGGACAATATCATCTTACAATAGTGTTAGAAAATAATGTGGTCAATGATCTAGATCGCACACAAGCAGGCTTAGTTCTTCTAGGTCTAATCTTGAAGATAAAGATGTCACATGTGTCTCAAGATCTATGGTGCATAAGAATTTGGACTTTGAAAAATAGGCTCAATAGTGGGTGTGTTTGTTTTAATTTGGAGTTGTCTCCAATCATTGTAGTATAAAAGAATAACAACCTCAAATACTTTAATTGTCAATTTGGGAAGTACGCTAAGCCCCTAGCCCCTTCTTTATTAATGAAATCCAAGATTTATCATCACAAGATCAGTTTCATTAGAGTTATCACAAAAGATATGGATAATTCTCATAACTCTTGTAGATTGAGTTAGGAATAAGCTTTTTCAGTGATCCTTGTGCACGTGTGCTATTTTTCATAATAAATACATTGATAACATCAAATTTAAATTTCAATACTTGTACCCTTTTGATGAGAGAATTGCAATGTTGATAGATTTGTACAATCAAGATGAAATAGTAATTTGAAGGATTAATGGAGCTTAGAAGATAAAGATAGACCTATGAAGGTATGAAAAACTCAAAGAACTATTGATCACAAAGATAAATCCATGAAAAATCCTCAAAAAATTAACTTGAAATCACCATTAAGTCTTGATGACAAGATTTGGAAGAAAGAAGAGCTCTCCATTCCTCATTGATTGCCAAAAAATACAGGATGCCCTACAATTGAGTTGTAATTGACTTATATACTTTTTCAAGTGTCCCTTTTCACACTCAAAATAATTCCTCTAAACTTTTACCCAAAAAATCCACTAGCTTGAGAGCTCTAAAAAATCTATAAAAATATATATATATTACATCTAATCATGCGCAAGACTCTTCCTTATTTTTTCAATAATTAGAATATTCCATTCTACTATACTACAAGATTTTTCGTTTGCCTTTACAAAAAATCTTTTTCCAACATTTCTCCCCCTCCTTGCTTTTTGTTATCCTTGAAAAAATTGACGACTGAACTCATACTAGGTATGATCATTGTTACTTTGAAGAAAAGTTATATATTTAAGCTATTTAAGATGTCAACCATCACTCTAGAACTCTCCATGGCATTACGGATGTGCATGCAACACTTTGCATTCTCGAGGCAAGACAGGTTTTCTCAGCCACACAAGAAGATTTGGTTCAGCTTGTACATGGCACGTAGTTTTTTTATGTGGATTGAATTGACATATTGGATCAATGATCAGTTGTATGCAACCAACCATAGATGGATAAGGAAACTAGTAATTAATGGTTTTTGTGCAATTTCAAGGATTTTTTATATGTTTTTAGGTTATGATAACCCTATTGAGAGAGTGTTCACATGTACTCAGTTATAGGCATTTAGGAGTAGTGATAAATCTACATCCCGTCCTACTAAGTGCATGCAAGGTACTATCCTTTGTCTCCAACTTATTCAGACCTTGCCATCACCTCAACCATCTGTGTAGCCATCTCCTCCAAGGCCACACTCCATGATTCCACCCATTCGCATCCACCTTTCATGACCCACATCCTCAGAATGCCAAGGTGATTTTAGAATTAGGCAATCCATAGGAACTACTACCATAGAACCAATAGCTATAGGAGAGGCTACTACAAGACAAACTACTACAAGATAGACTACTATAGGACATACTACTACAAGAGAAACTATTATAGGAGAAACAAATATAGCTACAACAGAAGAGCTTTGTCTTCCTTGTATGAGATAGGCTCACTAAAAGAATTGGCAACCACGTTTGATTTGGAAATGCCAGATCTACTCAATACTAAATTTTCATTCTCAAATATGCAATTTGTCTCACAAGAGTATGAGTGCCCAAGCTACACAAGTTTACAAACATATCATGAGGGCTAGACTCTAATCAAGAGGATAAATATCAACCACTAAGTGATGATGAAGAAGATGAGCAAAGAAATCAGCAGGACCAAGATGATCACCAAGACATGCAAGAGGAACAAGAGGAAGGCCAAGACACAAAAGAGGATCATGCTCAGGATTGAGTTGCCTATACATTCACCTTGCCGAGGCTCTATGAAATAATGCAAGTAGTCAGCACCCACCATGAACTCACTAAAGAACAGAGCCAAGAGCTTTTACAACAAGAACTCGACAATTGTGGCTTTGATGCACCGCTAATCAAGAAAATCCATATGCTCACATAGGTCATTGGTGTTGTTGAAGCACTCAGTTACCTCTCAAATAGACCATTCTAGAAGTTTGATCCTTGTCATGTATATCTCCAACCCCATGTTGTCCATTCAAGTTCTAGTACCTATGTGGCCACACACCTCCTCCTATCTTGCCAATCGATACCTCCTTCTTAACCGAACCACCCGTTCCCCTCATCACAACCCTATCCCAACTTTCCCAAGAATTCTAGGCCATTTTTGTGGCCCAACCCCAAACCCCACCTTGTTGTCATGCCCCTATTGTATCTCCACCTCGATCCCCCACTCAAACAACTATCTTCACCCAAAAATATTCTTATAACATCACCACCAACCACCATTGTCTCCACCCCTATTACCAGCACCCCTTCTATTCCTCCAACCATTGCACCATTCTCACCTCCTCTCGAAGCCTCCTCTCCAACCCTTGTTCACTCCATTTTTCTCTCCAGTTTCCCCCTCTTTTTTCTTCACTCTTGAACCCATCGTCTGCACATCTTCATCATGGGACACTACCTCTTTATCATAGGTTCATCTAAGCACCTTCTTTCAACCACCCATTTCTTAACCTCTTCCATTTTCATCACCATTCTTGACAAGTTTCACTAGCACATCATCACACACTTCACCCACAGTATCACTTTTCACTATCGAGACCACATACACAACCACGTCTGATGCCATGGACATCTCACTGCCCACTACACCAGACCCCATGCACAACTTTCAACCCCCCCACCCATCTCACTGGCACTCACAAGCATATTCACATTTGCATCCACTCTTTGCATCCCCTCTCCCATGAACACAAGGAGACACATAATACTTTAGAGGTTTAGCTTGAGAACCAAAATAGGAAAGCAATGGTAGAGATGGAAGAACTCGCAAAACAAAGATAATTTCAAAGCTATGATGGATACCCTTGGTGCACCAATTAGTCCTAGCCAATTCCAAGCAGTGTCACCAAAGACCATAAAAATCATTTTAGAGGATTACACCACCTTATTAAAGGCTCGCAAAAAGATTAATAATGACTATGCAAATTTGAAGAATATAAAAGTAATAAATATTGAGAATATGAGAGTGCATCTTCTTTTTGAATCTAGGAGACACTCCATTTCTAGTTCATTTCCATTTTATATTATATCCCTTTGTATTTGGATACTTTGCCATTCTCTTCTAACCATATTCAAGGTATTCTAGAGGATTAGGGCATCTCATGTATCCACTCCAGGCTTTGAGGATGAAAATTTAGATCATGTCTACAATGGGTACTACATCTTCATTGCAAATCTAATATCATTGGCACTACCAAATCAAATACCTCCCACATGTTATGAACATAATGTCGAGGAGATATTCACAATCGAATTTTGGCAGTATCACTCAGAGGTCTTTATCACTAGACCAATCCACCTCCTCAAACTATTTTCATGTGAAGAGATGATGTACTCCATGCACTATGGGTACCCACCACAAGACACTCCACATGTGGTTGATTGGACTAAATTGGAGTAAGATTTGGCATGAAGCCTGCATGTCAACAAGCACACCCTCACCCTAAAATTATTACTAAACTATATCAATCGCTCCTTGCAACAAGGATTTGTCAGGGACAACAGACGTGAGAGAGATGGGGGTATTAGTGGTACCAAAGGTGGAGGAAGCTAGCAGAGATGCAAAGGAAGCATGTGAAGGGAGCTACTGCAAGGCCAAAGGGGACCTATAATAAGTTTTCCAAGAATCAGTGCAACTCAATGAATATAAACATCCTTTTGGTTCCCAAAAGTGATTTTGATCACTAACTTTGTATTATAAAATTCCAATTTTGAATATTTGTGCTCCATGTTTTGCAAGCTGAGAAGTCCTCGAGTTTGAGGAGCTTAGGTAAAATGTACATACCAAATTTCATATTCTTTAGAGATCATTTGATGCCTCGAAAGTGACTTATGACATAATTTTGAACTATGTTGGACATTGAGATGTGAGCAATCCAAGAGGGTTCTTGTAGTCTGAGCTATGAAAAGAATTATTTCTCCTTCCATCATCTTTTCTATTGTTTATTTCTTTTGTGTGTGTGTGTGTGTATCTAGTGTGCTTCTCACCTTCACCGTCATGCACATCACTCATTCACCATTGTCATATCATCCTTATATCTCTACGGATTGAAAATTAAAGAGGTGGAGCTCCTCAACATGATACTCATCTTTCTCTAGAGCAACATTCCATGTGTGAAAAAAAAATGTGCATGTAAGATGAGATATATGAATACATTGCACCTATAACAATAGTATCATAGTTACCTTATAAGCGATCCAAGACAATAGATCACATCTCGTACTCTTTTCATTGTACATCCATCAATAACCAAAGATAAAATATGTTTCAAAAAGTTATGCCAGTCATGGGTCTTTAACCCAGATAAGATCTTATCATCCATAGTAAACATGTTTTGGAAAGATGATCCATATCCTGTAGAAATCAGAATCAATTGAATCCTATTGTTGATAGTCTGTATCTCTTTTTTTTGTAAGTACCCAAGGAGTAGGTGCATAAGTTGTTTCCTGTCGATGTCTATCAAAAACTGGCCATAACTTTGGTTTTGAGTTTTGATCTTTCAAATCATTCCTTGATGCTATGGTATCTTTTAGTCCAAGAAGATGTTGCCATAGTGAATAACCAATATTCTTGAATATATGCATAGGATCAAGAAGATGACATACTTTTAACTCTTTCCGATACTCCAAAGAGTACCATATTGATATCTTCTCTGTGAGTGTCAATTTTCCTTTACCTCTCTTCACATACTCATTATCTTCATCATCACTGAAGATTTTTTTTTCTAGATCTATCAGAGATCCATCTGTCCATTTTTTATACCAATCCATAGGTGTCATAGGTTTTGGACACTGACCTATTTCAAGCTTTCCATTAAAATTTATCACTTCTCTTTTATATCTTAATGGATGATCATCAGGCAAGAATCGTCGATGTCAAAGATAAATATTTTTGTTGAGATTCTTATTATAGATTGATCTCAACCAATCACCACAATATGGACAAGCTTTATAACCCTTAGTAGATATTCCTGCATCATGAAAATGATAAAAATATGATTAGATTAAATCACATTTATTTGTATGCATATTGAATAAAAAATTACATCAATACCTGAACAAACACCATATCCTAGAAAATCGTGAATAGTCCAAGCCACAATGCCACGAACCATAATATGTCTTTCATTGATGCTTTTCGATACATCAATGACATTAATACCTCTCCATAACTCTTGGAGATCGTCAATGAGAGGAGCAAGATATATTTTCATATCTTTAACTTGTCTTTTTCCTAGGATTAAAAGTGAAAGCATTAAATGTTCCTTTTTAATGCTAAGATATGATGAAAGATTGTAGTTTATGACTTCCACTGGCCATGTTGACCATTTATTGGATTTCATGGAGAATGGATTAACCCCATCTAATGCAACTCCTAACTTTAGATTCTGTGGATTTTGTGCAAATTTAGGCCATGTAGAATCAATATGCTGAAAAGCAACTCTATCATGAGGAATTTTGATTATCAGTACTTTTATGATCATGTCCCCATGTCAAAAGCTTTGATAATTCAGATTCCATACCTTGCTTGTAGCAACACTTATTAATGTCCTTATTGTTGATATCTTGGCAACAGGAGAAAATATCTCCTCATAATCAATGCCATAACTTTGTGCATAACCTTTACAAACAAGCCTTGTGTAGCTCAGTGATGAGTAGCACCTCCTTTAATGTCAATCCGGGAAGACGTGAGGATGGTATGAAGACCTCGAGCAAGTGGCGGCTCAAGTGCGTGAGTGAGAAGCACACAATCATGCACACACATAAACACACACGCGCACACACGGCAAGACAAAGAGAGAGATTCAATGGAGTTCTTAGATTACTTTCAAAAGCTCTTACAAGTTTGTTTCAATTACAATCTAACCTCAAAAATGAGCTCTCTAGCTCCTTTTATAGTTTTGACTAGCTTTGGCCCTGTTCAGACCTAGTGTCCGGCCTAGTTAAAAATTAGGTTCCAGGACTTATTTGGGGGCTCAAACGAGATCCAAAAATTACGAAAATTGGCAGGTAGATACTTCTAATGCTCCTCAAGCTCAAGGACTCCTTGGCTCGCACAAAATGGAGCTACAAAAAGATGAAATGATATTTACAATGATGTTTAGTGATGAGAATCACTTTTAATTGGTGTAGAGGTTTTGAAAAATTAAAGTTGCCTTAGTGCTAAATCTGCGTGAATGTTCATAAGTGCTTCTTCCTGAAGAAAATTGTTGGCCTACTTGCCAGATCTTCGTTGACTTCCTTGTCTGCTTGTGCCTTCTCTCCCTTGTCCGCTGCTAACACCTTGCTTTATATTGACTTACTAATTCATCATTGTTTCTCTTTATCCTGTACACCCATTTGTTACCGATTACCTTCATGTTAGGTTTCCTTGGAACTAGACTCCATGTATTGTTCTCATACAAAGCTGTCATTTCTTCATCCATTGCTTTAACCCATTTCTTTACCTTTGATGCTTCTTTAAAAGTTGTTGGTTCTTGCTCCTCAAGAAGTTTTTCCATAGAAGCTTCATGAGAAAATATTTGTGTTTGCCTTCTTTCTCTTACTGGATACCTTGATTGACTTCTTGTCCTATTATGCTTTTCTTGTTGTTGAGTTTGGGTTCTTCTTGATGTCGAACCTTCACTTTCTTCTTCTTGTGACTCAATTTCCTTTGAAATCAAATCGAGAATTTTCTTCAACTTTTGATTGGGGGAAGTTACCTCTTCATGTATAATTTGACTTTCTAGTGAGCTTGGAGAACTTGGCTCTTATTTGTGACTTCTTGTAGTTTCTTCTTCATCTACCCTGCACTTCATGTTTATACCAAGAGTTATCTTCATGAAAAATAACATCTCTCGAAACAGTTACCTCTGCCATATCTAGGTTCACACATCTATATCCTGGTTGCCCTTCTGCCATACCAATGAAAATCATTTTTTGTGACCTTGGATCCAACTTTGATCTTAACTGTTGTGGAACATGAACAAAACATATGCTTCCAAAAATTCTACAATTAGAAATATCTGGTTTTTATCCATAAAAAAATTCATAAGGTGCTTTTTGTACATGACTTTGAGTAGGTGGTAACCTGTTCATCACATAAACTGCCATATTGCATGCTTCAACCCAAAAAGTAAGTGATAAGTCCTTTTCATTTAACATGCACCTAACCATCTCCAAGATAGACCTATTTCTTCTTTCGGACACACCATTTTGTTGAGGTGTGTATCTATCTGTAGTTTCCTTTTTTATTCCTTCTTCCTCCAAATATGTAAGAAACTGATTAGAAAAGTACTCACCTCCTCCATCTAATCTCAACCTTCTTATGCTTCGACTTGTTTTCTTTTCAACAAATGATTTAAACTTCTTGAATATATCAAATACTTCTGATTTGTATTTCATAAAATAAATGAATGTAAATTTTGAGAAGTAATGAATAAATGTTACAAAGTACTTGCTACCTACCATGGACTCTTCTTGAGATCGACCCGATACATCATTATGAATCAAGTCCAAAATAACTCTGCTTTGCAATCTTGCTTTTGAAAAAGGACTTCGTACCTGTTTTCCAAACTAACATGCCTCACAAACAAAATCCAAATCTTTCTTAGGTAGTTGTGGTAGACCTTCAACCAATGATTTCTTTGTAATGTCCTTTAATCTGCCAAAACTGATGTGTCCTAATCTTTTATGCCACAAATCCAATTGGCTTACTTGAGTCTCATTAACCATTTTATAACTTGCACAATTTGGAACTTCAACTTCATAAGTATATAATCTGTTTACCTTTTGTCCTTTTATAACAAAATTCCCATTCTTCTTCTGATAAGCCTACCACTGATTATTATCAAAATCGACCTTCACTCCATTGTCCTCCATCTGTCCAACTGAAATAAAATTTCTTGTAATAGTAGGAATAAACAAACTTTTGAGCATCACTGCTTTTGAGAGTATGTATGCAAATTAATCTTTAGTTCCAACATGATGAATATCAATATCTTCATTCACTACCTTCTCTCGGATATAATGCTAGTGTACTTCAATATGTTTGGTTCTTGCATGGTACACTCAATTAGATGCTCGTTGTAATGAACTTACATTATCTCCAAAGAGAAATGGATGTGATGTACATAGCCTTGTATCTTCACAAAGTTTCAAATACCACATAATCTCACATTTTGCATTTGTAAGACTCCTACATTCATCTTCTGTGCTTGAAAGTACTACTATAGGCTTTTTTTGGAACTCCATGAAACCAAATTATTACCTGCAGATATCAAATATCCTCTTGTACTCCTTCGATCATCTTTATTTCCAACCCAAGTTGCATCATTGTATGCTTTCAAATTCATAACTTCATGATATTTATAGCTCAAACCTTCATTTAATGTACCATCCAAATATCTTAAGACCCTTTTAGTTGCTTGCATATGTACATCCATGGGTTTGTTCATAAATTGAGATAACATAGTTACCCTAAATATAATATCCGGCCTTGTTAAGGTTGCATATAAAAGAGAACCAATCAAAGACATATAGATACATGGAACTTCTAAAGTTTCACCATTATACTTCACATTGGGTTCCATCAGATTACTGATACATCAACGAATATGAAATATACTTCCTTTGTAGAAGATACATGTCATCTTCTTTCTTCATAACTTCGATTCCAAGGATGTAGGTCGATTCTCCTTAATCTAAAATTTTAAATTCAGATCCAAGTGTTGCTTTGATCCTAGCTATTTCACCTTCATGATTTCCTATTATTATCAAATCATCCACATCAATTGGCACATAAACCATCAATGACCCTTTAACTTTAACAAACAAAGAAGAATTTATATTCGAACACCTACATCTCTACTTCTCAAGAAACTTTACCAATCTAAAATTTCAAGCCCTTGGATCTTGTTTAAGACCAAATAATGCTTTCAAGAGTTGACATACATGTGTAGGATTTTTGGAGTCTTGATAACCAACCTGTTGCTCCAAGTATAAATGTTCGTTTAAATCATCATTGAGATACACATTTTTTATAACTAATTGATAAAGATTCCATATCTTGCTTATAGCAACACTTATTAATGTCCTTATTATTGATAACTTGACAATAGGAGAAAATGCCTCCTCATAATCGATGCCATACTTTGTGCATAACCTTTACAAACAAGCCTTGCTTTATATCTACTTACTGAACCATCACTATTTCTCTTTATCATGTACACCCCTTTGTTATCAATTATCTTCATGTTAGGTTGCCTTGGAATTGAATTCCATGTATTGTTCTCATACAAAGTTATCATTTATTCATCCATTGCCTTAACCCATTTCTTTACCTTTGATGCTTCTTTATAAGTTGTTTGTCCCTGCCCTTCAAGAAGTTTTTTCATATAAGCTTCATGAGAAAATATTTGTGGTTACCTTCTTTATCTTATTGGATGTTGTGATTGACTTCTTGTCCTACCATGCTTCTCTTGCCTTCAAGATTGGGCTCTTCTTGATGTATAACATTCACTTTCTTCTTCCTTTGATTCAATTTTCTTTGAAAGTAAATCTAGAATTTTCTTCAATTTTTTATTTGTGGAAGTTATCTCTTCATGTCTACTTTGACATTTTGGTGAGCTTCTAGAACTTGGCTTCTTCTTCAAGAATTCTTGTAGTTTCTTCTTCATCTATCTACACTTCATGCTTGTACCAAGATTTATCTTCATGAAAAATAACATCTCTTGGAACAATTACCTCTCTAGTATTTGGGCTGATACATCTATATCTTGGTTGCCCTTCTATCATACTAATGAAAATTATTTTTTGTGATCTTGGATCCAAATTTTCCCTTAATTGTTGTGGAACATGAATATAGCATATGCTTTCAAAAATTTTGCAATTAGAAACATTTGGCTTTGATCCATAAAATACTTCATGAGGTGCTTTTTGTACATATCTTTGAGTAGGTGGAATATTGTTTATCACATATACTACCATATTGCATACTTATGTCCAAAAAGTAAGTGGTAAGTCCTTCTCATTTAATATGCAGCTACCCACCTCCAAGATAGACATGTTTCTTCTTTTGGCCATACCATTTTTTTGAGGTGTGTATCTTTTTGTAGTCCCCTTCTTTATTCCTTCTTGCTCCAAATATACAAGAAACTGATGAGAAAAATACTCACCTCCCCCATGTGATCTCAATCTCATGTTTCAACATGTTTTCTTTTCAGCCAATTATTTAAACTTCTTGAACATATCAAACACTTCTTATTTCTCTTTCATAAAATAAACGAACATAAACTTTGAGAAGTCATCAATGAAAGTTACAAATTATTTGCTACTTGCTATTAACTCTTCTTGAGATGTATCCCATACATTAGTATCAATCAAGTACAAAAGACCTCTGCTTTGAAACTTGCTTTTGAAAAAGGACTTTGTACCTATTTTCTAGATTGACTTGCCTCAAAAACATAATCTTAATTTCTTGCTTTGGTAGTTGGGATAAACCTTCAACCAAGGAGTTCTTTGCAATATCCTTGAATCTTCCAACATAGACATGTCATAATCTCTTGTCACAAATTCAATTGACTAACTTGAGTCCCATTGATCATTGTATAACCTACATAATCTAGAACTTCAACTTCATAAGCATATAATCCACTTTCACTCCATTTTTCTCCATCTATCCATTTGAAATCAAATTCCTTGTAATACTACAAACAAATAAAATATATTTGAGAGTTACATGTGCATTAAGTGGACAATCACCAATATACACTACTTCATGCTCAATACTATCTCATGTAGCAATGGTGACTCTTGACTCTAGATTATGTAATTTCACAAAAAAAATCATATTATGACTCATGTGTTTTGAGCAACCAGTATCTACATGCCAAGTTTTGTTGTTTACCTTCCTCTTGTCTATTTTTGTGTGCATAGCCATAAGAATGTTTTGGTTTTATGTACGAGCCTCCTCTTGCACTAAATTTGTTTTGATGCATGTGCTCTTGGCCTCTTCCTCTTTTTCATCCTCTAAAACTACCTCTTCTATTCGGATTGGAGAAGCAATCCTTGGCATAATGACCAACTATACCACAATAGTTACAAGTCGCCTTGCTGATTTGTTTGATTTTGGTGACCTTGTTGCATTGTTCTTCCTCCTCTAGTAGCATTATAGTTCCTCTTTGGCCTTGTGTATTTTGATATGTTCCTCTTGCATTGATGGTGAATGTTCCTCCTCCTCTTAAATTTCCTCTACCTTTTGCTCTATTTGATGAAGTATAAATAGGTAGATTCTCTCGAGTCATGATATATGTAATAAACAACTTCCATCTTTCATCTTCTCTCAGACCATTTAACATGCTATTAAACTTTATATCCTCACTAGGAGATGCATCAATAGAGTATAATTCTTCAATAATAGGTTTTACCTCAAGAACATAATCATTTATTGATTTTCCTGATGTCTTTTTTACTCTTGTCAACTCAAAAACCTTTAGAGATGTATAGGAATCCATTTGAAATTCTCACATGGGATGATTTCTCACATCATATAAATAGTCCAATAAGCTTTATGAAAGATATGATAGCAAAATCGCTTTGAAATCAAGATGTTACATTTATAAAATTTTAAACATCATAGTGAAAAGCTAGAAGTGATGGAACATCCCAAGATTTTCAAAGGATCAAAGATATGTTTCCAAACTTCTAAGATCAAACTTGTTTGCAAATTGTCAATAAAACAAAGATTGTTGATTGCAAAAAAAAAATACCAAAACTTCTCTGAGTAAACCTGATTAAATCCAATTATATAGTTTTCTCTCACCATAGTCATCCCTACATTTTTTATGTTGCCCCTACAACGAGGGCTAAAGTTTAATAACCAAAGTTGTATGACCATCACCAAAAATCATGGCTACATTTATCTATATTCACCAAAAATCATGACTACATTTATCTATACTCCCATTATAAAAGCTATGTGAAGCTCTACATCACATTAGGAGTGCATGGGTGGAAAGCACTATCGTTGTAGTTGCATTACTCTTGGTAGTTTGAGAATTTGAGTTCTCAATCTCTCAATGTATTTCTCTCTATCTACATTTTTTTCTCAAGTTTATCTATTGATCTAATTTGTTGTGCTATTGTTTCTTACACATAGGCCCCATTTGTCATCCTTGACTTGGTGATGATTGGATCTAGTCTAAAGGAAACAATAAGAGTCTCAAGTTTCTTAACCTTGGTATTCATGTTTTGATTTGATACTTTGATCATGTGAATTTGTGTTTCATATGCCTTCTCTACTATAAAGTTCATTACCATCTTGTCAATTTCCACAAGGATCTCCTTTGGTTGCAAACATTTCTCTACATATGGTTGTATTCTAAGGTCGACTAACATGGATGAAACCTCTTGAGTTGACCCAACGAGTTCCAATGGTTGAAGCACCTTTTAAATACACATATACTCTTACTTCATACCATCTTTTCCGCATGATTGACAAGTGATTCTAAGGGGTCAATGTTTTGGTACATGTCCATTCTTATTACAAAGTGCACCAAATTTGTTGATGTACCTCATTTATGGTTCAGAGATCATTAAACTCATATATAATTGTATATATGTATCTCTTGTGGTTGAATTATTTGATCACATCATCTTCTAAAGCTTTAGGGCCTCCATCTCCTAGCATAGTTATGTGATTGGGTCAATACATCCATTTGTACTTCCTAATTGTAACCTAGCCTCTTCTATTCTCTCAATAGCTACCTCAAAATCATTTGTAGTATGTAATTGAAGAGCCTCTCTCAATGTTTCCTATTATGATATGGGTAGAGATTTCTCCATCCATTTCTTAATTATGAAATTAGACCTCTACTTTTGCACAAGAAGAGGAAAGGTGCAGAAAACACCACATGCACAATGACTACGTCCAAAACTTGCATAAGTAAAAAAGGTCCAAACATAAAAAAACACGGAGCTTGCTAATCAAATTAAAGTGTAGCAGAGCAGTGCCTTGCTAACTCCATGCCAGTCCTTACCTTCTCCAACTAGGAGGTTATCTCCTTCTAGACATACGTACACTTGATGTATCATAGACATAGTTCATCGATTGGTCATTATCTATCTATCTATGTACATATGTGCATGTGATGCTCATCTGTGCACTGCCTATAGAGACTCCTTTGTCGTCGGTATGTCCTTGTTGACGAATTCATATATGCTCCATTTGGTCATTTCATTCTTTGTTTGCCTACTATTGAATTTTTTATCAGGTGCCGAATCTGGAAAATTTGAATTCACAATTGTGTTTATAGTAGCCAAAAACCGGAAGCTTCACTACTCAAATGCCCCAATCTGATATTCGCAAATCTACCTTTTTCTCCATTGAAACAAGAGATAGAGAGGGCAAGTTTTTTATTTTCTTTACCAAAGTTTATCTACTATTTCTTCTTGCAAATTGTTTCCACTTGTGTGAGCTCTTCTAGTTGAAAACTTACAAGTGCCATACCTTGAGCTCCAAGAATCCAATTGACGTGGTTTCAGAAACGTTTTTGGGGTTTTCGCATCTTTTAAGTGCATCAATGCACTTAAAATGTCAAATTCCTCATAGGCTATAACAGAGGATGGGGAACTCGTACGTCTAATCATTTGTGGATTCACAAAACGACATACGGAATTTGGGTGCCGGTGTTACAGGAGATGGGGAACTCAGAAGTCTAATGATCTGTGGATTCACAAAACGACATATATACATATATGGGGGATAAAACCTGCTCCTTTAAGACAAGGTTTGTTTCTCTGGATGCTGGCCCAAGGTAACATGAAAACTAGGATTTCATGAAAAGACAGCTATACTCATGTTCATTGCTCTTGTCCACAACTTAGAATCCCACTGCGAGCTTCGATGCATGAAGCACCTTTATGAATGCAGACCTATTTAACGCCAGTTGCAGAAACTATGTACCTGGATTCTTCACGTACATTCTTTTTTATCATCACTTTATAGACGTTCGGGAGCTGCTGAAAAGCTGCAAGTTCCTTACCGACCATCCATATTGACTTCGGAAATCACATCACTCAGTTAAGTAAGCATAATCTCTGAGTCAGTAAAAGGGCACTCTATATTGTTTCTGGGGACTTAGATCTCCCGCATACATTATTAAAGAGAGCACATGTTTCCCAAATATGATAGGCCACTGCTATTTGTAGTGAGCACAAATATCTGCAATATATATGCGCTTGCTACACATGAAAGGATCATGGAATGAGAATTGCAGCCAGTCTCATCAATTTGAAGAACAATGCCAAACAAATGGATATAAGTCAAACATAGTTAAACAATAGCCCTTTGAAATCAAACAGAGAGAAAATAAACAAAAACAGAATATCTGGCCATTTACCACTCAAAAATAACTGTGTTTCAACACTGCGCAGTAACCCTTTCCATTTAGGCACGTGTGAATGCTGCATATCAGTAAGATAAGCACATGACTGAGTGGACATGATTGATGGCAGGCATCAGGCAGACAAAGATGTATATTAAATTCAAAGGAAACAGAAGCACCAACCAGACAAGACAGCCATATGAACTATCGCTGAAGACATCCCAGGCTGTACCTTTTTAAGTGACAAATCAATAGAGCAACCGCAAGAACATGCCTTGGATGAAACAATCTCAACATATATAAGCATTGGAAGCGCATTTCTGGCTAACAAATTAAATTTTATGAAGATTATCAAATATGACACTGGTAAGACAAAGCCACAGCAATCTACCACCAGCCATAACATGCAGGAAAACTATCAATTCTCACCAGAGAAAATCAGTTTGAGGAAAGCAGAATGAAACATAAATCAACTCATCTAGAGTCTTACAGGTGATAAAAGCATGCCCATGCCCAAAGTTCCTTTACCATCTCTTCTGCAAACTAATGCCCCAAAGCAATGCCCGTCTCACGGAACCCCCTGGCATTATGCTACTCATTTACAGGAGTGAAATTTGGATAGATAGCGTGATACAGCTCCAAAGTTCATTAGCAATCTTTTTGTTCTCAACCACTCCACCAGGAATTGACTAGCAGTCTTGGCAACAAAGGAATTGACCAGCATCTTGGCAACAAGTAGTCTCAAAGCACTAAGTGGGCAAAGACTACTTCCTATGAAGCACTCCCCGAAATTATGCTACTCACAAGAGTGGAGCTTGAAAGTTCATTTGTTACACAAAAAATTAACCAGAATCTCGGTGAAAATTCATCCTCTCGCAAACTATGCAAGTTGCAACTCGTCAAAGAACTTACACATTTATTACAAACAACTCTCAAGGAATGTAAACTGGCAGTGCCAAGACAACTTGATTAGTTGAACATAAAATCTCACTGCTTGACATGACAACAGCATGCCCATCCCATACTTTGAGTGGACAAAGATTGACAGTACTTACACAATGATCAGAACGTCTCTCAGAGGACAAATAGTAGTGCTGAAATAACCTGACTGATTGATTGTCATTGCTCAACATTATTGAAACCAGCACACTAGCCCCTGTGCAGTCTTTATCTGTAGGCAAGCACAAATATCCAAGAAGGGGAAGCATCACATAGTTGCAAATTGAGATTCATGCCTGTGTGGGCTGTTGATTGTCTCAAAACAGCCTTAAACATACTGGCTTGTGTCCCATGTAAGTAGGAAAAAACAAAAGAGATCGACTTTCTGCAGTCGAAATACGAATGTGATGTGCAGAAATTTCTGCACTCCCTGAAATTATGCTACCCATTCACAAGAATGGAACTTGGATATATCATGTCATATGACTCCAACGTTAATTCGCTATTTTTTTCTTCTCAATCACTCCAGGAATCAACCAGCATATTGCCAACAAATTTCTTTCTTCTCAATCACTCTCTTTCTTCTCAGTCACTCCACCGGGAATCAACCAGCATCTTGGAGACAAGTAGTCTCAAAGCACTGAGCGGGCAAAAACTCGTAGTGTTTCCCATAAAGCAGTCCCTAAAGTTATGCTACACACTTACAGGAATGGAGTTAGGATATGTAGTTTAATACAGATCCAAAGTTCGTTTGCCCTCTTTCCTCTCAATCACTCCACAAAAAAATAACGAGCATCTTGGAAAAAAAGACTTATGTCTTAGCCAGGATGCAGGTAGTCTCAGAGAAACGTTTTGAGTTGGCAAGGACTAGTATTGCTTACAGAATAATCTCTAATACCTCTCACGGAACATAAACTGGCAGTGCCAATACAACCCAACTAATTGAATATAAAAGCTTACTGCTTGAGAACGGTATGCCCATTCCTAAGGACTTTGATAGGGCAAAGATTGAGTATACTTACACAATGATCAAAGACATCTCTCAGGGTACATTAGTCGTGATGAAATCACCTTACTGATTGATTGTAAAAGCTCGTTGCTCAACATTACGTCACCAGCATACTAATCTCTGTCCATCCTTATCAGCAACAAGCAGAAATACCCAAGAAGGGGCATACAAAGCAACATGTAATTGCAAATTGAAATTCTTGTGTGTAGGCTATTATCTCATCTCAAAACAGACATGAACATAGTGGCTCTTGTCTCGTATGGATAGAAAAAGACGTAAGGTGAAGTTTCTGCTGTATTACTACAAAAAATAATTTGGCAAAGGCAAAAATCGGTCTCACTTACAATGGAGCCGCATTATCAGGAACGGTCTGAGCTTAATGGTGCACCATATCCACTACATGTCTCCCAGGCAGAGCCCCAGATAATGTTCTGCATTACGGAACTGCTTTCTTGAGAACAGTTTGAGCAGAATGGCACCCTACATCTATGACATCTCTACCAAAACACACTCGCCATATTCACGCCATATTCACAGAAGAGCAAGAGAATCAATGGCTATTCAAAACTATAGCACCAAACTTTCCAGCAGAAGATATAACCATGTGCTTAGGCATACATTCACACTTGCATTCTGTGCTACAACTAGTATGAAAATAGCGAAATTTCAATACATAGTTGGGAGTCAAAAAGAAAGCCAACCACTTCACTTAGCGTATGAGATCCACTTCTTTGCTGTCAGTTACATCTCATGGATGCTATGTAGAGCTTTTGCATGCTCGTTTTCATCATGAACATCAGATGATAAAAGAAAAATGGAGGTAATAACTGTCCGGCAAAACACAAGAGGACCCTACGTCTTTGCAGGGAACCTCGAATGAGCCGAGTTATTCTCAATAATTGTGGACTTATATATACACCTTGAGGAGTAAGGTGGAACTTCTTTCGCAGAATCGTTGCTGCCTGTAGAAGAAAGCGGCCTTCCCACTACCACTTCCCTTTTCGAGGATCGTGGTTGAATCTTCGCCATCAGCCTCGATTAATCTATGAAAAGAGCATCGAATATAACAACTCCACAGTAGATGACTATGCTCTGACTTTTAAACCCTCTATTATCTGATATGTGCACCTTCTCAGACTGCAGCAGCAATGCACAAAAAGCAACATCCCATGCGTCCATAATATATAAGAAGGCTTCTATCACTGATAATTCATGTTGAAGGCTTCCCGGCATTGGACAAAAACTTCATGGTCAAATCTTTCTGAACAGGACTCCCATCCCATCCATCTTCAATCAACAGTCTTCTATGCTTCTCATTCCCCCGTACTGGCAGATATGTGCTCAACCCGTTTACTGACTCAGGATCAAAGCGATACAGTTGCATTTTCCGTTGTGCCTGCCACTTCACTTTATATGCAACCATGATATGAATCAAAGCCAAAGCCATCGAGCAAGAGAAAAGCAGACAAACTCCCCAGGCATTTTTCAAATGTTTCATATGTATGTGGGAGATTGGTGGATGTTGATTCTGCAATTCACGGCCTACACCGCTCGAAATCACGCACGCTTTGACAACCAAGAAAATTGCAGAGAGGCCCCCACATGCACCAGCAACACCAACATATACGCCGTACGTCAAGGTTGGCAATCCGCAAACAGAATAAACGCCTGCAATAGTCAAGAACATTTCGATCAATTCCTTGCGACAACAGAGCGAATCAGGAATTTCCGTAAATTGAGATCAATAACATGCAACAAAATATTAATAATATGAGTTCCTGTTATAGTATCCACATCTGTCACCTGATTCATGCATAATCGTATTACGACTGATCGACATAAGGGAGCTTCTGGAACTTACAGAATATGATCAATGACCTGACCAGCGATACAAGGGGAATATCCATGAGAGACGTACGGAAACTATAAGTTTCCCAGTCATGATGGAGTTTGAAGCAAGAGCGGCAACACGTAAAAGTAGAAAGCAAGACGCATGGCGCGATTACATCCACAAGGGATACAAGAAGTGGCAAGGATGAAACAAGCAAGGACGCCACCATTATCACCATAAAGAATACGGTCCTGAAAGCCCTCTTCACACTTTCTGATTTGCTGCCTCTCCCCGCGCCCATTGTGATCTGCTAATCTGCTGCAGAAAGCACAGAATTAATGTGGAAAATATACTGAAATCAAACGTCCTACCCCGTAATGTGACAACATTGTCATCACACGATAATGATCAAAGTTCATAGTATTTCAGCTGCGTCAAATACTAACTAAGGAGACAGAAAACTGTTCCGCCCCATCGTGGAACGGTACAGGGGAAAAATAGATATAAAGATCGACATGCATCTTTGAATCCACCATACAGATGCTTGTCTATACTTCGTGGGAGACAGATCTGAACAAATTCTACTTACCTTCAATAAATACTCGTTCTGATGGTCTTGGGAGCGAGTTCTGAGTAAGATTATTGCACAGTCCAGATCATATAATTGCGAGAATAGCAACGCAAATATTTGTGCCTGTGAGCAAGAGCAACAGAAGGAGGCACAAAAAAAAGACTAACTCTAGGCTGGAGCGGCTGACAACCAAAGTAGGAAGGAGTGAAGAACTAATAATTCAAATATTTACAGAGCAGGGAGGTGCGGACATAGAAAAGAGGATACGCTCCAATTTGGAGAAGGCGAAAAAAGAAGCAACGGGTAAGAGGACATGCGAGGACGGAAGACAGAAGCGGCGATGGGGTATGACGAGCGTAGGACAGCTGAAGAATCAAAGCCCATAATTTGAAGGAAGAAAGAAGCGAAGACTGGCAGGAGAAGACAAGAAAGAACGCAGAAGGGGAGAAGAGCGAGTGAAAGACGGCGATGGCGACAAGGATGACGCGGGTGAAGATGCAGGAGAACGCACGCTTGAAACGGGGGGGGGAGGGGGGGAGGGACTTTCAACGTCCTCAACGCCGCCTAGCGAGGTCACGTTTCTAGCCTCTCTCGCTCGCTCTTGGAAACGTTGTAAGCACAAAAAGGTTTCTCTGCAGGCCACTGTGGCCAGTGGCCAGCGCGTCTCTCTCTCTCTCTCGCTGTACTCCCTATCTTTGTCTCTTTGTTCCATGTGCAAATCTGTCGACCGGCGAAGTCTCGTAAAACTATTGGTCAATAGGACTCGATCATAGCTCATTAGTGAATTTGAACCTTTGTATCAAAACTGTCTCCTAATCTTTGAGGGTTAGGACATGTTGAACACACCTCCTACACGTTGCACATATCTACATGACTCTAAACTCTACCCGGGATGGCAATTGGCATTCAAATATGAGTCCTCAAACAGTTCAAACTTCGCAGTCTCTTCACGAGACAATTTACCATTTTCAATTTCCTTCATTCAATGAGGGCTCCATAAGGGAAGTGCGTTATAAACAAGGATCCAAGGCTGGGTCCCACGCTACATCCTGAAATGGACCTTTTATTTACAATGAAACGTTTTGTAAAGGGAGTTTTTTTTATTTTTAAGAGAAGTTTGACAGAAGGTTAATCTCTCTTTTTCTTGAATTAATTGAAAAAACAATTATACAATTGAACGGGCAAAGTACTCATGGAACTATATCCTACAAAGCAGGGGTTAGACTATCCAAAGACAACACTAGAAATGAGTACTTTAAGGCATCTGGTTTTAATACTACCTGAAGGCATTACACAGATTCGTATGTCTTGCCCTAGAAAGAGGTTGAACCTTCTCCTTTGCCTCAAGCGGTGGAAGGCTCAACCACCCACACTAACGTGCATGTAGTTTTCGACTTTGTTTGAAAGAACAACTCACACGATGAGAGGAACTTGGAGACTTTGGGTGGCTTGAGAGTGCCTAGTTATACATAGCCTCTTTTGCGTTTCCTCCACATCTCCAATTTACATGAGGCGGCACAAAAATTCTATCGCCATATTCAATACTCGTATTTGAGAAGCACATGTATAGCCATTGATTTCAATGTTTTCCTTTGGGTGGCTCAAATTAGATGCTTTGGGGCACTCCTTTCTTAGTCTTTCTTCAAAAGTCTTAACTCTTGTTTTATGGGATAAAGAAGAATCCCATGGGTAGCATAGCACATGCATGGCACTCTGACAAGGTTTTACAAGCTTGTCCCCAAAAGTCAATTGGTTTGTAATATGAAGATCCAAAATTTTGCAACTCTAAGGTTCATTGTTTTGTGGTTCCAATGCTCTCTTTTCATCCTCCCCTTTAGGATGGGTCATCTTTGAAACAAGCCTCCTAAATGCCTTTGGATGCAAATAGCACATAGGTTGTGCCTCATCCATTGTGCAATGGGTAGCCCTAGTAAATTGCTCTTAGTCCATGAATGGGATTCTAGCCTAATCAATGCCTCAACATTAGTTTCTTTCTACATTTATTGATAATAATGATAGCCTTAGGATGCAAATAGCACATAGGTTGTGCCTCATCCATTGTGCAATGGATAGCCCTAGTAAATTGCTCTTAGTCCATGAATCGGGATTCTTGCCTAATCAATGCCCCAACATTAGTTTCTTTCTACATTTATTGATAATAATGACAGAAAGTGTCCTATGATGAAAGCAGTTTGTGTGTGCATGAAATTTGTGATTGTCTCATTGCTTCATTGTATGATCACGTATACTCTACCCATTTGTCAATATGGGCTCCACGAGCATGCATGTTGAACATGAATACCTCTTCTAGAAGCATCGTTCCTACATCTTTCCTTATCATTTCAACTTTACAACCATGTTGCCTTCTTCTTTTTGAAAAGAAGCTTCTTATAATTATTGCACTCCCATGGACATGCTTCAAGTAAAAGCCCATTACATGCGATTAAGAGGTTTTAGCCGCTTCTTTATATAGAAAACCATGTCATCCATATTGTTTTATATATTTTTATGAAGAGAAGACTAAAATGAGATGCAATGAACTACGCAATAATTGTGGTGGAGGATTAGGCTTCCATAAGTACATGTTACAAAGAGTCAAATGATGACGATCTCCACTTATTTAACGAATTTAAATCTATGCCAACAAGTTTTTGACTTCTTCTTCTTCTTCTAAATAATACAAGCGATATTCATGTTCGAGTGTCCAATGAAAAAAAAACAATGGATGGAGAAAACATTGAACATTTGTTTTATTAGAATTAAAAAAAATCAATGGAGGCAGAAAACTTTGAACATTTGTTTGATTAGAATTAGAAAAGAGATTGCATTCTAGAAGCAAAATGGATTCCTAAACCTAGGTGGGATACCTCTCGCCTCCTCAAAGACAAAGGTGGGTTGGGTACCCTTTGTTAGACTCAAGAAATGACATGCATGAGATGGTTGAACCACACCCTAAGAGGGAGGATTAGAAAGAAATCCTCAACCATGGTTTTTGGGGCAAATGGTTAACCCATCATGCTCCTAACTGGTAGATCATGAGTTCAAATCCCACAATTGGTATCAAAGCCTAAGAAGTAGGCTTGGACAAGGTAGATGGAAGGCGCACACGTCACTTTAAAAAATGAGCCCATCAAAGATTAGAGTGTATCTTCCAATCCATAGGTCGGATTTAGATGTGTAAAATACCGTTGGAAATTTCTCAGAACGATCATTCCAATGGAAGCAATAGATTGAGCATCCAAGATATCTTTCATGGGTGAGAACCAGGCTCAAGAGACCAAGGTTGAGAACAAGGCAAGTTCGTAAGCTAGTGGCCAAGAAGCGGAAAGGCAAGGTTCAAGAGACCAAGGTTGAGAGCAAGGCAAGTCTGTAGGCAAGTGGCCAAGAAGTGGAAAGGCAAGGCCCCAGACACCAAGGTTGAGAGCAAGGCAAGTCCTTAAGCAAGTGGCCAAGAAGTGAAAAGGCAAGGTTCAAGAGAACAAGGTTGAGAGCAAGGCAAGTCCGTAGGCAAGTGGCCAATAAGCGAAAAGGCAAGGCTCAAGACACCAAGGTTGAGAGCAAGGCAAGTCCTTAAGCAAGTGGCCAAGAAGCATAAAGGCGAGGTTCAAAAGACCAAGGTTGAGAACAAGAAGGTTCAAGAGACTGTGCAAGGGTGAAGACATCAATTGAAGGGGAGATCAAGGATTGATCATTGAGGACAGTGGTGTTTAGAAGGGGAAGAGGGTGTTAGACTCAAGACATGATAGACAGGAGATGGTTGAACCACACCCTAAGAGGGAGGATTACGAAGTTATCCTCAACCATGGAGTATGGGGCAAGTAGTTAGCCCATCATACTCCTAGACGGTAGGTCATGAGTTCAAATCCCATACCCTTGATGTCAAGCGCATGGCACACAAACAAAGAGTCACATGGACGAGCACGATTGGAGTCAAGAAAGTCCTTGGCATAGTAAATATGAAAACATGTGGAACAATGAGTGTTTATTGGATTCCTCTTGTGGAACAACCATGACAATCTCAACCTCCCCTTCTCTTCTTTCAAAGTGAAGGGACTGAAGGGTTTGGGCTTTATGTCTACCTCTTTGCCTCCATGAATAAAGTGAAAAATAATTGGATAGAACGAAAAATATATCAACAAACGAAACTCTATATTTATTTACTATTTTTTTCGATATTTATTTCAAAAAGAGAGGTTTTAAGAGCAAACGTGGGGCATTTGAATACATTAGTAGAGAGAGAGAGAGAGATGAGAAGAACATAGCATGAATGATTGATTTTAGATGAAGGGTTTGTAAAACAACATGGCGAAATAGACTAGTAGACAGAGTTGAGAGAAAAATGCAGATAAAGATAGATGCAGACTGATAGATAGAGAAAAATTATCAGATTGCCAAATGTAATGCACTTACAATGATGATGTTGTCCACTTGTGTACTCCCAATGTGGAGCTTAGATGGAAATCTAGATAGACTCTAGATGAAGGGCTTACTAGTGTGCAATGATCTATAAAGCTCAACTTGGGCCATGCTTATATAGCTTTTACAAGGGGATTCCGTATAGGTACAAAATAGTCGGCAAGATATACAATCCGATAATATCTCCACGAACAAAAGTCCTACTGTCTCTGCCTGACGGGCCAAGGGGATAGGCCCACCGGACCTCACAAAAGTGGGAAAGCCCCCCTCTACACTCCCTTCATTAAGGTTTTATGGGGAAACCACATGGCACCACAAGGACTTTATTTTTTCCTTGAATGGCAACCCAATGGCCCGAAAGTTTATGCCCTACCTAACCTAATGGCTAGGTTCACAAAGATCATGTATTACCATCAACGGTCACACATAGACCTCATCAAACTTGGAATTTAGGGTTCCACAAATATCCGGGCTCTCACAATGGCTTCTCCTCATAATGGGGGCCTTACAAGTTAGAGCACCATGGATCATTTGTGGTCACTTGAGGGTGGAGTATTGAGCATATCTAACACCCCCCCTCAATGTCCACCTTGCGGTGAACTACCTCCTTGGTCCAATGCCAAGCTTTGGAAAGTTTCAATGAATTTGCTTTCTCCCAAGGCCTTTGGTGAAGATGTCTACTCCACTTTCTTCAGTTGGACCATAGCTTATCTCCATGACCCCGTCCTCTATCAACTCACACACATAGTGATACTGAATTTCTATGTGCTTGGTATGTGCATGGAAAACAAGATTCTTGGGGATGGCCATGCAACTTTAGTTGTCAAACTTAAACTCTGTAGTTTACTGTCCTTGTATTCATATATGCCATAGGATCCTCCTCAACCATACTACTTCACGTGCTGCAACAAATGCAGCTCTATACTCAGCTTCAGTCGAAGATAATGCTACAGTCAATTGCTTCTTACTGATTAAAGAGAAAATCCTTGATCCTAAAGAAGAGGAATATCTAGAAATTGATTTTTACTTATGAATATCTCCTGCCCAATCTGACTCATAGTATCCAACCAGTGATTATCCTTCTTCATAAAGAATATCATAATTAGTTGTTCCTTTCATATACCTGAGTATCCGCATGCTTGCCTTCCAATGCATTTGGCAAGGCTTATCAAAGAACGTGCTTACTACTCCAACAAGATCAGAGATATATGGTCTATTATTGCACACTTAGATGAGACTTCCAAGTAGTTTCTTGTACCTTCCGATATCCACTGGAGGTGAAGTACCTTCAATAGATAATTTTGTGTTGACCTCCATAGGTGTAGAAATTTCCTTGCAATCCTCCATGTCGAATGCCTTGAATATTTGTCTTGCATAATTTTATTGAGGGATGAAAATCTTCCTTGGTTCAAATAAAGTATATCTAATGAGAAAATTATACGATCTTCGCACGAAGGACATAGATAGTGTTGCTGCTCATCTAAATGAGTTTGATGCTATATTCTCCCAGTTACAAGCTCAAAAAATGGATATGGCTAATGAAATGAATGTAGTCTTGTTGTTATGCACCTTATCATCATCATGGGATACATTTTGCACAGCTATTAGCAATAGTGCAACTAGTGGTAAATTGGTCTATGATGGCATATGTGGATCACTCTTGAGTGAGGAGATTCGTAGAAAATCTATGGTTGGCACTTAGAGTGGAGATGCATATAATGTTCGTGATTCTTACCAAGGAAAGATGTGGCAGGAGCAAGAACAAGGAAAATAATGGTCAACAAAATAAGAGTAGAAGTAATCAAGGAAGAGGGATATCGAATGCCATTATTTTCATAAGAAAGGACACATGAAGAAAGACTGTTATGCATTAAAGAATGTTAAGGGTAAAGGAGAGAATGTTGATGGGCATGTTAAACAACTACCTATACCATCTACTTTGACTGTGAAGATTGAGGAAATTAATGCTATTTCTGATGATGCTGATGTGTTGACACTCGATAGCACTATGTCAACTGAGGCTCTTATGGTTGATTCTCTTTCAAACATGTGGATGCTAGATTCTTATGCTTCTTTCTGTGTGACACCACATAGAGAATGATGATCTAATTATGCAACAAAGTCTTTTGCTACTGCATGGTCATTTGGGCCATATATCACATAGTGGAATGGAAAATCTTTCTAGTTCTGGCTACTTACATGTGTTATCTTTCTCTGATTTTTCATTTTGTGAGCATTGTCAATATGGAAAGCAAACTAGGAATGTGCAAAAGATGCCACATTGACTCTTTAATTCAACCTTTAGATCTCGCTCATACAGATGTGTGTGGTCCTATGCCCACAAGACCATTAGATGGTTCTCTTTATTTTGTCACTTTCATAGATGATGCTCCTAGAAAAGTCTTGGTATTTCCTATCAAAACAAAGGATGAGGTATTCCCTAATTTCAAAAAATGGCTTGCTTCAGTTGAGACTAAAAAAGGAAATAAGCTTAAGGCTTTACGTTCAGATAATGGGGGTGAGTATACCTCACATGAATTCAACCTTTTTTGTCAGTCTAGAGGAATTCGTAGAGAGTTTACAGCTCTTTAACCCAGTACAGAATGGTGTAGCTAAAAGGATGAATAAAACTATTCAGGATAGAGTAGTTTTTATGCTGCATCATGCAAACCTTTCACAAGGTTTTTGGGGAGAAGTAGTATTGATTGTAGTTCATGTGATTAACCTTTCACTTAGTATTGCCAAAGGTCTAAAAGTGGCATAAGAGTTATGGATAGGGAAGCCACCATATTATGATCATCTTCAAGTTTTTGGGTGTAAAGCATATGGTCATATACCCAAGAATCTTAGACAAAAGTTGGACCATATTTCAAAATGCATTTTTTCCAATAAGGAGGTTGAAGTGAGAAGATTGGTTTTTGAGGATACTAGTCCTCCAATTAGCATGCATAAAAATGTTGCACATAGGAATGTTCAAGAGAATGTCTAGTCACATCAGTCTACAAATGTTCCTGTCCAACAACCATTGAGATGCTCTGCACATGTCTCACATCCACCTGATAGATATGTTTCAGGTTTGGATTTTGTTATGCTAACAGATGTTGGTGAGCCTTCTTGCTAGAAAGAGGCTATGCATGCAACAAATCATGTCAAGTGGGAGCATGCCATGAAGAGTGAGTTGGATTCTATTCACAAGAATGGTACTTGGGATTTAGTACCTTTGCCAAAGGGTAGGAAATCTTTACCATGTAAATGGGTATATAAGCTGAAATTCACATCAGATAGTGCTTCTTCAAAGTATAAAGCATGAATTGTTGCAAAAGGTTTTAAGCAAGAACATTGTGTTGATTTCAAGGAAATCTTCTCTCCAATGGTCATATGACTACCCTGTGCATGTTGCTTAGATTCCTTGCAATGGAGGACTTAGAGCTAGTCCAAATGGATGTGAAAACTACTTTCTTGCATGGAGATCTTACAGATGAGATCTATATGGAACAACTAAAGGGTTATGTAGTTCTTGGCAAAGAAAGTCTAGTTTGTAAGCTCAAGAAGAGCTTAGATTGTCTTAAACAGTCCCCTAGACAATGGTACCAAAAATTTGATGCTTTTATGAAGTCTCAAGGCTATTCTCGAAGCAATGAGGATCATTGTCTCTACACAACGAGATGCTCAAATGGCAGCTTGATATGCTTGATACTTTATGTTGATGATATGTTGATTGTTGGGAAATCCTCTTATGACTTGTCAATTGTCCAAAAGAAGTTGAGCTAGACATTTGATATGAAGGATTTGTGGGATGCCAAACATATTCTTGGCATCCACGTTACTCGTGATAGGAGTAAATGATGTATATACTTATCTCAAAGTGAGTACATATCCAAAGTACTTCACAGGTTCAATATGCATGTGGAAAGGCATTGAGTACACCTTTACCCACATATATATGTCTAATCCTAGCAAGCAACATTGGAAGTGGTCAAGATGATTTTGAGATATCTGAGTGGCACTAAGGATAAGTGTCTATGCTTAGGTAGAGGAAAATCATCCATTATTGGGTACACAGATTTTGACTATGTTGGTTGTGTATTTAGGCATGTTGATATATTTACGTAGTGATGTGTGTGAACACTCTAGGACCACCGGGGCACTTTTTTCCCTCTTTAGGAGGTTTTTTTCCCCCGGCTTGTATATACGCCTATTGCCCTAATGGGCTACTTATCTTTGTACATTCTCTAGTAATACATTCAGTATTGTGTTGTGCTCCTAGCTTCTTCTTCTTCCTTGTGCTGTTCGCGTGCTTCCGCAGACGTCTAACTCCAACAATTGGTATCAGAGCAGGTCGTCGCTTCATCTAGGGTGCCGTCGACACTCCTCCGTTTGCAGTCTTAGAATCGCACGAATTTTGGTGAGCATACTCAGCGTGTTTTCGAGATCAAAACCGCTTCACTCTGTGGTGCCAAAATCACGATCTGAGCTCGTGTCAACATCCGAACGCACTATCGCAGCGCTTATGCAGGCTATTTCATCTTTTTGTGCCAAAGATATATGCCAATTTCTGTTCGCCAGTTTAAGCGTCTCGAAGTCTGCTACAGCTCTAGCAGAACTCGTCTGGGCAGTTCTGTTCAACTTTTTGAGATACAGTCAATTTTCTGCATCAAGGTATTTTAGTCACTAGCCATGGCTAAAAGCAGTGATGTATTCCGTATGTTGGCTGTTGAGGATAAGTTGGATGGTACCAACTACCCATTATGGGCTTATATGATGTGACATGTATTGGTTGCAAAAGGATTATGGAACATTGTGCAGGGTGTTGAAAGACGTCCTGTTACACCTCTGACTACAGGTACTGCAAATACAGGTGTTGGAGCTGATGAAGATGGTGTCGAAGATGATATTCCGCAGATTCCTGTTCGTGTTGTTGTTTCTGCTTCACCTACTACATAGCAGATTCGCTGGGATGGCAGAGATGCCCAGGCACATGCATTGATAGCTTTGTCTATCAAACGTGCCATTATTCCTCACATTCGCTCTTGCAGAACAGCTAAGGATGCTTGGGATACACTTACCACATTGTACCAAGCTAGGAATGAGGCTCGTGTTGCTTACCTCCGAAAACAGTTGGAGAGTGAGCACATGAATGAAGGTGATTCTATGGACAGTTTCCTAACGAAGATCAAAGACTTGAAGGAACAATTGATTTCTGCTGATGAGGTTATACCAGATAGCTCACTTGTGTAGACTGTCCTGAATGGTCTTCCTGATTCATATCAGAGTTTTGCTTCTACTCTTCGTTTGATGATGAAAGGCAATCCGAATACCTTGTCATTTGAGGAGTTGTCAGAGTTTTGCTTCTACTCTTCGGTTGATGATGAAAGGCAATCCAAATGCCTTGTCTCTGTTCTGTTGCAGGAAGATCAGTCCAGGGAGAACAGGTCCATTATGTGTGTTGGAGATCAAGTTTTCTTGGCTAGTCAGAAGGGCAAAGTAAAATGGATCTCTTCAATTAGTGAGCAGAAATCTGCTAATTCTGCATATTCGAAGAAAGAAGATAAAGATGAGAAGAAATCAGAAAAGCAAAAATTGTTTTGTAAGTACTGTAAAGGGAATGATCATATCATAAAGAACTGTCCAAAGCTGGCTGCTAAAGAGGCAAAGAAGAAAGAGGCTGGAATGGTTGTTGCAGAGGCCTCTACACCAAAAGCAGAGTCTGCAAATCTTGTGTAGGAAGAAGAATGGGCATTTACTACTATCTGCAGTTTTGACCCATCTTCTCAGTGTCTGCAGTAGACTTAGATGTTTGGTATTTTGACAGTGGGGCGACCAAACATATTACCTCACAGCGCAATTTCTTCTCTTCACTCGAGCCTGCCCCTACAGGGAATACTGTTACATGCGCCAACAACTCCTCTTATCCTGTTATGGGAGTTGGTAAGATCATTTTGACTACTGCTGATGGTAGTTCTTTCACTTTGTCAGATGCTTTATTTGTGCCAGGGATCAAAAAGAACCTGTTATTAGTTTCTGCATTAGCCAAGGTTGTCTTGGTTGTGAAATTTGTTGATGATAGGTGTACAGTTCATGATCTGTCAAATGGCGATGTGATTATTGCTTCTGGCATTTTATGTCATGGGCTGTATAAGCTCATAGACTATGAAAGATCTGTAAATGATTTGGCATGTGCAGTAAATGATTCGTAGCTATGTCAGATGCAAAGCTTTGGCATGCACGCTTTGTTCATCTGAATTTTGCTAGTTTGCTACGCCTGCAAAAATTTGAAATGGTGTCCTTGTTGCCCAAACTTGAGGCACCTGGAAAACATGTTTGTGAAGGCTGTATTTTGGGCAAAATGCAGCGTTCCTCCTTTCCACAAGATGGTTCAGTTCGGGCTACACAGAAATTGCAGCTTGTACATAGTGATGTCTGTGGTCCTATGCAGACACCCTCTTTTGGAAATTACCTTCACTTCATGACTTTCATTGACGATTTTTCCAGGCATGCATGGGTATATCCACTCAAAGCAAAGTCCGAAGTGTTCATGTGCTTTAAACAGTTTTTGGTTTTGGCTGAAAATCTGTGAGCATGTAAAATGGGCACCCTCTGTTCTGATCGAGGGGGGGAATATATGTCTTCTAATTTAATGCATTTCTGGCTGAACGTGGGATAAAACACCAGTGTACAGTGTCGTATACACCTCAACATAATGGAGTTGCTAAATGAAAGAATAGGTCACTCATGGAGATGGCGAGGTGCATGATCAAAAGTCAGGCTTTACCACATAGTTTCTGGCTTGAGGTTGTCATGTGTGCAGCATATGTACTGAACAGGTGTCCCACTAAAGCGCTGCAGTCTATCACTCCATATGAGGCTTGGCATGACCGCAAGCCATCTGTTGCTCATCTGCGTGTTTTTGGTTGTTTGGCATATGCACTACTGCCTGAACAACATCCAAGAAAATTGGATGATAAGGCAAGAAAATGTATTTTTGTTGGGTACAGTTCTGAAAGTAAAGGCTATCGTCTGTATCATCCACAGACTAAATGCATTCTGGTTAGTCGTGATGTTGTCTTTGTGGAAGATGCTATTCAGCCATTGCTTTCATGTACTAAGGAGACATATGTTAGCTCCAAAGACATGTATGATACTTTGATGCCTCTTTTTACAGGTGGACAGTCTAGTGCTGGTACTAATGAGGCAACTTCTCAGCCTTTGCAGGATTCATATGATGATGCAGATCATTCCATTTCTGATGCAGATTTACATGATGCACTTGTTGATGAGAGAGCTGATATTGAGCAGGCAAAAACTATGCCAAAATGGCTGGTGCAAACTTTACGTGACAGCAAATTAGATGCACCTTTGTCATATCGTACTCGTTCAGGCTCTCATAGTGCCTCCTTTGCATCAGATTGCTATGCTATGGCTGCGTCTAGTCTCTATGATGAGAATGAGCCTGTTTCTTTTGATGAAGCACAGAATTCAGAAATTTGGATGGCTGCTATGCAATCTGAATATGATGCTATAATGAAGAATGGTACATGGTCTTTATGTGACTTGCCTACTGGCAAGAAGGCCATTGGCACTAAGTGGGTATACAAGCTGAAGCGTAAACCTGATGGTACAGTTGACAGGTATAAGGCTAGGCTTGTTGCAAAGGGTTATGCATAGGAAAGAGGCATTGATTTTGATGAGACCTTTGCACCTACATGCCGTATGACTACTGTTCGGAGCATTTGTGCACTTGCAGCCCATCATGGTTGGAATGTACATCAATTGGACATAAAAACAACATTTCTGAATGGTGACTTGCATGAAGAAGTGTATGTTTTTCAGCCCCGTGGCTTTGTGCAGAAAGGGCATGAAAACCAGGTGTGCAGGTTAAAGAAGGCATTATATGGTTTAAAGCAAGCACCACGTGCTCGGTATGAGAAGATACACGCCTATCTGATTGCACATGGTTTTGAGAACAGTCCAACTGAAAGCACCTTATATGTTAAGCGTGCTAATGATGTGCTTCTGATCATTGTTGTCTATGTTGACGACATGCTGCTCACTGGTCCTATTGAGAAGCATATTGCTGATTTTAAGGATGATTTGCATGCCTCATTTGAGATGTCTGATTTGGGGCATTTGCATCACTATTTGGGCATTCAGTTTATGCAAGTTGATGGTGGAATGGCTTTGTGTCAAACGAAATATATTGACACATTATTGCAGCGTTTTGGCCTTGAAAAATGTAAGCCTATTGCCACTCCTATGGAGACAGGTTTATGATCGAGTCTTCATGATGCTGTAGATGCATTTGATGTTGTTCTCTACCAGCAGGCTGTTGGATGCTTGATTTACTTATGCATTACTCGGCCAGATATTTAGTTTGCTATCTCACAGATGAGTAGATTTATGCATTGCCCAGGAGTCAAGCATTGGCAGGCGGTTAAGCGCATCTTTCGCTACTTGAGTGGTACTCGGCTACTTGGGTTGTTTTATCCCAAGGGGGGATCACTACCGCCAGATTTGTATGCTTTTTCTGACTCTAATTGGGCTGGTTGCTATGACACTCGTGTGTCCACTAGTGGCTTTTGCTTCATTCTTGGTAGCTCATGTATATCTTGGTTGAGCAAGAAGCAGCCTACTGTGGCCACTTCCAGTTGTGAGGCTGAGTATAGGGCATCTTTCACAACTACTATTGAGTGTGTGTGGCTCAGACGCCTTATGGCTGATTTGGGTGTTGGTCAAAATTCTGCCACCACTATGTTCACTGACAGTTAGAGCACATTGGCAATTGCGAGAACCCTGTGTTCCATGCTCGCACTAAGCACATTGAGGTGCATTATCACTATGTCAAGGAGAAGTTTGAAGCTTTCCGCAAAGCTTTGGGCTTACTTCCTTTTGTGGAGTGACTTCCACATAGCTTGGCACTTCCTTATACATGAGTGCCAGCTACTTGTTCACTGCATCACTCCCAGGGGGATTTGTTGATATATTTAGGTAGTGATGTGTGTGAACACTCTAGGACCACCGGGACACTTTTTTCCCTCTTTAGGAGGTTTTTTTTCCCCCGGCTTGTATATACACCTATTGCCCTAATGAGCTACTTATCTTTGTACATTCTCTAGTAATACATTCAGTATTGTGTGTTGTGCTCCTAGCTTCTTCTTCTTCTTCCTTCTGTTGTTCGCGTGCTTCTGCAGACGTCTAACTCCAACAAGGCAATCGTAAGTCTACATCAGGGTACATTTTCATTTTGCTGGAGGTGCTATCTCTTGGAGATCTCATCTTCAAGAATGTACAACTGTTTCCACCACAGAAGAAGAGTATGTTGCAGCAAGTGAGGCATGTAAGGAAGCATTGTGGATTTCTCGACTTGCTTGTGATATGGGTCTACCTCTGCATATACCTTGTTTGCACAATGATAGTTAGAGTGCCATTGCTTTGGCTAAGAATCCGGTCTATCATGCAAAGAACAAGCACATTGAGGTGAGGTATCACTTCATGAGAGATTGCTTAGCCATTGAGCACATCATTCTTGATAAGATTCATACTTGAGATAATGTTGTAGATCCTTTGACTAAAGCTCTACTACAGGATAGCTTTCGACACTATTGTCACTTGATGGGGGTTACTTGATTCATGATCTTACACAATCACTTGTATACTATGTAACATGCCCATTAGGTGGGAGGTATAGTTTGTATAATTACACTCAGGTATTCTTTATCATTATTCATTTTTCTCCCATAGTTACTTTGGCCATATTGGCCTTTAGTGGGAGATTGTTACTGATAGTTTCCATGTGAAAGGCTAAATGTCCACTGGACCCTTTGGTGTATGTTCTTTAATAAAACATATAGTGGCCTGGTGAGACTGCGTTTATAACACCTAAGAAGTCTGTGTTTGTGCTCCCTATGTACTATATTTTCTTGTGTATTCTATAGCCTCTGTGCGAAGTACCATGTGCAATGCTAGGAGCTCGGTTTTCTACTACGAGGATATCATCATAGATCTCTCGAGAAGGACAATGCATTGTGGTGCATCACCATTGAAATACTTCATGCTCCACCTACTCCTATTGATGAACCACCTTGATTCCCAGTTGTAGATGATGACACACAGCTAGACATATTCTCTCTTTTATCATTGAAAACTCTACAACCTTTGTGCTTTTGCTTCTGCACCACTCAGAACCACCTAAGCTTTGATACCGTGTAAGAAAATAACAGCACACCAGAATAGACTAGTAGATAGAGTTGAAAGAAAAACATAGACAAATATAGATGCAAACTAAGAGATAAAGAACTCAAATTCTGAGATTGCCAAGCATAATGTAGTTGCAACAATGGTGATGTCCACCCATGCACTCCTAGTGTGGAGCTTAGATGGTGATTTAGATAGAATCTAGATGAAGGGATGACTAGTGCGCAATGCTTTCTAAAGCTTAACTTCGGCCATGCTTATATAGCTTTTACAAGGGGAGTCGGTATAGATAAATGGTCAGGAGATACAAAAGAGTTGGCAATCTATACAATTTGACAATATATCCACGACCAGAAGTCCTATCATCTCGGCCCCTATAGTTCGATGGGATAGGCCCCCCGAACTCCATAGAAGGGGGCAAGCCCCCCGCTACACTCTCCCCATTAAGGTTCTATGGGGAAACCGTGTGGTGCCACAAGGCCTTTATTTTTGCCTTGAGTGGCAACCCAATGGCCCGAAAGTCTGTGCCCACAAAGATCATCTATTACCATAAACGGTCACACATAGACCTCATCTAACTTAGAAGCTAAGATTCCACAAAAGTCCAAGCTCTCACAATGGCTTCTCCTCATAATGGAGGCCTTACAACTTAGAGCACCATGGATCATTTGTGGTCACTTGAGGGTGGAGTCAAGCATATCTAACAGGGTTCAATGATGTTGGATGATTACAAAGATCTACGAAGGCCGTGCCAATATGAGTGTCATTGGGATGGTCGAAGATGAAAATATAGTTAAGTATTTGCTCGATCACAAATCTCTAGCTTGAGGTCTTATCATATCAACCATTCAAACTGAGGGAATACCTACTAAAATAGTTAAGTATTTTCTCGATCACAAATCTCTAGCTTGAGGTCTTATCATATCAACCATTTGAACTGAGGGGAATACCTATTAAATCTAAAATTCATGCCCTATGTTAACCACCTCTAGTCTTTCTACTCACTTTCCCTTTGCCTTTTTGCCACTCTATCCTTTTCTTTCCCCCGCCATCTATCTCCTTCTTTCCTTTTCCTCTCTCCCTTACCTTGTCCTCTTCACTGCACTTTCCATCTTTGCTTCTCCAATCGTATCCTCATCCTTCCCTCACCAGCCTCATTTCCCCACTCTCCCGAGTCCCCACCATGAATCCCTTTCACCTCAGTCGACCAAACATCGTCAAGGCAAGAAAAATTGTGAACACTGTGCTAAAAAGTTTGAGAGCTATTTATCGGGACCCCAACAGAAGTAGAGGAAAACTATGTGTGTGTGTGTTTTTTTTTAAGAGTATAATGAATTGGAAATACACACTCACACACCCAACTTCGTAAGGTAGAGGCACCATCATGAGAGACTCATGGACATGTTCAACTACAACTTGAACTCAAGACTTGCTCCCACAGCTTCAAGGCATCAACCATTAAGCTATGGAAGCTTGGTTTGAATGGTACTCCTTGAAGCTGAAGCCTGTTGTGAAGGCATCTTGGAAGGTTTGCTTGTAACATGTGAGGAGGTACTTAATACAACAATACGGGGTGTATCATACCTTAATTGAGGGGGTTGTGCTCATGCCATAGGCTAAGTCTAAATTTCCATGTTCAAATCCATGTGCATTGATATGATCCACTTTATCTTCTTTAAAAGTATTGTATGCATCATGTCAAAAATCTTGGCTAACATCTTGGATGCAATATCTGGCATCTTTGATAGACATGGTAGGCAATGATAGATTATGGTCATCATGTATGCGACTATCGTGGGCTCTTGGGATGGTGCCAAATTGGATTATTTAGATAGACTTTGCATTTCGAATCGTTCTTTACTTTCATAGAAAATGACTTCTAGTTTCTATGGCATAGGACTAGCGCATAGCACGGGTTATACAATATAAGTGATGGAGATTTACCCCAAGTTTGCATCATCTCAGGGTATTTTCATAAAATTTGAGCATGCCAATTCGGTTGGAATATCATTCCTTTGCAGATGGATTCCGACATAGCCTTTGGTTCAAATTTGCATTGCAAACATGGGAGTTTTTTCCACTATCTTTTGAATTTCCAGATTTGTATTTGTCCATCAATACAAATTATGGTTAATACCATAATTCATCTATATTGATGATCCATTTGGATGCAAGTTGTTGGAAGTATGGTGGCTTAAGAATTGTCTCTAGAAACTTCCACCTTGGTCGAGTGAGTCTTTCCAATGTCTTCAATCTTTTTGAACCATGAAGCACCCTTCAACTCAAACACATCTTTCCCTTCTTATGTGAACCTATTGCCAAATGCACATTGGAGTTCATATTCTTCTTCATACATAGGGACCAAGGAGGTTGTGATGAATTCTTTGGCTCTAGGTTGTTTGGGCAGGGGCACAGGACTCTCAGGTGACAATCTCATTGTGAGATCATATTCTTGGATTTTAGTACTCATATCATCAGCCTCCTGGTGAAGCTATTCTAATTCTATGATGAGTTTGGGTGGTGGCTTAGAGACAGTTATCATGGTGGTTAGAATTGGTGAGGCCTCTATGGTTTGTATTGCTTTAAGTGAAGCAAATTTTTCTACGATTTTATCATGTGCTTTGATTAAGGTCATATAATCTTGATATTGTCAAGTGGGACTGCATAGAAGTGGGAGGGACTGAGGGGGTCCGCAATAATGAGGTTCATTACAACTCCTAGATTTTCTTTATTCTATCTTTGCAAGTGTATATTCTTACATTGTGATGGTGAGGCATTTGTGTAGTAAGCTCATATTACGGTTAAGCTAAGTGTTCTTTCCATTTATACTCAAAGGCTATCTTCTAATTCTTTATTGGCCTCCTCATTATGGCCCTCTAACTATGTCTCTAATAATGCACATGCTTCTTCGAGGATGGCCCGTAGCGTGCACTGAGTGACACATTCTCAACCATAAGGGGATTGGCTTGTGTTTGCAAGAAGTTTGTCTAATCTGGAAGGTTGGTGTTTCATTGGCCCAATGTAGAATGTGAAAGTGGTTGTGCAAAAGAGAAGGGGGTGGTTGAGGGGGTAGTGAATATGTTAGTGAGTGGTATGGTGGAGGGGGATAGGGGATAGGGTAGGGGAAGTGGTGGCGAGTGGGGGAATGTTTGCAAGAGGTGATATGTCCATTTGCTCGATGGAAAGTGATTGTAGGGTGGAAATGGGGAAGAGTGGTATCGTCGAGTGCTATGAGGACATAAGTCCTATGAAGAGTGGTGAGGTTTGTGGCATGGGGGTGGGGAAGGGGGAAAAGGGGTTATACCATGAACCAAAAGTCATGAATGACAAAGCTAAAAAGGTATGCCTTGGGAATGGGTTTGGCAAGGGGGTTGATGTGTTGAGATATCAAGCTCAACATGTGATGATCCGGGATGACGCATATCACCTTTTCATTTCTCTGACATCTATAGTGGTCACATTGGTACATGTCAAAGATGCTTCATTGAGCTTTACTAGATTTATCCACCGAGAGTGATGACACATTTGTTTCTTGCCAGCTCACTCATTCACAAACAGTATGATTTTCCTTGTGTATTTTTCTTTATATATGGCACTTGTTGTATTGTTGTTTTTAGGTCATTCTTGTACATTCCTTTTGTGTAATAGAAAAAGAATAAGAAGATCATTCTTCCTTGTCTTAATCTGTCTGTGTGCTCCTCTTTGATTGTGAGTGAGTGTGTGTGTGTGTGTGTGCTCTCTTCCTTATCTCCTTCATCATGACATGGTATCAGAGCCCATGTGGCTGTAGAGAGCTCATGGAGAAGGCCGATGGTGAAGAGTACGCGACCTCAGATTGCTACAAAAATTGGCGTGAAGGTAGAAGGCCTCAGAATATTTTCGTGATTTAACCCTTTAGGGTCACGCGTTTTTGTCAAATTTTTGTTTCGGAGCCATCTTGACCTTTGTTTTGATTTTGCAAGGTGGGTATTCAAAAACACTCATATATTCAAGATCAAGAATTTCAAGCAATTATGTGTAGTGTTGATACCCGAAAACTATGTTTTTTTGAGATCGAACTGTCATGTCATAGTGCGACAATGTTCAAGTAGAAGTACTACTTGTAGTGTTTTTGCAGTGTTGTGAATTGCTATAGAAATGGAAAATGTAGATGGAATGAGTCAGGTTATGATGAATAAGTTGCATAAGAACAACTTCCATGCTTAGAGATTCAGAATGACAAACTCCTTGATGTCAAAAGGTTATTGGAAGTACACTGAAGGAGAGAACAAAAATGCTCCACAGTTACGAGAGTGGAATCAGACTATGGACCAATTAAGTGCATATGAGGAATCGAGTCAAGGAGCATGAAAGGTAATGCATTGGCTATATGTTAGCATAAAAGATAGCATGGTTGGGCACATACAGGATGCCAAGACTTTGAAAGAGGCTTGGAATAGCTTGGTCACATTGTATGAGACCAATACAAAGGCATGAAAATTGCAACTCAAGAACGAGCTGCATACATTGAAGAAAAAGGGCATGTTGGTAAGTGACTACACCCTGAAAATCAAAAGCATATGTGAGTAACTTGCATCTATTGGTGTGAATGTAGATGATGATGATAAGGTGGAAGTGTGCCTTCATGGTTTAGGAGTTGCATATAAGCAGTTCAAAACATCTATTCAAACCAGGGAAAATATTCCAAATTTTGCTCATCTGGTGTCCATGTTGATTGTTGAAGAAAAGAATCTCGGTGAGGACTCAAACTCTCAAGGAAAACCTAGTTTTGAGTAGGTCTTCTTCTCTGGTAGAGGAAGAGGCAGATATAGAGGCTTTAGAAGTGGAAGAGGACACAATAACCAAGACCAGGGTCAACAACAAAATCATGCAGGAAGTAGAGGACAATTTCGAGGTAGGGGGAGCCAAAGAGGCCATAGAAATTTCCAAAGAAATGATTCAAGTAATGATAGTAAAGGATGTTGGAACTGCGGTAAACCTGGATACTTTAAATGTGATTGTAGGTTGACGAATCAACAATAGAAAATAGCAAAACAACTATGCACTCACAAGTGTAGATGATTCTGAAAAGCTGTTCATGGTCCAACATCACATGATGAGTACAATGTTGCTAATGTTTCAAAATTGAATGGTAATGTCTGGTATGTTGATTCAAGTGCTTCAAATAACATGTCTTGTCATGCGAATGGTTTGCTTGTTTGCAAAAATTACCAGTTCCTGGATATGGTGAAACAGGTCATGACACATCACACCCTATCGAGCATACAAGAAACATAGCATTGTCTATAGAGAACGGAAAGGTAAAACATCTTGCTGATGTGCTAAATGTTCCAAATATAACAAAGAATCTAGCTTATGTTGGACAAATGGTTGACCAGAGAATCCAAGGTAGGTTCAATGCTGATGGGCTATATGTAGAAGAGTACAAACATGATGGAAGACTGATTGCCAAAGGAAACAAAGTGGGTAGGATGTTCACCTTAAATGTGGAAATTTTTGAAATGAATGCAGCCATGTTTGTAAACAGTGCAGGAGTTATTATTGATATAGAGATCTCGCACAAACGAATTGGACATGCAAATTTGCAGAGGTTGAAATTGTTGCAGTCAAAGGAGATTGTCAACAGACTACCAAATTTCAAGGTTGTAGAGAAGCAAAAGGTATGTGCAACATGTCAATTTGGTAAACAATCAAGAGCATCATATTTGCATGACAAGCATTTTAGTGAGAATGTACTAGAAATAGTATGTACAGATGTTGGGGGTCGTGCAAAGACCACATCTATGGGCGGTTGCAGGTTTTATGTTACTTTCATTGATGACCATACACAGAAAGTATGGATATAGTTCATGAAAGAGAAGAGTGAGGTGTTCACTCACTTCTAAAATTTTAAGGTTATGGTGGAAAAGCAAACAGGAAACTATATTCAAATATTAAGGTTTGATGGAGGAGGTGAATACATGTCAAATGACTTTAGCAACTTTCTCAAAAGTCATGGAATTCGACATCAATTTTCATGCAGGAGGACACCACAATAGAATGGCATTGTTGAATGTAAAAATAGACATATTGCAAAAATAGCAAGAGCTTTGATGGTTGAGAAGAATATGCCTCATTGTTATTGGGTAGAAGCTATGCATTCTATTGTATACATCATGAATAGGACTCCGACTGCTGCTGTACATCAAGTTACACTTGAAGAGAAGTTTACAGGTAGAAAGCCAAGCTTATCACATATGAAAGTATTTGGCTGTATTGCATATGTACAAATTCTAGATGAGTTAAGGATGAAGCTTGATCCAAAAGTAAACAAAATGTATCTTCATTGGGTACTCCCTTGAGCAAAAGGGTATAAATGTTATAACCCTTTAACACAACAGGTGAAGGTAAGCAGAGATGTGGTGTTTGATGAAATGTCAAGCTTCTGTGGAGATGCCATAGATGGACTTGATCTTGAACCAAATGACAAAGGAAATGCTGAAAAATCAAGTGTAGAATCTCAAGTTTTGAGTGGACTAGATGCATCACCAGGCAATAGTTCCAACTCAAATCCATGGAGTGGAAGATTGCATGGAAATTTTAGTCTAGAAAATTCATCAACTACATCAAAGAAAGGTAAAGAAAATCTTTCTATTGGTAATAAAAAATCTACAGGTTTTGAAGACATTGATGGAGTTTGAAGCAGTTCAAAAAGAGCCTTGATGAGGAACTTTGATTGCCCTTTGTGAAGACTCAAAGAGTTAGAAAGACACATGCAGATGATACAAGGAGAAGTGACCCAGGACCAAGAAGATATGGGAGGATGCAAAATTTTGTGCAACGATTGATGTATGACAATTATATGGCTCCTCATTGTGCCTACATGGCCAAGGTAATACAAGATGCTGAACCTTCTTGTTTTGAAGATGCAATTGGAAATACAGATTGGGAAAAAGCTATGGATGAGGAGATGGCTGCATTTTATGGAAACAAAACATGGAAGTTGGTTCCATTGCTACAAGGAAAGAAACCCATAGGATGCAAGTGGGTTTACAAGGTAAAACACAATGCTGATGGTAGCATAAGCAAGTATAAAGAACGATTGGTATCAAAAGGATATGCATAGACATATGGCATTGGTTATGAGGAAACGTTCAACCTTGTAGCTAAAATGTCTACTGTTAGAGCACTTGTTGCATTAGCTACATCAAAAGGATGGACTTTGCATCAGATGGATGTGAAGAATGATTTCCTACATGGTGAGTTACAGGAAGAAGTATACATGGACTAACCACAAGGATATGAAGATTCAAAGCACCCAAAATATGTTTGTAGGTTGCAAAAGGCTTTGTATGGGCTTAAACAAGCCCCTCATGCTTGGCATGCAAGGATTGCTGACTACTTAACCACCATTGGCTTTTCTATGTGTGATATAGATCATTCACTATATGCAAGGAAGGGTGATGATGTCATCATGATTGTGGCTATTTATGTTGATGACTTGATTGTAGGTGGTGATAATGAAGAAAGCATTAAAGAGGGAAAGCAACTTCTTATGCAAGAATTCGACATGAAATATCTTGGTGTGCTTCGCTATTTCTTGGGCATTGAGTTCATACATACACAAATAGGTATATGGATGCTGCAAAGGCAATATGCTTTGAGTATGCTACAAAAGTATGATATGGACGATTGTAAGCCAATTTCTATGCCATTAGATTAGAATTTGAAGTTGGATACTACATGAGGTGAAGCATTGGAAAATGCTACTATGTACAGGAAAATTGTGGGAAGTTTGATATATCTCACAATTACGAGGCCTCATCTAAGATACACTATTGGACTTGAAAGTCAATTTATGCAGGTTCCAGGAAGCCACATTTAGATGTTGTGAGGTGCACTCTATGTTATGTGAGTGGTACTTTGGATTATGCATTGTTTTAATGAAGCTAGTGTAGATTTGCACATTTGTGGATACACCGATGCAGATCGGGCTAGTAACATTCCAGAGAGAAGATCTACTAGTGGCTTTCTATTCTCACTTGGGAGTGAAACTATTACATGGAGCAATAAGAATCAACCCATTATTGCTTTGTCAAGTACAGAGGTTGAGTATAGAGGTGCTACTATGGCAACATGTGAGGCATCATTGCTAGAGATGCTACTTGCAGATTTAGGTGTGGAAATGCAAAAGCCTATCACCATCTATTGTGATAATCTTAGCAACATACACTTAGCACAAAACCCTGACTTTCATGCTAGAACAAAGCATATTGAGGTACATTGTAACTTCATTAGAGAGAAGGTATTAGACGATGATATTGATCTTGTTTATGTAAGAAAAAATGAGCAGGCTGCTGATATTTTCAATAAAGCACTTGGAGCAGAGAAGTTGAAGAACTTTTGAAAGATGCTTGGATTAGAGGACATGATGTTGAACTTGAGGGTGAGTGTTGAGATATCAAACTCAACATGTGATGATCCAAGATGACACGTATCACTTTTTCATTTCTCTAACATGTATAGTGGTCACACCAGTATATGTTTAGGGATACTTCATTGAGCTTTGCTAGATTTATCTACCGAGAGTGATGGCACATTTGTTTCTTGCCAGCTCACTCATTCGCGGAAATTAGGATTTTCCTTACGTAATTTTCTTTATATATGGCACTTGTTGTATTGTTGTTCTTTAAGTCATTCTTGTACATTCTTTTTATGTAATGGAAGAAGAAGAAGAAGATCATTCTTCCTTGCCTCAATCTATGTGTGTGCTCCTCTTTGATTGTGAGTGTGTGTGTGTGAGCTCTCTTCCTTATCTCCTTCCTTGTGACATAATCGCATGGAGCATGTACTCATATCGATGAATTGGAAAATAGGGGTGGGTGGGAGTCGAGTCTTCATCAAGATGGTTGCTAGTGTAGAGGTGAAGGTCAATTGTGGTGATGGATCTAGCAAATATGCAAACATAGGTAGGGGCATAGTGCTATGAGGTGGGGTCTCAAAGATGGATTGGAATTATTGTGATAGGGATTCTAAGGCAATGAGTGAAAGTGGGGGAATGCTTAGGGGGGAAGTGTCAATGGGTGGAATAGGCGGTGGGATGTGGCCTCTAAGTACCAATTGGTGAGATAGATAATTTGGTGGCACATGGACTTGAATGGTGGACCATGCATGCGGTTGAGAGCGTGCATGGTGCATATCATATCAAGGGAGGGGTGTTTTGATCAAGAACATGAGGGCATCAACAATGCCCACAAAATAGATTAACATGTGCATGGTCTCTATAAAATCCTCGTCAAACACACTCTTAGTGAGCTCTTGCTTTATCAATTTATGAATTCTCTCTTCATTGAGTTGATTTTTAGCTTGAATTTCTTCGATATTCATGTATAATCTTTGGAGGGCCTCTATGTAGGCTGGATTGTCCGTTTCTTCTTTTTCTTTTGGTTGTTCTCCTTGTTCATTATCAATTTGTGATTCTAGATAGCTTGATTGTTCATATTCTTGCAAGACAAATTGAGTATTCAAGTATTCAAAATAAGTGAAACCTTATGTACGAGGGACTTCAAAATCAAAGGATAGGTGTTGCTCAAAGGCATGGTATTGTGCCATGCATGTGCTTTGATTGGTGCAGAGTGGAGGCTCTTCCATCCTTGAAGATCTACAACTATGCCTTTGTGAGAGCTCACCCAACAAATATGTTGTAGGCCAAACACATGTGTACTATGCATGTGATAGTGCAACATCTGCTAAGCACTTGTTTTCTTGGTCATCAACTATTCTCCACATATATAACTGATCTATTATCCAATGGGGAAGACCGATCTTCAAAAAACTATTTTGCACTAGATAAAGACTAAACCATATTTTCCTATGGGGTTGTGTAAAACAATGTTGCCCTAGAAAAATGAAATGTTGCATGTACATGCATACTGTAGTGGAAAGTGTGGAGTAATGGTAGACATATGTGCTAGTTTCAATACTTGACTTCTCTTCATTTACTTTGAGATTAAAGTCTCCTTATCTCAAGGGATGTGAGTTTTGAATATTCACAAGGCCTCTTTGACCAGCTTATGCACCAAGTGAAACTTCTTTAGAGATTGGTTTGGGAGTAAAGAGGGCAACATGAAGGTCCCTTGTACATCTTGGTTAGGTCCTACTGGCAAAGTGTGAATCAAATGATAACATCCATAAAAATCAGGTTCGGGCAAGGATGCATTGAAATAGTCGTTTAACTTGGGTTTCTCCCAAATGGACTTTAAATCTTTGGAATTATGTAATGCCTCAAATTCCAACACAAAGAAATGGAATCTACCCCATCTATTATCAAATTCCAACTTTTCTTACCAAATGAATTTGGCATTTTCTAGGGGCCCCACGAGTCTTTGGAACCAGTGTGACTTGGCGTGGACTCTTGGGGTATGGTTCACTAGAGGGTTTTCAATTGGTATTCCGCCTTGGGAATCACTAAATTTTGGTGGTGGCAATAAAATATAATCTTCTATTGGAATGGACTTTTAATCAACATGCATGATACTAGGCTCTACTATTACCGTAATGCTACATTTGTAAATTTATGCTCAAAATCGGATAAGACAAGGAAAGTACATGTTAAGATGGTTGGAGACATATGATCCAAGTATGGTGAGACTGTAGTCCCTTTCCAATACAGGCATGAATTCCCATACTTAGCCCTTTTGGTGCATTGTGCAATCGAGCTTTGAATGTGTCTAATGCATGTCTCTAGACAACTTGTATGCATACTTGGGTTTGTGTATGCTCTTAGCATGGTGCGGGTAGTCTATGGGAAGCTCATCTAAGTTAGTTAAATATTTTATCATTACAAGGTTTATGAATAGGTTGCTTACTTCTTATGGAAGTAGGATGATGTGTGAAGGCCTAATAATTACAATGGTTATTATAAGAGGTCATTTTTGGCCTTGGGGGGAGTGTTTATAAATTAGAGAGGTGTATATAAGATGTTTTTTGTGTTGATGACATGAGTTCTTCTACCTCATTTCCATTTGTATCCGCATGAGTGCATCTCCATTTTGTATCTAGGGGACAGTCCATTTTCGTATTATTCCAGTTGTATCTCATTGTATTTGGGTACCATGCCATTTGCTTTTACCAATGTATTCATTCTTCTTCAAGGGGAATTATCCCACATATGATGTACTTTTGGAGAGCCTCCTCCAACCCTATATAAGGAGCACCTCTCCCCACATTGTACTTCATTAAAAGCTTGTAGAGCCTACTCCATGCTCTTGACAAGCTCATTTCTAATCTATGTGAGTTTATCCATATCTTGGTCTACTCACATTGAATCTCTCACACTTTTTTCATTTTGCGAGTAGACTCTTCTGTTCATTTTTTCTTTCATGCATGTACTCTCTACATGGCACCAGAGCTATAGATGGAGACCTTGGTGGCTCGTTTTGTGGTCCATTTGGTGGATGTGGTGCTTGTTTTGGTGGTAGTGCCTCCTTCTCATAGACAATAACCTTTTTGCCATCAATATCATGCTCATAGACCATTTTGGGTAACAACATTATGCCCATTTTCCCACCCTCCCACCCCTTTCCACTTTTCTTTCCCACCCTTGCACTTGAAGGTTCTTCCATTTTGGCGATCCTTCTTAAGGAGTTGGTAATGCCTTTTTAAGTTTTCATAAACACTTTTGTGCGGTTAATGGTACATTTCCCATTTTTCATCGGTTTTTAAGGAGTGGAATATTATGAAGCACTTTTTATCATCTCTGACGGTATTTATGGTATAGTATTTTACTTTCATTGATTGATAATTGAATGACTTTTCTCATTGTCTTCCCTTGTCTCCATGTCCAACTACATTAGTTATATTGAACACTATAGCTAGTATAGCATCTTGGTTCAATTATCTTTTTCACCACCACTCCTCTGGGCAAGATAGCGATAGGGAGATAAGTCGGAATTGCACACTATCTGGGAAGCACAACAAGAAGCTCTATATGTAAGGGAGGCCATGGAATGTGAAGCCACTATGTAAGGCATATGAAATACGACTCATTAGTAGTCGTGGAACACTCCAGTTGATCGCTGGAACGCAGAAGTACAGTAAAAGGATATGTGATCTTTGATGTTGGATTCGAAAGAGGCAAGGCAGATGGAGATGTTTTCGGGTGATCGGAGATCACTTTTCGGGTCACCCGAAAAGTGTTCCAGGAGCACATGGATGTCCGGTGATCGGATTTCAGGTGACCGGAGAAGGACTTTGGGTCACCGGATTTAGGTGCAAATGAAGGTCCGGTGATCAGATTTTAGGTGGCCGGAGAAATGGACCTTGGGTCACCGGATTTAGGTGCACATGCAAATTCTGTGGACAATTTTTTGGTGGCTTGAGATAGACTTTGGGACCTCATGTAAGTGCACATAGGGGTTTCATATTCAAAAATACACTTCAAGTCATATTATTTAGGCACACATGAACATTTAGATCATCATATTTAGGCATCATATATCATGGATTACCAATCAATCATGTACAATACATTTTAAAATAAATCCGTGAGTCTTAAATTCAAGTTCCATAACTTTGAATGGTACAAACATGATTAACATCATATATGGAACTACAATGTTTATCATAAAACACTAGGCATTGCCTTGATTCCACTCCCATGCAGTAATCTTCATTCCTTGACCCGCATTTACCTACATAAACGAGGACAAAAAAATGATAAAGTTGAATAAAAGTCATGGAAGGATTATGAAAAAACACGTTGTGTATACATTACCTTCAAAAGCATTCCATAAACTTTGCACATGTCAATCTTCAATTGCAGCCATCCTTACTCTACATGCTAGATCTCATTCAGAGTAGTTGGAACCTCTTAATTGAACCCCTTCATTATCATTTGGATGTGGATCTTCTTAGTCATTAGGTTCACTCTCACCTTGTAATTGAACAAAATTATGAAGTAAACAACAAGCACTAATTATCAAGGGGACCATAGGAAGATCTACATAGGAGAATTGTCTAAATAATGCCATCCTTACTCTACATGCTAGATCTCATTCAGAGTAGTTGGAACCTCTTAATTGAACCCCTTCATTATCATTTGGATGTGGATCTTCTTGGTCATTAGGTTCACTCTCACCTTGTAATTGAACAAAATTATGAAGTAAACAACAAGCACTAATTATCAAGGGGACCATAGGAAGATCTACATTGACATTTTGTAGAATCCTCCATCGGTTTTTTAAGATCCCAAATGCATTTTCAATTTTGACCCTACCCTTTGATAAGTGTTTGTCAAATGCTCTTTTTTCTCTCAGGTGCTCACCTACTCGACTACAGAATGGTTTCACTAAGAAACTTCTTGCCTTATAAGCTGAGTCACCTAAGAGAAAAGGTCGTATTGTCTCACCTTGAACTTCCAATGTTGGTGAGTTAAGAACCAATCCTTGTTTTAATTGTTGATTCAAAGAAGACTCTTTGAAATGTGTGGAATCATGCATTCCACCTGGACCTCTACATACAATACTCCAAAAAAGCTTCCTTGAGTCCACAATGCCTTGAAGTAGGACACTAGGAAAACCATGTCTACATATGTATTGTGTGGGATATAAGTCATGGTTTGGCTTCCTATACAAGCGTATATGTGTACCATCAATGGCACCTGCTATTTGAGGAATTTGTGTCAAAGACTTAAAGTCCTCCATAATGGTTCGTAAACGTTCATCTTTAGGAACACTGATCCCATAACGAACATACATTTTCAACATGAGGGGGTTGGGTATCTATGGATGGATTTTCACCAATGCATCCTTCATTCATCATGTTTAGAAATGAAAACTGTGTTGATGATTGCACATCTTGGGACAACGATTCATAGTCACCATCTACAAAATTATAATATGATGCCATTATCCACCTATGGCAAAAACATGCACAAATTCGGTAAGAGAAAGATGTACCATCATTTTATTAATGTGCACAAGAAGAAAAAGATGTAGCCATTTGCTTAATTTAACGTGCACACGTAGACATGTCGAAAAAAATGGCACACATTTAAGCCTTCACAAACTAATATGAGAGAGAGAGAGAGATACATACACATGCACAAATTCATACAACATACATACATAAATACATATATAAATGAAGACAAAAAAAACATACATACATGCACATATGCGTAAACACATATAAATAAATACATAGAAAATACATACACACATAGATACACATGCATACATGAATACATATATAAACACATACACATACATACATAAATACATACATACACACATATAGTCAACATACATACACACATACATTCAACATACATACATAAATACACATATAAATGAATACAGTAATAAAACATACGAACATGCATATATACATAAACACATCTAAATGAATACATACAAAACACATATACACACATATGTATACCTTCACAAACTACATGCATGCATGCTTACATACATTTATACATACATATATGCATTTCAACAAATACACATGCACAAATTCATACAACATACATACATATATAAAAAAAACATACATACATGCACATATGCGTAAACACATATAAATGAATACATAGAAAATACATACACACATAGATACACATGCATACATGAATACATATATAAACACATACACATACATACATAAATACATACATACACACATATAGTCAACATACATACACACATACATTCAACATACATACATAAATACACATATAAATGAATACAGTCATAAAACATAAACACACAAAACACATATAAATACATACATAAATACACATATATGAATACAGTAATAAAACATACGAACATGCATATATACATAAACACATCTAAATGAATACATACAAAACACATATACACACATATGTATACCTTCATAAACTACATGCATGCATGCTTACATACATTTATACATACATATATGCATTTCAACAAATACACATGCACAAATTCATACAACATACATACATACATACATAAATACATATATAAATGAAGACAAAACAAAACATACATACATGCACATATGCATAAACACATATAAATGAATACATAGAAAATACATACACAAATAGATACACATGCATACATGAATACATATATAAATACATACACATACATACATAAATACATACATACTCACATATAGTCAGCATACATACACACATACATTCAACATACATACATAAATACACATATAAATGAATACAGTAATAAAACATAAACATACAAAACACATATAAATACATACATAAATACACATATAAATGAATACAGTAATAAAACATACGAACATGCATATATACATAAACACATCTAAATGAATACATACAAAACACATATACACACATATGTATACCTTCACAAACTACATGCATGCATGCTTACATACATTTATACATACATATATGCATTTCAACAAATACACATGCACAAATTCATACAACATACATACATACATAAATACATATATAAATGAAGACAAGAAAAAACATACATACATGCACATATGCATAAACACATATAAATGAATACATAGAAAATACATACACACATAGATACACATGCATACATGAATACATATATAAATACATACACATACATACATAAATACATACATACACACATATAATCAACATACATACACACATACATTCAACATACATACATAAATACACATATAAATGAATACAATAATAAAACATACGAACATGCATATATACATAAACACATCTAAATGAATACATACAAAACACATATACACACATACATGTATACCTTCACAACTACATGCATGCATGCTTACATACATTTATACATACATATATGCATCAAAAATACACATGCACAAATTCATACAACATACATACATACATACATAAATACATATATAAATGAAAACATACATGCATACATACCTATGCACACACATAGATATAAAGATATACACCTATACATATACACATGCATATATATGCACACATATGTAAACATATAAATATTAGTTAGAAGCCTCCTAAACCCTTAACATATATATGCACACATGCATATATATGCACAGATGCATATATATGCACACATATGCAAACATACAAAATATTATTTATAAGCCTTATGTTTATCCACCTTTTGAGCAATAATAATCCCTGTATTTCAAAGAAAAAAAATTAAGATGCTGAAAATACAAAAAAATCATGAGAAACATTAAAAATATATGTTACCTTATACTTCAAAATGTTTTCCAAATCACTTCAATGACCTGCAAAAAAGAATAAATAAATTAAACCAACGGATAAAAAAATGAATAATAAAAAAATGTAAAATGAGAAATACTTACAAAGGCCTTCTTAACCGAACGTGTATTTGCAACAAAAATAAGAAAAAGAGTATAAGATAAAGCATTACAAAGTCTTTATGACTTGCAGAGAATATAATATAAGATACAAAGAAGAGAAAGTACACTCTTGCACAAAATGCAAGGTAATAGAGAGTACTCTGTCTACACATAATGGAAGAAAGAGTTGTAAATAAAAAGAAGTAAGAAGGAAAATGACCTGCAGAGAGATAGACCATAGGCTACAAGCTTGCAAAGCTTTGGAAAATGGCACATGAAAGAAGAGAGCAGGAAAGGAATTTGCTACGTACATGCCTTCATTTTTATAGCAGTTCAGAGTTGATGTGACCGTTTCTCATTTTTTGACTAATTTTTGAAAAAAAAATGCCTTCACCCCATTTCAGGTCACCTAAACGGACTGGTGCTAACAGGCACGAGTCCGTTGGGCTCAGCGCCCTCGGGTGACCCGAAAAGGGGATTTTTTCCCCAAGATACGGCGAGAAGTTGTCATGTGTGACGCGTATCAGCTAGTAGTCCTCTTCGCTATCGCTTGTAGGTTGTTCCTCCCCCGCCAGCAATGGGGGCCTTTGGGAGCGACAACAATCCGTGTGCTGGATCTTTATTGGATAGCAAGATTTTCGGAGGTTTCATAGGTAGCATCTTCTTCTTCCCTCTCTGCCGCCTTCGAGTTATATTGGGCTCACCAGACATCTATTTGTGATCTTCAATCTGGAAACCTTGCACTACCACCAGAGTAGCTACAGAGGCGATCGCAACACTTGTCTGGCTATAGTCACAGACCTCTCTCTCTCTCTGGCAACAAACAACAGCCTTCAAGTTCTCACTCTACTCTCGCTTCTGCTACGAAAGTGCACCATATTTTGCACAGTCAACCTCAACAGCCTTCAAGTTTTCACTCTACTCTCGCTTCTGCTACAAAAGTGCACCATATTTCGCACAGAGAGAGAGAGAGAACCCCAAACAAGAGTTCTTCATGGAAGAGACCCAAAGGAGGAGAGCGAGAGTAGAGGGCACACGCTCTTCCACCCTCCTTACATCCCATATGAGTATTGCACTTGCGCCTCAGGAATCCTCTCTCTATCTGTTTCTACAACCTACGTGTGCTTGCTATGTGTGTGAGAGAGAGAGAGAGAGCATTGCTCCTTGTCTGCAGTACTAAAGGGTGAACAAAGTTCGGGTTGTAGTAGGCGTTAAACGAAATTGATGACCATCTCCTCCATATTCGAACAATGCCGAACGTACAGAGAAAGAGTTTTCATCTCTATGCTCACTTGAAGCAATACGAGGGAAGCTCTTTGGAGTTGTATGACATCATAAGTGATGTCAATGATTATTATTTGAATGCACACCAAAAGCGCAATCCACCTATTTTTTGAGAGGTGGGTCACAAGGAAAGTGAAACTTATACAATTTTACAACTATATCTCCAATTAGGCATTTGATTTTATAAGGGTGTTCTTTGCTCATACTCAACAAACAAAAGGAATTGCATCTATGGTGATTTCTTTTTTTCAATGTATTGCCAAACTTGTCTATGAACCTCCTCTCCATCAAGACAACCACCGATCATCACAAACAAGTTCTCATTGACAACACATCATTGAGGGTGATTGATCGTCGTACTAAGGACATCATAACCCAAGGAGTTGAGCATAAAGGCTTGTACAACTTTTCATGCTTTCTTACTAAGGAATCGATTCCCACTCCATGGCACCAACACTATGAAGACACATCCTACTTAACCAAAATTTCAACATCTCATATGGTTAAGGTACTACCTAAGATTGGGCAAATGCATGATATCTGCCAAGCCTGCACTCAAGGCAAGCAACACAGAGCTTTCATTTCCAAAGAGGCTTCCACTCAAGCAAGGAACCCTTTAGCCCTAGTCCACATGGATCTCTATGGACCAATGAATACCTCATCACTTAGTGGATCACTCTTCTTCTTTCTCATAGTACATGATCACAAGAGATATATATGGGTCTATTTTCTCAAGTCTAAGGAGATACATTTTCTAAGTTCCGAGAATGGGTCTATCAAGTTGAGAACGAGTCATCAAGTTCAATCAAGACCATTAGAGTAGATGGAGGTGCTGAACTAATTAGCCATGACTTTGACAACTTCTTGAAACAAAAGGGCATCAAGAGGAAAGTCATACAACCTCGTTCTCTATCCCAAAATGGAGTAACTGAAAGAAAGATCCACAACGTCATGGAAATGACACACACAATGCTTCACAACAAATCCTTACCATTCAATTTTTGGGCCGAAGTTGTACACATTGTAGTTCATGTCATCAATAAAGGTTTGATAAGTGTACTACACAACAAGACTCCATTTGAAGCCTGCTATGGATGCAAGCCCAATGCCAGCTACTTTAGAGTGTTTAGAAGTGAAGCATTTGTACATATGCCAAAAAAGATCGACCTAAGTTGCAATCTAAGTATAAGAAACATCTTCTCATTAGATATAGTGAACGATCTAAGGCATACAAACTATGTGATCTTGATAATGACTCCATCACCATTTCAAATGATGTAATCTTTGATGAAGCTTCAAAGTTCTCAACCAAAGATCCAAGTTCAAGTTTGACTCCACCCATCTACCCTTTAGAGGGGGATACAATTATTTGTAAGAAAAACTCAGAAGCAAGTACTTCTCACCAACCTACGAGATCTCAAAGGCTCATCAAGAAGTAGCAACATGAACAAAGTCACTATGTTAATTATGCACTTATGCACCAACTTCTACAAAATCTATAACCTTCAGGCTTTAAAGAATCTCAAGGTCAACCTAAGTGGGAAGAAGCTATGTAGATTGAGATGGATGCAATTGAAACGAATAGTACTTGGACACTTGTTCCAAAGCCTACAAATCATCAAGTTATTGGAGTTAAATGGCTATATAAAGTTAATTACAAATCAGATGGTACTTTGGAAAAGTACAAAGCAAGACTTATAGGTAATTAGGGTTACAAGCAAAAGCATGCCATTGATTATCAAGAAACCGTTTCTGCTACTGCAAGGTTTACCACTATAAGAGTCATTCTTGCATGAAGTGCACACTTCAAATGGCCCACTTATCAACTCGCTGTCAAAATTACTTTCCTAAATGTTGATCTTCAAGAAGAGCTATAGCTAGAAAAACTTGAAGGTTTCAAGCCAAAAGGAAAGGAGGATCATGTATACAAACTTCACAAAGCCCTTTATGGACTTAAGAAAGCTCCCAGGCCCTCGTATGAAAAGATCCACAAGTTCTTCGAAGCTAAAGGGATTCAAGGGAGCACTGTCGATGTCCTTTATGTAGATGACTTATTTTTAATAGGTTGAGATGTCAGACACATCCAATCCATCATCAAGCAACTTCAACTTGAGTGTTCCATGATAGATCTTGGTCTACTTCACTCTTTAGACATGGAAGTATGGCAAACAAAAGAAGGTATCTTTCTCTCACAAAAGAAGTACTTCTCTAATCTTCTTTCCAGATATAACATGGACTAGTGTCATTTAGTATCTACACCACTTGATCCAAACATCAAGTTCACACTGGAGAACCCTTCATCACTACTGGATGTTCATGCTTATCAAGAGCTTGTTGGCTCCTTACTTTACTTGGCGAACACTAAACTAGATATTGCCTATGTAGTTAGCATTCTCAATACGTTTGCACATCAGCCTTGTCAAACACATTGGGATGTTGCACAAAGACTACTTCGATACCTTGCCCTCACTTGATATCATGGACCTTGGTATAGAGGGTGGAATTGATCTCGTAGGATATTTAGATATAGATTGGCTTGGAGATCTTGATTCTCGATGGTCTACTCCTAGATACATATTCTTGCTTTGATCAAGATGTATCTCTTGGGCAAGCAGGAAGTAGCCTGCAATTGCTCTATCATCCACCAAGGCTGAGTATCAAGCATCCATTTTTGCAGCATGTGAGGCCATCTAGCTTTGATGTTGTTGGATACTCTGACATGCATATGCAATGATAGCCAGTCAACCTTGGCCATTGTCAAGAATCTAGTGTTCCATGCTCGGATGAAGCACATGAAGATCTAGTACCATTTCATCTATGAGAAGCTCATATCTCAAGCAATTACTCTCGAGCAGTGTACCTCTTAGGAAAATCTAGTGTACATGTTCATGAAGGCTTTACCTCTAGTTCTGATCCAATGCTTAGTGGACCTCTACAACATTCAACCATTGCAAAATGGAGCTATAGAGGGGATGTTGATGACATGAGTTCTTCTACATCAATGCATGTCCATTTTGTATCCAAGAAACACTACATTCTCATATTATTTTAGTTGTATCTCATTGTATTTGGGTACCTTGCCATTTGCTTCTACAAGTGTATTCATTGTCCTTCAAGTGGAATTATCCCACATATGATGTACTTTGGAGAGCCAAATCCATATAAGGAGTGCCTCTCCCTCACTTTGTAGTTTGGTTAGAATCTTGTAGAGCCCACTCCATGCTGTTGGTAAGGTCATTTCCAATCCATCTGAGTTTATCCATTTCTTAGTCTACTCACTTTGAGTCTCTCACTCTTTTTATTATGTGAGTACACTCTTCTTTTCATTTTGCTTCCATGTGTGTACTCTCTATAGTTAGAAGTGGTTCATGGGACTCTTTAGGCACCCATTTCCACACAGATGAGAAGTGATGAATACGTGACTTCAAGAGGTATTATGATTATTTCTTTCCTAAGGTTTGATTATGAGGTGACTCTCTAGGCTTCTCTAAAAGGGGAATTGACGTGGTGGACACCAAGACCTTTAGGTAAGCTTTGGGCACCCATATGTGAGAAGTATTGGGGCATGCATTCAAAAGCTGCTTAGGAAGCCAAATTTGTCACATTATCTCAGGTTGATTTCTTGGGCCATGGGCAGTGCATCGCCTGTTCCTCGTGATCTATCATGGTTGTGACTTATTTAGATGAGTAGCTGGTTGCTCACCTTTCTTTACCCATTCAACTTCCTTCCTTCATGTACATGGTGTTTGGAATTCCTTAAATACATGACATATCAACCTCTAAAGTGTAGGATGGGCATCAATGAGCTTGCATGGCATCACAAGAAAGGCATAGAATCCCCATTATGTGAAAAAAATAATCTTATGTTGATCCTATAGGCTATGGATACTTGATTGTAACTTGAAAATCCATCCAAGAAACTGTACACTTCCTTACCCACAACATGTTCTAACAAATGGTGAGTGATAGGAAGCGGATAACTTTCTCTCATTGTGGTTGCATTAACTTTTTTCAAGCTACTACGAACACATAATTTACCATTTTTCTTGGGCACAACTACAATGGGGGATACCATTCAATAATCTCAATCGCATAGATGAATCCAAATTCTTTTAATCTATCAAATCCTTCTTTTATTTTAGCAACATAAGTATCATTATATACGTATGATTTGTGTTTCGTGGGTTTTGCCTCTGGTCCCATAGGGATCTTGTTGGAACAAATATGTCCAAAAAAATACATCCCTATATTCTCATAGGAGATATAATAACTCTTCTTCCTCTTTTGGACTTACATCAATCTCCTATAAATGTGAATCTTTCCACTTGATCTTTGATTGTCACTATTACTTTCTTTGTTACTTCTTTATTATCATAGGCTTCTCCTATCAATGCTTCTCTCTAAGGCATTCTCACTAAGACTTTTCTCTCTTCGACCTCATATTTTTTGGAATTTTTTGGCACTTCAAAGAGTGATTCCTCCTCTACCTCAAAGGGTTTCTTACTCTTCTTCTTCTTCTTCTTCTTCTTCTTCTTCTTCTTCTTCTTCTTCTTCTTCTTCTTCTTCTTCTTCTTTTCTTCTCTTACCTTTGTGAATATTGATTTTTCACTCTTGGGGGTTTTTGCTTTTGTTTCTTTACTTCTACTAGATACAAATACTCTTTTTTTGAATCATGGAATATGTCCATCACTATGGATTCTTGATCATCTTCATCCTTTGTAGGTTCACACATGGATAAGGATACATCATAGCCGTCTTCATCACAATGGGGGGGGGTCCATTGTTCATCATAGCAATCATCACAATGAGAGGTCCATTGTTCTTCATTGACTACTATGTTGATAGTTGCTTTTTTTTTTGCCCAACTATGAGCCTCAAATTCCTCATCTGGGAATACCACTGGTGCCTAGGCTAGGTCTCCTATAGATATCATATTCTTACAAGTTCCTAATAATCTAGCTTTTAATATTTTTTTTCTTCCTCAACTACTTTGCAGATCCACAAATGAGTATCTTCATGAATCCAATGGGTATGAAGTGTTCATTGAGTGTAACAATATTGAATCTTCTTGTACCTTGTGGATAAGATTCCACTATAGGGATGGGATATCTCTATACATGTAGTCTTTCAAGTTGACCTTGTTACTACCCCTAGGTTTTGCAAGTACAAAGAGTTGGTACCCCAATCTTGTATTGTTTGGAGTTGTTGCAAAAAGGCTCATCCTAGTATCATCTCATATATGTGGTTCTTTCCAAACTCACATATGGAAAATGTATGCTCAAAATCTAGACCACAAATGGTGAGAATGATCCCTCCTAACAATCCTTATGAATGCTCAATATGACCATCTGCCAACTGAAGCTTCATTCTTTTAAGTTGCAAGGCTGGTTTGTCCCACTGTATCCATAGGGATGTGGTAGTGATGACAACACCCATGCTTGAGTCTATGATTGCCTTGGTAATGTGTCCTTGGTGGGTAATGGGAAGATAGGTGTTGTCTTCTTCACCTTTGATCATGTCTCCTATCTTGTCCATGGGGATCTTTGATACCTTTCTTTTAGATCCTACTCTTGATTGGGTGGAGTCAAGTTTTGGAACCTATGAGATGATACTACACTTTGGTGTTATTCACTACCTTAGTATTCTTGGGTATGATGGGATCTTCATTTCTCATCAATACTGTGGGTGTTCTCATCTAGACCAATTTAGATTCCCATGGTCTTGTGCAATGCGATAACTCTTGTAGGGAGTTAGAATCAAAATCTAACCCATCCTCTAACTGAGGTTTTGGAGGATTTCCATATAGGCATGGAATGTTGTGGTGAAATTAATCCTAAAAATCATTTACCTCTTGAATTGGTCAGGGGTTCTCTTATTCCTTAGTTCATTTTTCTTCTTGTATCTCCTAGAAAAACTCTTCAAAGTACCTAGTGATGGAGGCAGTGATTCCACACTCTATTGAGTTAGGAACATAAGCTCCTCTCTGTTAGAAATTTTTCCTCTCTCATTTTCAATGGAAGGAGCCTTTTGTGGCATTAAAGCCTCTAGCTTAGACTCCATTTTCTCTAATAATTCTTCTAGTAATCCTTGAAAATGCAACTCTAGCTTAATTAAATTTGAGGGGTTGAAGAGCTAGCTGGCCTCAAACATAGCCTGAGCTAGTTCCACCATTTTAACACATAGGTTGGTTTTCTCAATCTCTAATTAAGCTCTTGGATAATTCTTATCTAGGTCTACTATGTTTGGCCCTTATTGGAGACGAGTGTGATATGCTTTGAACATCATGTCTAAACTCTCTAAGGAAGGATTTGCTAAAATTGACCCTCCATTTTGTATGGAAGGAATAGATGCTGGGGTATGAGGGGATGGAATGGGTTGATTGGAATGAGGAAATCCATAAAACCCTCCACAAAGGTTTTCTATTGTGCATTCATAGATAAAATCTTGTTTATTTTACAAACACATGGAAGATCTATATCACTCTTTATTTCCCTTAGATATACACATCGCTCTCTACCTCTATACTTCAAAGAAAAGTTACCTTAAGCATGCAACACAAAGAATGATGATTGAAAATTAAGAATTCATAACATTTGAGAAAGTAATATTAATGATGGAAAATCATATCTGTAATGATCACTAATGCCCTTTACCCCATTATGTATAACAATGGTCTATTCCTTTGTTTGCCATCCATCGACAACATTAGTTCAAGAAAAAGTCAGACTCAGCTATTTGAGGATGTCCAAATCATATCATCATTACTTTCACATATACATCATCAAAGCAAGGTTTCCCTTACTTGTCTTTTGGTTGATACTAAAAGCCCAAATTATAAACAGTGCAAGTTTGTTTAAGGATTGCCAATCTATCTCTATTCTTTCTTGCTATTTTGATGGATTTCTAGATTGCACGACATCCGATATCTTATTGAACATATTGTTTACTTGGTGATGAATTACAAAGAAGATTGAAAAAAGAATTTCTAAAGAAAAACAATCTTCAATACTAATTTAAATTTCTTAGAAGAGCAGCAACAACAAATCGGTCATGCTCATTTCACATTTAGTTGTAGCTCAATTCATATTTAATTGTGTTTCCTTTGTATTAGCTTTCGTTGTTATAAGATGGAGCTACAATATCAACTCCATTCTTGTCTTCCTCTACATCAGTGGCAAATAAAATTGCAACCTATCATATCTACTAAGAATTCCAAAGGGTTTTTGCTTTCCCCAAAGTACTTCTATATTCTCCCTTTCTTTCATCATAAGTTAAAGATGAAATGTGGCTACCATTTCTCTTTTATGAATCATGCGGCCATTACTTTCTCCCCAACTTTAGGTACAAGAAGTTACACTTTTTATTGAGATCTGGCTAGTTTATGAGCCATTGGAAAAGGTAAAATTCCAGTGCATCAAAGTCGTGGCCAAGATGTAGAATATTTTAAATGGAGTCCATGCAAGTAAGCATCGAATTCATAAACATGCAAGTATGAAATGGAGTCCATGCAAGTGTTTGCTATTGTGCACCTAGTGGAATGAGTAGGATTGTCTTCACCTTCCTTAAATCCTCTTGGTGACAGTATCCTACAAGAGCTATTGTTGTTGTAGTAACCTATAATTTTGGTAAAGAACTTTTAGGAGATAGATCATCTGAACATATTTTGGAATAGCAAAAGTGTGCATTGGAGCTGATATTCTCCTTCTACCTGCCAATAGCACCAGATGTTACCCTCTACTTTGATCTTCCACTTTAGAAGAAAATTCTGACAAGAGAGTTGTGTCCCCCTTCTTTTTCAATGCACAAGAGAAGATGCTCAATTTTTTGATGATTTGCAATGCATGTCTTAATAATTCTTTCATTCCTTGACTTAATTGCCATTTACTTCTTGAACAATAGGATTCCCATTTCTCTTTCTCAAAAATGATCTCCATAGTCTTTGATCCCATTGAGCTCCTTGTCCAATAATTGTGCTATTGCCTTCTATGTGGAAACATGCCTATTGGCCGTGCTATGTTCTATTGCTTCCAAAGTCATGTAGAGACATATCTCCTATTGAGTCATTTGGGCTTGAGCAGTGCACACTGAGAGTTTGGCATCTTCTACATTATCAACCATAGCCACTAACTGAGTTACTGAACAACATGCGGGAGAAGATCTCTCTAAAGATGTATTGATTTAAATGAAATGATGTCCTTTGAAGGATTCGGCAATACATAAGAAGTATTGCTCATATAAAAATGTTCTACATAATATAAAGATGTATTGAACTAAATGAAGTGATATCCTTTGAAGGATTCGGCAAAGCCCCTATCAACAAGTATTGCTGATATAAAAATGTACTACATCACTTCATTTAATTCAATCCATCTTTATATTATGTAGTACATTTTTATATTGCTGATAGGTTTTCTATTATGTAGTTCATTTTTATGAACTCGATAAATGAAAAGAATTATATAAAATGTTCTATGAGCATGGAGATTCCATGTGGAGCAAGTGGGCTCTCTTGCCCAGGGCTTGAGGAATAAGCTCATGGAGTGAAGTGAGGCCCTCCTTCTATGAAGCAGAGGGCAATCTAAACTTGTTTATGCTAACTGTAAAACACAATGAAGCTTGATTCTTTTACTGTTATCACCCTTTCTTTCTTAATTTGGGTCCCTTCTTAAAATATCTGGTAATGTAGATCCCTAGAGACTTTTTTTACCTTATTTTTCACAATAGGAATTGATAAAAGTTTTGTATAAAAAATATTGTTCAGTGAATTTTTGCACATTAAAGGATATTTGTATCTTTTTATGAAGATCCATGTTGAGATTAGCTTCCACGTTAAATCTTCAATTGTGTTGATGCATACATTAAAAAAAGGCATGCCCAAGAGTTTGATAGGAAGTTGGTATTCTCTTAGTAAGAACTCAACTTGAAATAAGAAAATGCACACATGTTTCTTCTTTCATGCGAGAAAACAAAACACATTGTTTTTTCTTATTAGCCAATGAGTAAGACCCATTTGGCATTGGGTGCAATAAGTGGTCAATGGAACATACTTTCCAAGTTTGAAATTGAAGCTCTCACTTGTACACTATTTGAGTTGAAAAATTATTTTTAGATATTCTCATCATTTTTTTCTCAAACTCTTAATTAAATTATAATTTTTTTGTTTTTCTTAATTAATTTATAAGCTTTTAAATGTTCTCGTCATTGTTTTTCAAACTCTTGATTAATTGAAAAGCGTGACGCTATGCAGGAAAAATGGATAGTTTATCAATGTCAACCATTAGGATCCACACTTCCTTCAATATAACTTCCATTTTTTCTATAAAAAGCCTAGTTTTTTTTTTAATAATAGCAATAGTATTTGTATTCTTCAAGAATCGTTGAAAACTTGTCCGATTCCCCTATTTGTTTGAAATTATGTGCCTTGATCAAATTAGGCCAAAGTTCTCCTTAGAAATCAGGGACCTCAACGGTACTGTTTCCCCATTCTCACATTCAAAGGTTCTACCATGTGTCTCCCCCCTTAAGCAAGGGTCGAGCAGGCTACCCACAAAGCTTGAACACCAAACAACTTCTGAAGTAAAGAGCAAGGTTAGTTCTTTGGGGTTTGGGGGGGGGGGGGCAAAGGGCGTCACATCAAGGTATAAGCCCCCTCCAAAAGTGAGGGACTTTTCTCCTCTAATGCACCTCCTCACACACCAATACACACCTGCTAATGTGAACTCGACTGTAATCTAAATTAATGAGTCAAATTTGCACGGCAGAGAGCCACATGTACAACTCTCATTGGCAAGGACGATGGAGTGGAAATGCGAAGGGCGGTCCAAAATGTGAACGCGTGAAGGGTGAAGGGCCAAAATTTTGCATGGTCGAGGGTGAAGGGCGGTCCAAAATGTGAACGCGTCCCAAAGGCGAATCAACGCTGCGCTCCGAAGAGCCACGTGTGATGTCTCCTCGCCATTCTAAAGCAAAATCTGATTTGTTCTTCCCACTCGGCAACTTGGGAACACCCTTTTGAATATAAGACTACAAAAAGCGAGAGAATGGTAGAAGATCCAAGCCATCCGTACTTTCTAGTCAATTCGAAGCTTCCGCTTGACAATTAAAGTGCCTTCTTCAACAAGACTATATACCTTGAGCATTACCGTACTTGTCAAACTACACATGGGAACGAGTCATCACGACTTTGGGATCCTATGAACTTTATATCGTCCACTCTTTTTAGAGTCTAACGTCTCATGTAGAATCTTCATATGCGCTAGTCTAACGTCTCATGTAGAGCCTTCATATGCGCTATGTCATGGACGCTCCACGTACAATATGCGCTAGGCTCTAGAACTCAGCCTTAATTGATAAGAGTCTTAATTTTTCTGTGCACATTACGCTGGTTGGTTGGGCTTTTTGTCTCCTCAGGTGGGGGTAAGGGTTCAACCCCTCCTACGATAGAACAGTCATCGACTTTAGGCAAATGTATTACCTCTGGGCAGATTTAAACTAGTTAAACCAATTACCTTCATATAGTCCTTTTCATGAGTCGCTTTTGGGCAGTTTAACCTCTGTGAGATATAAGGGGTCCCATGGGTACTATGCCTATTCAATTGTACAATTGTTCTTTCAATTAATTCAAGCAAAGGGAGATTAGGCTCTTGCCAAACTTCCTCTTAAAACACACAATCAAGCACAACAACAAGGGGTAAGGGAGAGAGAGAGAGAATATGAATTAGATGTGGCCAAACAAGCTATGATTTACATATTCAAGTGCACCAAAATGGTACACCATTACACACATTCCTAAATATCCTCTTTGCAAAAAAGTTATCTTCAACACGAACGCAAGCAGGGGAATTATACCTCATATCACCTTCTCTCCACAAAAGAGAAAGATCGGTAACCATTACACACATTCCTAAATATCCTCTTTGCAAAAAAGTTATCTTCAACACGAACGCAAGCAGGGGAATTATACCTCATATCACCTTCTCTCCACAAAAGAGAAAGATCTTGGATAATAAGGATGGATTGTTACTACCATGAAAATTGCAATGTGTTAGCCTGAAAATCTTATCTTGTGGGGTTCTCTTCGGAGGGACTCTTCATATAAAATAGATGTCCCTTAGAGGATATGTCAATGTATCCTCACAGGACATCATATCCTGGTAGGAAGAGTTGGAAGAGATGGATGGATACCTCAAGGAGGTGAGGCAGTACTGCTAAAACTTGCTTTGTACCTGCCCTGTTCACTTCAGAGTTTGATAGTAGGCCCTTTTAGCTTGCAAATGACACAAGGAAAGTACCTATGTACTTTGGAGTTGATCCTTCAAACAATTGAATCAAGACAGACTACTTCACAAACAACTAGTCTCAAAAAACTATCTATTTTGGTCTAGATACCTATTGGTTCTTTTGTTTAGTGCTCACAGTACAGTAACAATTGATTAAATTCCTCTTGATGGAATTTAATTAGCTTAGATAGCTAGTGATTACAAGTGGAATCATCTAAAATGATGAACTATACTTTGAGAAATTAATTTAGCAATCCAAGGCTTACCCCCGACTTTTTAGGGACTGAACAGTAGATGACCAATGAGCAATCTGATGGTAATTTTGTTGATATATTTAGGTAGTGATGTGTGTGAACACACTAGGACTCCTGGGGCACTTTTTTCCCTCTTTAGGAGGTTTTTTTCCCTCGGCTTGTATATACGCCTATTACCCTAATGGGCTACTCATCTTTGTACATTCTCTAGTAATACATTCAGTATTGTGTGTTGTGCTCCAAGCTTCTTCTTCTTCCTTGTGCTATTTGCGTGCTTCCGCAGACGTCTAACTCCAACAATTGGTATCAGAGCAGGTCACCGCTTCATCTAGGGTGTCGTCAACCCTCCTCCGATTGCAGTCTCAGAACTGTATGAATTTTGGTGGCATACTCAGCATGTCTTCGAGGTCAAAACAGCTCTCCTGTGTGGTGTTGAAATTGCGATCCGAGCTCGTTTTGGCCTCCGAACGCACGATCATAGTGCTTGTGTAGGCTATTTCATCTTTTTGTGCCAAAGGTATATATCAGTTTTGGTTCGCTAGTATAAGCATCTCAAACTATGCTACAAGTTTAGCAGAATTCATGTGGGTAGTTCTGTTCAACTTTTTGAGATACAGTCAATTTTTTGGATCAAGGTATTTTAGTCACTGGCCATGGCTGAAAACAGTGATGTATTTCGTATGTTGGCTATTGAGGATATGTTGGATGGTACCAACTACGCGTTGTGGGCTTATATGATGCAACATGTATTGGTTGCAAAAGGACATTGTGCAGGGTGTTGAAAAACATCCTATCACACCTACAACTGTTACAACTGCAGGTACTGAAGCTGATGTAGAAGGTGTCGAAGATGATGATATTCTGCATATTCTTGTTCGTGCTGCAGTTTCTCCTGCAGCTATTGCAGAGCAAACTCATTAGGATGGCAGAGATGCCCAGGCACATGCGTTGATAGCTTTGTTTGTCAAACGTGCCATTATTCCTCACATTCACTCTTGCAAAACAGCTAAGGATGCTTGGGATACACTTACCACATTGTACCAAGCTAAGAATGAGGCTCATGTTGCTTACCTCCGAAAACAGTTGGAGAGTGAGCACATGAATGAAGGTGATTCTATGGACAGTTTTCTAACAAAGATCAAAGACTTGAAGGAACAATTGATTTCTGTTGATGAGGTTATACCAGATAGCTCACTTGTGTAGACCGTTCTGAATGGTCTTCCTGATTCATATCAGAGTTTTGCTTCTACTCTTCGTTTGATGATGAAAGGCAATCCAAATGCCTTTTCATTTGAGGAGTTAGTCTTTGTTCTATTGCAGGAGGATCAGTCCAGGCAGAACATGTCCATTATGCATGTTGCAGATCAAGCTTTCCTAGCTAGTCAAAAGGGCAAAGGAAAATGGAGCTCTCCAACTAGTAAGCAGAAATTTGCTAATTCTGCACAATTGAAGAGGGAAGACAAAGATGATAAGAAATCAGAAAAGAAGAAATTGTTTTGCAAGTATTGTAAAGGAAATAATCATATCATAAAGAACTGTCCAAAACTGGCTGCTAAGAGGCAAAGAAGAAACAGGTTGGAATGGTTGTTGCAGAGGCCTCTACACCAAAAACTGAGTCTGCTAATCTTGTGCAGAAAGAAAAATAGGGTTTACTACTGTTTGCAGTTTTGACCCATCTTCTCATGAGCAGTGCATGTCTACAATAGACTCAGATGTTTGGTGCTTTGACAGTGGGGCGACCAAACATATTACCTCGCAGCGTAGTTTCTTCTCTTCACTCGAGCCTGACCCTACAGGGAATACTGTTACATGTGCCAACAGCTCCTCTTATCCTGTTATGGGAGTTGGTAAGATCATTTTGAATAGTGCTGATGGTAGTTCTTTCACTTTTTCAGATGCTTTGTTTGTGCCATGGATCAAGAAAAATATGTTATCAGTTTCTGCATTAGCCAAGATTGGCTTGGTTGTGAAATTTATTGACGACAGATGTACAGTTCATGATCTGTCAAATGGCGACATGATTATTGCTTGTGGCATTTTATCTCGTCATCTGTATAAGCTCATAGACTATGAAAGATCTGTAAATGATTCAGCATGTGCAGTACATGATTCTTAGGCTATATCATATGCAAAGCTTTGGTATGCACGCTTTGGTCATCTAAATTTTGCTAGTTTGCTATGCTTGCAGAAATCTGAAATGGTGTCCTCTTTGCCCATATCCTAAGGGGGGATCACTGCCGCTAGATTTGCATGCTTTTCAGACTCTAACTGGGCAGGTTGCCATGACACTTGTGTGTCCCCTAGTGGCTTTTGCTTCATGCTTGGTAGCTCATGTATATCTTGGTTGAGCAAGAAGTAGCCTACTATTGACACTTCCAGTTGTGAGGCTGAGTATAGGGAAGATTTTACAGCTAATGTTGAGTGTGTGTGGCTGAGACACTGTTAAACGCGCGTTGCCGTCACAGGCGCGTTTAAACTCTTTTCGGGTTCTTGGGAGTGGAAGGTGTCTGTTAATCAGAGGCCCTATACTTAATTTTCCCAATTAACTCATTCACATAGCAGTACACGAGTGTTCAAAGAACTCTGTTAACACGAATTACTATCACTACTTTGGTTCGTTCTCTCACAAATTCCCGGTTCGTACACAGCTTAAGACTTTCTCAGTACATAATGCAAAAAGTAAACATTACCATAACCCAGACTTACAACACTTAACTTAATGGAAAAGTGCTAACCACAAGTTAAGGTAATCAAACAACGACAATGAAAAAACACAGTACTACTCAGAATTATCAAACACAACACTACGGAAACTCCACAGAACGTATCGCCCAGACAGACAGTCTGGCGATTCTTCTGGGTGTTACCGAAGCATCCTTTCATTGATTTATAAGTAGATACAACTCTACGCAACGACCTTTCGGTTCGTGCGGAATATGAAAAGAAAAAACTTTACAATTGCCAATCCGGCGGCTTACACTGGCACGCACGGTGGACTTGAACCCGCAGGTATACAAAATTTTATGGCTCATCTATTATACCCTGTAGATACATTGTTCTAGCTAATTTAAACGTTTTGGCAATTTTATGCTTCATGCTATCCAACATTTTCTTTAGTTGCGCATCAGTACGAATGTCTGGTTCTACTAGTTGCGCATCAGTACGGATAGAACTTAAAGAAATTACTTGACTCATTAATATTTCCGCCTGTGTCTGCAAAAACACTTCCTGCAGGTAAAAGTCATTTGCCAGTGCTGCGTCACGGCTCAATTTCATATCGGCAATCTGTTGATCGACACGGGATAAACGCTCTGCTTGAGCTCCGAGTTGCTTTTCTCTTCTTTCCAGTTCGTGTGATTGGTACTGGATGGTCTGGTAATAGGCATCTCGCTCTCTTCGAATCACTAGAACCTCTGGAGTTGAGCGGTTAACATCATCTGCGTTTTAAGAGCAGAATTTGATTCAAACAAGTTTGCATTTGCGAACTAGAGCTCTGTATTGGTTTGCTTTGGTAAAGTTGTCAGTTTCTGTCCTTTCTACACGGCTTCATCCAACTATACTCTAGTTTCTTCCAACAAGTTTCCCAATGCTACACGAGCATCCTCTTTATCCTTAACTAACTGCTGTAACTGAAGAATCTCTGCATCAACAGCACTTAATAACTCTTCCTTGGCTTGTATCTCTGCTAATGCACCATATCTCTGACTGATCAATGAATTCTGTTCGGTAAGCTGTTCTTGAAGGCATCGAATATGTTCGTGCAGGGCATGATTTTCTGCTTTTACTACTTCTGTCTCTTCCTGGAGTGGATTAATATCTACCTCAAGAACATCGACTTTATGCTGGAATTCTTCTCTGAGATTATCAGTAACCTCTTTCATCTGTTTTGGTAGTTGCTGCGATAGTTGGATCAACATATGACCCATAGATGCTAGCTCAGTAAACATAGGTATCGAAGGAAACAGAATAGGAGGACGTGGTTGCGATGAAGAAGCTGTCAAGAGTTGATGGGAAGTGGGTGGAGAATAGTTAGGTGACGAGGATGAGGAATCCGGTGCTTCAGGTACAATAGGTGGAATGGGGTCAATGGGTTTAATTGGAGGTATGGGTGGAGGAGTGGGTTGCAGATTGTTAGCCACCAACAATTTTTCATTAAGTTGCTGCAAAGTCACTTGAGGTTGGGCAACTGCAGAATCTACTGCTGCAATCAATTGTGCCAAAACTTCTGCAACAATAACCTGCGTATCTTCTTGCACATCTTGTTGGGACTGTTGCTGAGATTCTTCCTTAGAAGATCTGTCTTCAGAATCGGCAGTAACACTTTGATCTCGTTGCTGGTTTGGAGAAGACTGAGCGGACGAATCATGGTGAATCGAGGTGGCAGTGTCATGGAAAATCTCTTCTTCATTTTTATCTGCGTTATTTCCAGCGGCAGACCCTTGCACTTGACTATCAGAAGAACTTATCAGTATGCGTTTTCGGCGGAGGAGCTGGAAGATTTCTTCATCATCTTCTTCGTCGTCTTCAAGTATTTGAGCAGATTCCTCATGATATAAGATTGGAGCTCTTGGAGGTGGTTGCGCTGCTTGGAGGGCCGAAAACAAAAAGGTAATGATATGCGGTAAACGTGAACGCGGAAGTTCTCCCTTATTTACATGTTTAATAACCGTAACACATTCACGGTGAATGCACCGGAAATAGTAAGAAGCAAAATTGACAGGCTCCTGAGAAGCCATGTGAAGCATAGAGTAAAATGGGTGTGAAATTCCGTAAGTGCATTTCTGTAGATTCAAGATGGCCAGTAAGAATTGAAGAGCGGTCCGTTCAGGATCAGGGCGATAGAGTATGGCATACTCATTCGATGAGTGCCTTGGGAACAATTCAATCATAGTTTCAATCGGAAGGTTAGGACCATTTTCTCGTCCTTCCGAAGAGTCGAAAAGCGGCAGCAAATGACTGTAGGGTGATTACGATACGAGATGGTAAACACATAATAGGCCAACTCTGCTCTGTAGCAAGTGTGGCGGCAAAAGCAGCGATAATTTGCACGTAATACGGATGCACTCCACTGAATGCCAAGGCAATTCAACGAAGTTGGACAAACCTCGGATACGCAAGAATTCACTTACGTCCTGAGGGAGTCCGTCACGGAAGGTAGCAAAGTTTGCTAAAGCTTCCATGATGCGCACGCGAAGTAGCACGAATACACAGTGATTACAGAAAACGTAAAGCACACTGAACACGCAGACACAATAGCGATTAACAGCTGAAAGAAGAAGATTAAGTAGATACTTGGTAACGGGAGGCGATCAAAAATGCTAATCATCGTGCGATGTTGATATGATAACCTTCATAACTACGGTGTGCATGCATGAGTAGAATCAATAACAAAAGGTGGCGATTATTCATGGTTATGTATCAAAACGAGGAGTTTATGGTTTTATTATTCAACTAACACGCAAAAAGAAAGTAAATAACATGCGGAAAAACGAAGAACACACTAGTGAGAATCAGGTGGTTGATGATACGGCCGCAACTTTGAACCATTGATCACTCTAGGAAGAGGAATTCCGGTCAAGGTAGTCAACCGAAAAGTAGCTAGGCCCACTTGTTCAGTAATCCAGTAAGGACCAAACCACCGTAACTTGAATTTTCCAGCAGCACGATTTGATTTAGCATTATAAAACATCACAAGTTGTCCCACCGTAAAAACTGGAGTTCTAAGATACCGATCATGAGTACGAGCTTGCCGCAACTGCACTTCTTGAAGAGTCAGAAAACTTTCCCAGCGATGCTCATCCAGTTCTCTGAGTGTGTCCAACCGAAATGGTAAAGACTCTTCGGGTAGCAACTTCTGAGTTATGGCCACACGTAAACTGGGCACTACAACTTCCATTGGAGCGATTGCTTCAAACCCGTAAGCAAGCTTGAAAGGAGTTAGTCCGGTTGCAACTTTGTAGGTAGTCCGGTATGCCCATAATACTACAGGTAGTAACAAATCCCATCTTTCTGGTGATTCCACAATCAGTTTTTGAAGCATACTCAACAAGGTTTTGTTGGTACTTTCAGCTAAGCCATTAGCACGAGGATAATACGGTGAACTGAATTTATGCAAAATTTGAAAAGTATGCGTTAACACTCAAATTAAACTGTTGGCAAAGTGCGTTCCTTGATCTGTTACAAGTTCCAAAGGTAATCCATATCGTGGGAATATGTCCTTCATCAGACACTTTGCTACCGAAATAGCTGTAGCGGATCGTAAAGCCCAAGCTTCTGCCCATCTGGTAGCATAATCTGTACATGTCAGAATGTAACGATTGTTGCTAAGGATTGCTGGAGGTGTAATTGGTCCAATAAAATCAAGACCCCATTTTTGAAAAGGTTCCAAAGGTAATACAGGTTGTAGAGGGAAGAAATGGCGTTGTAATGGCTGGCCTGTTCGCTGACAATTGTCACACTGCTGCACAAACTGAGTCACATCTTTGTACATAGTAGGCCACCAGAGCCCACTTTGCAGAATTTTTCGGTGCGTTAAATCTGCTGCAAAAATGTCCACCGGAAGGTATTGAATGTGCCAGAGCGATAACTGAGTTTACTTCATGTGGAGGAATACAACAAAGCAAGACCCCAGTGTGATCCATATAATACAACTGTCCGGCAATCAACCGGAATCTGCGACTGTAAACTGCAATTTTCCACCTCATTGCAGGAGAAGTTTGAGGGGGAAGACATCCATCAGTAAGAAAGGTCAATAACTGATCATAGTAAGTAGGTGTCATAGGAGGTTCTGCAGATTCATTACTAGTTGGTTCAGTAATGTAAATTGCTGGTGTGGTATCATCAACACCGATCGGAGCTTCACCGGAATCTAATCGAGAGAGAAAATCTGCTAATGCATGTGCAGTGTCGGGGTGATGAATTACTTCATAATCGAATTCTTGTAACAATAGAACCCATCGTACCAAGCGTCCACCTAAATGCTGCTGCTGGACCAGATACACCAGCGCAACATGATCTACATGAAAGGTGAATTTTTGGCCTAATAAATAATGCCGGAATTTCTTTACACAATACACCAAACCGAGACATTCTCTTTCAGTGACTGAATAATTTCTTTCAGCAGGAGCGAGTCGACGACTTGCGTAATAGACAGGCCGAAACCACTTATCAATTTGTTGCATTAAAACACTTCCAATGGCTATATCTGATGCGTCTACAAAAACATGAAATGGGCGTTCCCAATCAGGAGGTTGTAAAATTGGAACCTGCGTTAATAATCCTTTTAGACGATCAAATGCAGTTTGACATTCCGGAGTCCAATCAAACTGTCGAGGAGTACTAGTTACTAGCCGATTTAGGGGTATTGCCAAATGGCCAAGCCACCGTAAATGGCGACCATGCCACCTGACTTGACCCATGAAGCGCATCACTTCTTTCGGCGTAGTAGGCACAGGTGCTTCTAACACGGCTGCAACTTTGTCTGGATCAACTTGTATGCCTTGTGCAGATACAATGTGGCCAAGGAGTTTACCACAAGAAACCGCAAAGACAGATTTGGTGGGGTTCAGGCAGAGTCGGTATTCACGACATTTCTCAAAGCAACACCGTAAATGATACAGGTGTGCTACCATCTTACCGAATAAAGAGAAGTCATCTAGATATACTTGCATAAAAGAAGTGAGATAGGGTGAGAAGATTTCCTGCATACACCGCTGAAAGGTGCTAGGAGCATTTCTTAACCCAAACCACATGACTATACAAGCAAAAACACCCCAGTTGGTAATGAAAGCTGTTTTTGGTATGTCTTGTTCAGCCATTCTGGCCTGGTTATAACCACTGTAACCGTCCAAAAAGGAGTACATCTCGTGTCCGGCCACTCTGTCAAGCATTGTGTCAATAAAAGGAAGAGGAGACAGATTAGGCATCGTGGCCGCATTCAGTTTCCGGTAATCCACACAGATTCGGAGCTGCTTATTTTTTTTAGGAATAATAACAATCGGGGATATCCATTCAGCTCCGACCCTCAGTAACCTATCAAGCTCTACCTTGACCTGTGCTGCATAGTTAGGATTCATGAGGTACCTGGGTTGTTAAATTGGTTTTGCTTCTGGTTTAAGCACGACCCTATGTTGATAGATGCGAGGGTCCAAACCTTTCATATCACGGTAATCCCATGCAAAAACATCAGAGAACTCACAAAGAAGCTGGATCAAATCTGCTTGAAATGCCTCAGACAATCCTTCCTTTATCTTGACAGGTTGCAGATTCACTTCATCTCCCAAATTATAGGTGATTAACTGATCTTCGGGAACATAGAATTGACGAGGTTTCCCTGGATCGTCAGCTGACTGTAAAAGTTTTTGTAGAGCGGCTTCATCCATAGCAACAGTATCTTCTGTCTCTACTTCTTCGATCACAGGCACCACCGTACAGGCTGTCGGACTCCAGTTGTCTACAACAGATTGCAGATCTACAGTACCTAAGGAAATCAGATCTTTATTTTTCTTCAGAAACGCTTCTTCTTCATCGTCAGATAAGCCATCCAACATGTGGACCGGCTCTGCTACATATGGTCTGGCATGAAGTTCGCAAGGCTGAATGGCATCCAATTTGACAACATATTTACGGTGATTATCCTTAAAAGTCAATTCCTGTGCGGACCAATCCTGTATGACTTTAGCCTGTTTTAACCAAGGTCATCCGAAAAGAAGATTATAGTCAAGACTGGACTCCGGTAGTTCTAAGACTAGAAAAGTCATCTTAAACGTTGTACCCTGCAAAGTTATCGGGACATTCCGTACGAGTCCCACTGGATGGACTCGGGATTGGTCGGCCATTCTTACAAAAAATTGGACAGGTTCAATTTGTGTCCACCCTAACTTCTTGCAAAGGGCTGCAGTGGCTATATTTACATCGGAACCACCATCAATTAGTAGTTGAGTAATTTTGTGATTCTTGTGCCATACCGTAATCAAGGGGACCGAATGATCCACCGTAGAGTCAGTTTTTGGTTGTATTGTTGCCGTCGCTGGAATGCAGGAAGACCCAAGATTGAGTTGTTGCTGAAATTGCTGCCGAACTCCCGGCACTAGTGCAAGTAACTGTCCAAGAGGGAGAGTAATGGACGCCTTAGATAAAATTTCCCATGCCTGATGTGCTTGAATTGTACTTTTCACCGATTCTGAAGATGATGCACCTGTTACTGGGGTAGAATCTTGTTCCTGCGATCCTTCCTTTGGCAACGGAACTTGTGTCACCGGAACTGGATCAGGGAATACCGTAGGCTCATTGGTGGTCCATTGGCTAGCTTTGTTATACATATGTTGTTGCTCACGAATACCCGGTTCAAGCACCTCAGCTGCTGGTTGCAGTTGCTTATCGGATCTTGTCTGGACCACTGCGGCTTGTGTTTCTACTAGTGAAATATAGACCATATTGGTCATCGGGTTCTGATGCTCTTTCTTTCTTTGATCATATTCGGCTGCATCCTTACAGAATCTTCGGATGTGACCAAGCTCACCACAAAAGTGACATCGAGGTGGTGGCAGAGAAATATTCTCCACTGATGTACTAGCTTGCCATCGATTTGCATTGAAGTTGGAATTCCGCGGTCCCCAGTAATTTTGGTATCCTTACTGTTGATTGTTTCGCATCTGCGGTGGCACGTAGTGAGTAGCTGGCTGCCTTGGTTCTTGTATAATGGCATTTACAGTTGCTTGTCCCTGCACTTTGGCATTATACACACAATTTTCGGTGGAATGTCCGGTGGTATTGCAGATGGTGCAATACAGTTGATTAAGGGCACAGGTAGCACTGGTATGCTTGGGATTTTTACATTTGGTGCAATACATCTGTCTAGCCGGATCTTCTGTAACATTTTTACTGGCTTTCAGCCACTCTAAGTCTTCGGTGAATCCCCCAACCTTATGCTCTAGTTATAGGGCCATCGCTATAACAGCATCCAGTGTCATAGCTCCCACACAGCGAATGATCATGATTTGTTTAAGCTGTGGGGTCAAACCATTAATGAACCACTGAGTTATCACATCATCCGGTAAATTAGCATGTGCTGGAGGCAATTGTCTTAAATGAGTTCTAAATAATGTGGCATATTCTTGCACTGTTTGGTGAAGCTTCTGTCTATTGTTCTGCAAGTAATCAAAAATTTCGACAGGGTTCTTCTTCAGCTGGAACCTCTGTAAAAACGCATCCCTTACCGCTTCATAGGTGCCAAAATGGTTGATATCATACTCTATTAACCACCTAGCTGCTTCATTGACCAATGTAGACTAGAATACGATGGCCTTGTATGCCGGATCGGGTGGATGGTTTAGCACTGCATAACTTATTCAAAGGTGCGTACATGGGCATCAGGATCATCACCTAGAAATCCACCGAACTTGGTGTAAGTTACTCTTGTTGGAACCGGTCGAAGTGGAAGTAGCGGTTGTTATTGCTGTTGTTGTTGTTGTTGTTGCTATTGTTGTTGTTGTTGCTGTTGTTGTCCACTCATGGTGCTAGTGGTGGTACTGTTACTAATTCCTGAGTTCTAAGGAGGAGTTTTCGGTCCTTCAGAGTTTGTATGATCAGACTGCTCACCTTCCGGTTCGAAAATAGCGCTCAACCTCTTACGGATATCCAATTTGAATAGCCTATCCTCTTCTTTGGTATCAATCGTAGGTAAACTTTCCTCGAACAGTGGTGTCCGGAATGAGGATTCACCAGGAAGTATCACACTGTCACTGGAAAATTGTAAATTCCTTGTAACTAGGACCAAACTGTCACCAGAATTAGTCGAACTCTCCCCAAACCAGGGTATTCTTTCACCAGCAATGGTCTCTCTGGATATCACACCTCTATCCTCAAAGAGGTTCGAATCCTGACCAGACGGTGTTGGGTCAACTGCACAATGTGTTCTTGTAGACTCCGAAGCACCTTCTGTAGATTGTACCAAAATTATACTAGAATCTATCGGAATTGCAGTATGTTCCACCGGAATGCTACCGGAATCACTGCTAACGTGCTTCGTTTCTTCGACGACTGGGCTTAACCGATCTATGCTTCTGCCTCCTGGGGGAGTCCCTAACAAATTTAGTACCGCCCAAGGCTGTCAGTTTCTCCTGTACTTCGGATACGACTCGCTCGACCGAGTAACCGGCATATATCACTTTTGAAACACTTGCGTACTATTCTACCTTACTGTCAATTCACAATCTATGTTCACCTTTCCACAATCAATTTGTAACACTCTATTGCCACGTTCCTACAATTAATTTGCAACACTCTGGTGCCACTTTCCCACAAACGGCGCCAGTGTTAAACGCACGTTGCCGTCACAGGCACGTTTAAACTCTTTTTAGGTTCTTGGGAGTAGAAGGGGTCTGTTAATCAGAGGCCCTATACTTAATTTTCCCAATTAACTCATTCACATAGCAGTACACGAGTGTTCAAAGAACTCTGTTAACACGAATTACTATCACTACTCTGGTTCGTTCTCTCATAGATTCCCGATTCGTACACAGCTTAAGACTTTCTCAGTACATAATGCAAAAAGTAAACATTACCGTAACCTAGACTTACAACACTTAACTTAATGGAAAAGTGCTAACCACAAGTTAAGGTAATCAAACAAGACGACAAAAAAACACAGTACTACTCAGAATTATCAAACACAACACTACGGAAACTCCACAGAACGTATCGCCCAGACAGACAGTCTGGCGATTCTTCTGGGTGTTACCGAAGCATCCTTCCATTGATTTATAAGTAGATACAACTCTACGCAACGACCTTTCGGTTCGTGCGGAATATGAAAAGAAAAAGCTTTACAATTGCCAATCCGGCGGCTTATAGACACCTTATGGATGATTTGGGTGTTGGCCAGTCTTCTGCCATCACCATGTTCACTAATAGTCAGAGCACATTGGCAGTTGCGAGGAACCGTGTGTTCCATGCTCGCACTAAGCACATTGAGGTGCATTATCATTATGACAAGGAGAGGTTCTCTACTCGGGAGATCAGCTTGGCATATGTGCCCACACAGGAGAACATTGCAGAGCTTTTCAGGAAGGCTCTACCTAGCGAGTAGTTTGAAGCTTTCCGCAAAGCTTTGGACTTACGTCCTTTTGTGGATTGATTCCACATAGCTTGGCACTTCCTTATAAATGAGTGCCAGCTCCTTGTTCATCGCATCACTCCCAGGGAGGATTTGTTGACATATTTAGGTAGTGATGTGTGTGAACACACTAGGACTACTGGGGCACTTTTTTCCCTCTTTAGGAGGTTCCCCCCCTTGTATATATGCCTATTGCCCTAATGGGCTACTCATCTTTGTACATTCTCTAGTAATACATTCAGTATTGTGTGTTGTGCTCCTACTGGTCGGTCTTCTCGAAACTAGTGTCTTTGGCTTTTGTTACACTCTACATTGGAAATTCTAGCACTTCCTCTTGAATCGTTGCTTTAGAGTCTTCGGAAGCCATCTGCACTCCTAACATGAAAAGGTTGTGCAAAATCAGGTAACTACAAATTAGCTGCACGTGAAAGTGCATGTTTGAGTTTTTCAAAAGTTTTTCTTTGCTAAACCCCATGCAAATTTGATTTTCTTTTTCAATAATAAAGTAAGGGGATGTGCTAAATAAGAAAACTCTTAACAAAATCTCTATAGAAACTAGCCAACCCAAGAAAAGAACGTACATCATTAACTGATTGAGGTACATGAAATTCAACAATTAATTTAATTTTCTTTGGTTCTACATGCACTCCTTGACTACAAAAGATATGCCCTAAATATTATAGTTTACTTTGGAAAAATTAACTTTTTTCAAGATTGGCTTAAAGTGTGTTCTGATGTAAGAAACTAATGACTATTTCTAAATGCTTCTCATGCTCACTTTAATTCTGACTATAAACAACTATATCATAAAAAAAAGAGAACAAAAGCTTGATAATTAAGGAAAATATTATTCATCATACATGCAAGTATAGCAGGAGCATTTGTAAGTCCAAAGGGCATTACCATAAACTCATAATGGCCCATTTTGAGTCCTAAAAGCAGTTTGATAAATATTGCCATATCTGATGATAACTAGATGTAAGGTCAATATTACTAAAGATATGAGCTCCTCAAAGTTTATCTAGCAAGTCATCTATTTGAGGAATAAGGTATCTATTTTTAATTGTGATTTTGTTGAGGTTTCTATAGCCAACACACATCCTATAAGTTTTATTCTTTTTCCCAACTAAGAGAATGGGTGGTCCAAATGCAGAAGAACTAAGCATTATGAGTCCTTTCTAAAGTAAACCCTTAACTTGGTTTTCCATTTTTTTTGGTGAAAAGCTCCATGCCTATAAGGTGCTTTGAGGAGAACTACCAGGAATCAAATCTCTATTATGGTCAAAGGATCCTCAAGATGGTGGTAGTGTAGAAGGATAATTGGACATAAAACAATCTTTATAAGCACTCATAAAAGGTCTATGTGCATAAAAAAGGTATGAATATAATCTTTTATGACATTTAAAAAATGTTGCATGAATTTTAACCTTTCTAGATGCACATTTTACTCGTGTATGAATAATTAATGGAAATGGTTGGAGGCCGTGCTTTGCAGACAAAAAAGAGTTGACATTATAATTTCAAAATTACATGTATGTGTATGATCGTTAATACGTGGCTTATAATGATGTTGAAAAGGCATACCAAGCATAATATCATAGGATAGCAAAGGGGCAATACAAATGTTCCTGCATCTACATATGAACCTATGCAAATCTTGATGTCATACACTTCACTTGTCACATTATATTGACTACCTTGAAATCAATCTTAACTTTATACAAGGAAGGAAACAACTTTAATTTGAGTTCATGCGCTAATGAATGTGAGAGAAAATCATGAGAATTACAATAGTCATGTAAGATATTAATAATTTATTATTAATAGTACCCTACATGCAAAGTAAAGAATGAATAGAACTTTTGTTACCCAAGGTACTCTAATTTTTTTCCAATGTGTCCTCTATCCAAACAAGAGGAATGTCTTAATGAAGTGCCTCCATGCCATGGATTTGAGCGACAATATGTTTCATGTGGAGAGGAAACAATTTGCACTTTACTTTAGTATGTCAAGGTTTACCACAATTCCAACATGTGATATGGGGTTTCTTATGTTGAGCATCTACCATTGAAGTTTAAAGGGTAGAAGGCTTGGTAGGTTGAAGAGATGAGGCTATGGCTGTTGTGGAAAAATTGGTATGAGGAGCTCATGGAAAACTAGGATGAGAAGACGTAGTAAAATTATGCTTCAAAGGAAAATTAGGCTTGACAAAAAGTTATCGTTGATGTGGTTGTTGCAAATGAATCAACTTGGTAATAGATTGAAACTCCTTCTCTGCATCATAAGAATAAGAAATAGTTTCATAAAGAGTTCTAGGTTGAAGTGTGTGAAGCTTGGTTTGGATCCCCACTTACAAGAGTTTTTGGCTAGTTTTTGGGTTGTAAGCTCAGCCTTTCAATGCCATTTTACTGCATATATCGATCACACACACACAGACACACACACAGACACACACACAGACACACACATTATGTATGATTCTGTGGATATCGCTTATGTATGTCCATGCGCTCATTGATATAGGAGTTACATTTTTGCATACAGCCTTTGACATTGATAATGTTGTAGTTTAAGGTCTATGGAATCACGCAAACAATACAAGGAAGAAGAAGAAGCTTGGACCACAACACATAATACTAAATATATTACCAAGAGAATGTACAAAGATATATGACCTTGTTAGGGTTATAGGCATATATACAAGCGGTGGGGGGGGACTTCCTAAAGAGGGAAAAACGTGCCCCGATGGTTCTAGTGTGTTCACACACATCACTACCTAAATATATCAATGAATCCCCCCTAGGAGTGATGCGATGAACAAGGAGTTGGCACTCATGTATAAGGAAGTTCCAAGTTAGGTGGAATCAATACACAAAAGGAAGTAAGCCCAAAGCTTTGCAAAAAGCTTCAAACTTCTCCCTAGGTAGAGCCTTTGTGAAAAGGTCTGCAATGTTCTCCTTTGTTAGCACATATGCCAAACTGGTCTCTCCAGAAGAGAACCTCTACCTGATATAATGATAGTGCAGCTCAATGTGCTTAGCGCAAGCATGGAACATAGGGTTCCTTGCAACTACCAATGTGCTCTAATTGTCAGTGAAGATGGTGGTGGCAGAAGACTGACCAACACCCAAATCAGGCATAAGGTGTCTGAGCCACACACATTCAACAATCATTGTGAAAACTACCCTATACTCAGCCTCACAACTAGAAGTGGCCACAATAGGATGCTTCTTGCTCAACCAAGATATGCATGAGCTACCAAGCAAAAACCACTAGTGGACACACGTGTCATTGGAACCAACCCAGTCAGGGTCAGAAAAAGCATGTAAATCGGGCAATAGTGATCCCGCCTTGGGATAAAATGGCCCAAGTAGTCGGATAACACTCAAGTAGTGAAAGATGCACTTAACCACCTACCAATGCTTGAAACCTAGGCAATGCATAAACCTGCTCATCTGTGAGACAACAAAATGAATATCTAGTTGAGAAATGCATAAGTAAATCAAGCATCCAACAACTTGCTGATAGAGAATAGCATCAAGTGCATCTCCAGCATCATGAAGAATCAATTGTAAACCTATCTCGATAGGAGTGGCAAAAGGTTTGTAGTCACTTCAACTCCAAAAAGCTGCAATAATTTGTCAATATATTTTGTTTGACACAAAGCTATTTCATCATCAACTTGCATAATCTATCTATCTATATATCTATCTATCTATCTATCTATCTATCTATCTATCTATCTATCTATCTATCTATCTATCTATCTATCTATCTATCTATCTGTCTGTCTGTCTGTCTGTCTGTCTGTCTGTCTGTCTGTCTGTCTGTCTGTCTGTCTGTCTATCTATCTATCTATCTATCTATCTATCTATCTATCTATCTATCTATCTATCTATCTATCTATCTATCTATCTATCTATCTATCTATCTATCTATCTATCTATCTATCTATCTATCTATCTATGTATCTATCTATCTATCTATCTATCTATCTATCTATCTATTTATCTATCTATCTATCTATCTATCTATCTATCTATCTATCTATCTATCTATCTATCTATCTATCTATCTATCTATCTATCTATCTATCTATCTATCTATCTATCTATCTATCTATCTATCTATCTATCTATCTATCTATCTATCTATCTATCTATCTATCTGTCTATCTGTCTATCTGTCTATCTGTCTATCTATCTACCTACCTACCTACCTACCTACCTATCTATCTATCTATCTATCTATCTATCTATCTATCTATCTATCTATCTATCTATCTATCTATCTATCTATCTATCTATCTATCTATCTATCTATCTATCTATCTATCTATCTATCTATCTATCTATCTATCTATCTATCTATCTATCTATCTATCTATCTATCTATCTATCTATCTATCTATCTATCTATCTATCTATCTATCTATCTATCTATCTATCTATCTATCTATCTATCTATCTATCTATCTATCTATATATCTATATAGTGGTTGATTTTACTCCTTCACACACTTATTCATGTGGGTAGATATAATCTCACATAATCCTTTTGGTTGGCCATTGCTCTTCATTAATCCATTTTTTTGGGTAGACTCTATCAAAAATTTCCATGAATCTGATACTTGTTCATCCCTTTTTTAGCCTTAGTGGTGCTTGGACTATTCTAGCTCCATTTTCATTCTAATTAGTTGTCTATCATCATGGCATTAGAAATCTTAGGCACACTTGGTGGATCTAGGTCTAGTGCTAGTGTTCCCAAGAGGAGTTACAACTTGCGCAACAAAGACCATTTTGAGATCCAAAAATTTGATGGCGCAAACTTTGCTCTATGGAAGAATCAGATCAAAGATGCGCTGATTCAGAGGATACAATGGAATCTAGTTAATGGAGTCTCAAAGAGGTTTGTTGATATGGATTATCATGATTGGGATGATTTGGATGAAATGGCTAGGTCTACTATTGGATTGCACCTTCCAGATAATGTTTACTTTTACATTATTGGACTATGAAAATGCAAAGAAGCTTTGGAAGTAGTTATGCAATACATATGAAAAAGAAACAACATCAAATAAAGTGTATCTGATGAGAAAGTTATATGACCTTCACATGAAGGGCACATATAGTGTTGCTACTTAGCTAAATGATTTTGATGCTATATTCTCTGAGTTACAAGCTCAAAAAATGAAGATGGGTAATGAAATGAAAGTAGCCTTGTTGTTATGCACATTGCCATCATCATGGGATACATTTTGCATAGCTGTTAGCAATAGTGCACCTCATGGTAAACTGGTCTATGATGACATATGTGGAGTACTCTTGAGTGATAAGATGAAAAGAAAATCTATGGTTGGCACTTAGGGTGGAGAAGCATGTAATGTTGTGATTCTTACCAAGGAAAGAATTAACAACTTGACATGATCAAGAACAAGGAAAAGAATGTTCAATGGATCAAGAACAAGGAAAAAAATGGTCAACTGAATGATTATTATCATAAGAAAGAACACATTAAGACTACTATGCATTAAAGAATGCAAAAGATAAAGGATAGAATGTTGATTGGGCATGTTAAAAAACTACCTACACCATCAAATTTGACTATAAAGATTGAAGAAATTAATGCTAATTTTGATGATGCTGATGTGTTGACACTTTACAGTTTTGTGCCCATTGAGGCTCTTATGGATGATTCTCTTTCCCACATAAGGCTGCTAGATTCTGGTGCTTCTCTCCATGTGACACCACATAGAGAATGGTTCTCTACTTATGCAACAAAGTCTCTTGGTACGGTGAGACTTGGTGACTCTTACTAGTGTAGTGTTGTCAGGGTTTGAGATGTGGTTGCATAATTCATTGATGGTTGAAAATTTACTATGTATAATGTATGCCATGTAACAAAGTGAACATGCAATTTGATGTTAGTTGGTCAACTTGATGACCTTGGTTACAAGTTGGTTTTCTATGCTTAGTACTTTTGCATATCAAAGGGCAATATGGTTATTGAAAAAGGAAGCAAAGTTGGCTCACTTTATCCTTTATTTGTATCACAAAATGAACACTTGTTAGCTGTTACTAAACAACGTCTAGCTTGTATTTGCCATGTCCATTTGGGCCACATATCTTGTAGTGGAATGGAAAATCTTTCTTGTTTTGGATGCTTACTTGTGATATCTTTCTCTAATTTTTCATTTTGTTAGCATTATCAATACGGAAAACAAACTAGGAATGTGCATAAGATGCACATTGAATCTTCAATTCAGCTATTAGATCTCGTTCATATAGATGTGTGTGGTCCTCTTCCCACAAGGTCATTAGGTGGTTGCCTTGACTTTGTCACTTTCATAGACAATGCTACTAGAAAAGTTTAGGTATATCCTATCAAATCGAAGGATGAGGTATTACCTACTTTCAAAAAATGGCTTTCTTCCGTTGAGGTTGGAAAAGGAACTAAGATCAAGGCTTTACATTTAGATAATGAAAGTGAGTATACATCACATGAATTCAGCCTTTTATGTCAGTATGGAGGAATTCATAGAGATTTTACAGCTCTCTATACCCCAATATAGAATGGTGTAGTTGAAAACATGAATATGACTATTCAGGATAGAATGTTCCAAGTTTCTAGCTTTGGAATTAATTCTACCAAATTTTGACAAGTTTTGGTACTTTCTTCCCCCGTTTGAAGAGTTTTCGACCTCAAAAACTATGAAATTTATGGATTCATTCACGATTAGAGATTCAATGTTATGAATCGTCCTATAATTGGTCTATTTAAGTACTCTTATACTTGTGTGAACCTTGAAATTTTCCAGAAGCTGCACTTGAAAAGAATTCTAATTTCGATATGTATTAAAACTTGATTCCTCTTTCTTGAAGAAAGAAGTCAAATTCATTGGAGAACCACTCTCCCCCTCCATTTGACCTTAGCCTTTTTAGTGTTTTACCAGCTTGATTCTCCACAAGAGCCAAATAACTTTTGAAGCATGAAAAGACTTCATCTTTGTGTTTCATAAAGTATAATATAGTCCAGCTACTGCAGTCATCAACGAAGGAGACATAATACCTTGATCTAGATATTGAATCCCCATACATCTGTATGAACCAACTCCAAGAGATCTCCATGCATATATCCTTTCTTCATGAATGGTAACCTGTGAGACTTTCCAAATTGACATGCACTACACTTATAAATCATGTGTTGTTTTGACAAGTTAGGGAGTCCAAGTACACTTTGGTCCCTGAAAATTTGCTTTAATGATCTTTCACTAATATGTGCTAACCTTTTGTGCCATACTTCCAATTATGTGAGTGTTTGACTACCATAGTTAAAGAGAGCAATGTTTCTAGTGTCTTGTAATTCAAATGTGAACAATCTACCTGTCTTTTCACCTTTTGCAATTCTCCTGAATCCTTGACTTGGATCTTCAACAAATGGTCCTGCTTTTGTGAACCTAACTTGCAACCCTTTCTCTAGAATTTGCCCAACACTAATCAAATTCTTTGTAATGGTAGGGACGTAGAGTACCTTACTGAGTAAGTTGATGTTTCCATCAGGTGCTTTGACATTTCCTATTTTCTCCACAAGGTGTCTTGTAGCATCTCCTGTTTGTACCTCATGCTTGTTCCTTCGATCTTCTAAATGTGATAGGAGGGCCACATTTCCTACCACATGATTGGAACAACCTGAATCTATGTAGAAAACATGCTCATCAGATTTACCTTGTGGCATGGCCATATTCATGATTAGCAATGAGTCCTCTTAATTTAAGTCTTCTGTGTAGTTATTGAAGTCTCTTCTTCCTCTATTGCCTCCTTGATAGTTTGAATGGTTGTAATTGTTGTGGTTGCCATGGTAATTGTTGAATTCTCCTCTTGAGTAGCCATAGCTTCCTCTATTGTAGCCTCTGCCTTGATTCCTGGAATTCCTAAAGCAATTTTCAGTTGTATGATTAGTTAATCCACAAATAGAGCATGAATTAGAGTCTTGGGATCTCCCCTTGCCTTGTCTTCCTCCTCTGCCTCTACCTCTACCATGTCTTCCTCTACCTGCATAGTTAGCTTGATGTGTACCTGCTTCATCATCCACTTTCTTTCCTCTTCCTTTGTTTTCTTTGGACTTGCTTTTATCAGTATACAAAGCTGAAGATTGATTACCTTTGGAGCTTTGTCCATTCTTGATAAGCTTGGCCTCTTGAGTAAGTAGTTTCCCGATGAGTGTGTTGAAATTTGGTACATGCATATCCATGTATAGATCCATAGCTGTGGTGAATGCTTCCCACTTGTCATCTTCCTTCAAGCCATTGATGACCTTCCTTACAATTTGCTCTTCATATATTACCTCTCCAATGCTTCCCAACTGATCTACTATGTCCTTGAGCTTTGTGACAAAATGAGTCACATTTTTTTTGGGATCTTTCTTGAGAGTTGTGAAGTCTAGCCATAGTTGATGCTTCCTGGCCTTTGTACTTGAAGAGAAGAAGGCTTCAAGTGCATTCCACACTTCCTGAGATGTTTTACAACTTCTAATGTGAGGCAACAAAAAATCTGAGATAGAGTTGAGGAGAGAAGGCCTTGCAAGTGCATCCTTGGAGCACCATGTGCTCAATCTTTCTTGCTCTTCTTGTGTTGGTTGACTTTTGTTCCTGAAATTTGGCATAACTGTGAATAGATGGATAGGTATGTGCTTGAAGATGAAGAGGTGTTGCAAAATCCTTGATCTACACCAGCCAAATGAACTCCAGAAGTATATGGTGGGCCCTTTTAGCTTGACAATGGATGTACTAGACACCCTATGTACCTTGGAAGATCACTCTCAAAAAGATAGATCAAAACAGATAAGTTGGAGTTAGCTCAAAGGTGAAAACTTGCTATTCTTGGTTCATACACCTGTCCAGTGTTTTACATAATTCTCTGAGCACAGCAAAAATTAGCTTAATTCCTCTTGGGAAAGTCTAGATAGCTTAAAGAGCTAACTTTCAAGAGTAATCTCATCAAAAATAACAAACCACACACTGAGAATGAGTTTTAACAAGTGATGACATCATCCCGATTTTCACGGGCTGCTACAGTAGAAAATCAACATAAAACACAATTTAGGAATCCGATGATTATGAAAATTTGTATGGTTATACTAGACAGTAAGTTGAATCCAACAAGCTTTAAATCACTGAATTTGGATAAGTAACCACTGAGAAACACCTCTGACAAGGTGAGTGAAAAAGTCGGGTACCTGACAGAGAAGTGAAGATGAACAGACCCTGTTGACTTCAAATGCACATAACTGAAGATTGCAACATCCAAATGACATGAAAATTTGTGAGCATATAGTAGACTTATAGAGATAACTTTACCAAGTTAAATCACTGAAAATGATGCACCAAGCTCAGAGAAAACATCTTTGCAAGCTGACTGAGAAAACTGAGAGATATGGCAGTGAGAGTAGACTTCACAAGAACATGGACATATGAACTCAAATAATCATGAAAATGAAAGTATATTGCTTGTACAATACAATGACTTACTGATACATATGTGTGCCTTGTAATCACACCTTGATATGGCATAAAGCTCAGCTCTTGGAGGTCTTCACATAGGTCTCTCTAACCACGACTAAAACTGCCATCTATTTATAGTTGAGTTTGGGAGGCTAACTTCCCTCAATCACTCTCCAATCAATCAATGATTGATTTGATTCTCTACCTACCACAAATCACAAATTCGTGGCTCCTCTTTCCCTTTTTGATCATGTGGACTTAACCACTTAAGATTCTCTTACTTTTACATTGAGTAAACTCTTCAAAAAATTACAAGAGGTAGTTCACAAGTGAACTTTACATACTCTTCATGTAAAGGCTTTTTCTATGACTTTGTGGGACTCAAGCCAATACTTAGGCTTGTCATAGACTTGCTCCAACAGCTCCCCCTCAAGCCAAGTATGCTTGAGGTCTTCAATCTTCCAAGATTACCTGCAAACCAATCATAGCCTTGAATTTGCAAAGCTTTGTACCATCCAATGATTTGGTTAGAATATCTGCACATTGTTGATGAGTGGACACATAGGATATTTGAATCTCTTTGTTTAGAACCTTCTCTCGTACATAGTGATAATGAACTTCAATATGTTTAGTCCTTGCATGAAAAATAGGATTAGCAGCCAAATGAATAGAACTCATATTGTCACCAAAAATAGTTGGAGTTCCAAACTCCAATCCAACATCTTTGAATAATGTCTTCATCCACATAGCTTCTTGTGTAGCTATGACAAGACCTCTATATTCAGCTTCAGTAGAACAGAGAGCAACTGTGGGTTGCTTCTTGGATGACCATGAAATAAGCTTTGAACCTGCAAAGGTAAGATAACCTGAAGTGCTCCTTCTATCTTCCTTGGAGCCAACCCAATCTGCATCAGAAAATAGCTTCAAACCTAAATCAGATACATAAGGATAATAAAGTCCTTCATTTATGGTTCCTTTGAGATACTTGAGAATCCTTTTGGCAGCATCCATATGTGGTTTCCTTGGTGTGTGCATAAATTGACTTAGCACACTCACACTGTAACATATATCTACTCTTGTCAATGTGGCATAGTTGAGACTACCCACTAGACTTTGATATGATGTGATGTCCTCTATGAGCTCACCTTTATGTGAGCTCAATTTGTGATTGACCTCCATTGGAGTACCTGCAATCTTACAATCTTGCATCTTGAATTTTGCCAACATGTCCTTAATGTAATTCCTTTGAGTGAGAAACAAACCATGATCTTTGTAGACAACTTCCAAACCTAAGAAGTAGGTAAGTGAACCCAAATCACTTATCTTGAACTCTTCTCTCATCTGATCTTTGATCTTCTTCATACCATCTGCATCATTTCCTGTCAATATAATATCATCTACATATACACATAGGTAGATGACCTCGGAATTAATCTTTTTAATAAAGAGTGAAGGATCTGCCTTGCTTGGTTGAAAGCCTTTGTCCTGCAAGAATGAAACAAGCCTGAAATTCCAAGCTCTTGGAGCTTGCTTGAGACCATACAATGCTTTGTTAAGTTTACACACATAATCAGGATAATCTTGATTCTCAAAACCAGGTGGTTGTGCCATATATACCTCCTCTGTTATCCAACCATTCAAAAATGCATTCTTTACATCTAGTTGAAGTATCTTCCAATTCTTGGAAGAGGCAATACTAAGCAAAACCCTAATAGTAGGCATCTTTGCCACAGGAGAGAAGGTCTCCTCATTATCAATTCCCTGAGTTTGTGCAAAGCCTTTTGCTACAAGCCTTGCCTTATACCTGTTAATGGAACCATCAGAATTCTTCTTGAGTTTATAGACCCATCTTGAGCCTATTACCTTCATGGATGAAGTCTTGGGCACCAAATCCCAAGTGTTGTTTTCCTCAAGTGCTTCGATCTCTTCCTTCATTGCATGCTTCCATTCTGTTTTTGCTTTGGCCTCTTCAAATGATGATGGCTCCTCTTGGTTTATGTCCTGTGCTATGTAGATAGAATGTTTAGTTACTAATGAGGTGTCAAACCCATACCTTTCTGGTTTTTTCTTTTCCCTCATAGATCTTCTTAGGCCATGATGTGATGATTCTGCCTCATGTCCAAGTTCCTGCAATTTTGCTTTACCTTTAGACTTCCATGCTTTGATCTTTTCCATATGAGATTCTTCATCATCCTCCGAGGTGTCTTGTTCTTCAATCTTTGGTTGTTCTCTACCAAGCTTTGGAAAATCTTCTTCAAGATCATATGGTAAATTGACCTTCCTGCATGAATCTTCATACCATGAATTGTTCTCATAAAAAAATACATCCCTGCTTACCAAGAATCCTTTGTTGGTAGGGTTGTATAACCTGTAGCCTTTTTGATTGTTGTCATATCCAATAAATACACACCTTTCTGCCTTTGGATCCATCTTGCCTCTAACCTGTGAAGGAACATGAGCAAAATCAATACATCCAAAAATTTTACAATGATCTAAGCTTGGTCTTCTTCCATTCCAAGCCTCATATGGAGTCATCCCATCAAGGGATTTTGAAGGCAACCTGTTAATCAAGTAAGTGGCTGTAGATATAGCCTCAACCCATAAGTAATTAGGTAAATGCTTTTCATTTAACATAGACCTTGCAGCTTCAACAATTGTCCTATTCCTCCTTTCTGCCACTCCATTTTGCTCAAGAGTGTACCTTGTAGTTACCTCTCTTTTGATTCCTCTTTCTTGAAGAAAAGAACCAAACTCATGGGAGAAGTATTCTCCCCCTCCATCTGACCTTAGCCTTTTTAGTGATTTACCTGTTTGATTCTCCACAAGAGCCAAATATCTTTTGAAACATGAAAAAACTTCATCTTTGTGTTTCATAAAGAATAGGATAGTCCATCTGCTGCAATCATCAATAAAGGAAACATAATACCTTGATCCAGATATTGAAGCTTCCTTGCTAGGTCCCCATACATCTGTATGAACCAACTCCAAGAGATCTCCATGCATATAACCTTTCTTCATGAATGGTAACTTGTGAGACTTTCCAAATTGACATGCACTACACTTATAAATCATATGTTGTTTTGACAAATTAGGAAGTCCAAGTACACTTTGGTCCCTGCAGATTTGCTTTAATGACCTTTCACCAATATGTGCTAACCTTTTGTGCCATACTTCCAATTCTGTGAGTGTCTGACTACCATAATTAAAGAGAGCAATGTTTCTAGTGTCCTGTAATTCAAATGTGAACAATCTACCTGTCTTTTCACCTTTTGCAATTCTTTTGAATCCTTGACTTGGATCTTCAACAAATGCTCCTACTTTTGTGAACCTGACTTGCAACCCTTTCTCTACTATCTGCCCAACACTTATCAAATTTTTTGTAATGGTAGGGACATAGAGTACCTTACTGAGTAGGTTGATGTTTCCATCAGGTGCTTTGACATTGCCTATTTTCTCCACAGGATGTTTTGTATCATCTCCTGTTTGTACCTCATGCTTATTCCTTGGATCTTCTAAATCTAATAGGAGTGCCATATTTCTTGCCACATGCTTTGAACAACCTGAATCTATGTAGAAAACATGCTCATCAGATTTACCCTGTGGCATAGCCATGTTCATGATCAATAATGAATCCTCTTTGTTTGAGTCTTCTGTGTAGTTATTGTAGTCTCTCCTTCCTTTGTAGCCTCCTTGATAGTTTGAATGATTGTAGTTGTTGTAGTTGCCATGATAATTGTTGAACCTTCCTCTTGAGGAGCCATAACTTCCTTTATTGTATCCTCTGCCTCTTTGATTTCTGGAATTCCTAAAGCAATTTTTAGTTGTATGATTAGTTAGTCTACAAATAGAACATGGGTATGAGTCTTGGGATCTCCCCCTGCCTTGTCTACCTCCTCTTCCTCTACCTCTGCCATGTCTTCCTCTACCTGCATAGTTATCTTGATATGTACCTGCTTCATCATCCACTTTCTTTGCCTTTCCTTTGTTATCTTTGGAATTGCTTTTATCAGTGTATAAAGTTGAAGATTGATTACCTTTAGAGTTTTCTCCATTTTTGATAAGCTTTGCCTCTTGAGTAAGTAGTTGTCCAATGAGTGTATTGAAATCAGGTACATGCATGTCCATGTACAAATCCATAGTTGTGGTGAATGCTTCCCACTTGTCATCTGCCTTCAAGCCATTGATGACCTGCCTTACAATTTGATTTTCATCTATTACCTCTCCAATGCTTCCCAACTAATATGCTATGTCCTTGAGCTTTGTGACAAAATCAGTCACATTTTGTTTGGGAGCCTTCTTGAGAGTTGTGAAATCCAGCCATAGTTGATGCTTCCTAGCTTTAGTACTTGAAGAAAAGAAAGCTTCAAGTGCATCCCACACTTCCTCACATGTCTTACAACTTCTAATGTGAGGCAACCAAAAATCTGAGATAGAGTTGAGGAGATAAGACCTTGCAAGTGCATCCTTGGAGCACCATGTGCTCAATCTTTCCTGCTCTTCTTGTGTTGGTTGACTTTTGTTCCTGAAACTTGGCATAACTTCATCTCCAGCCACATAACCATATAAACTTCTACCTTGGAGATAAGCTTCCATTCTTAATGACCAAGCTGAGTAGTTACCTCTGTCCAATTTGTCAATTGATGAAGGAAATCCATCTGCCATGTTGTCCAACATTGCTCTCATACCACTATGAAGAGATGGATAGGTATGTGCTTGAAGATGAAGAGGTGTTGCAAAATCCTTGATCTACACCAGCCAAATGAACTCCAGGAGTATATGGTGGGCCCTTTTAGCTTGCCAATGGATATATTAGACACCCTATGTACCTTGGAAGATCACTCTCAAAAAGATAGATCAAAAAATATAAGTTGGAGTTAGCTCAGAGGTGAAAAACTTGCTATTTTGGTTCATACACCTGTCCACTATTTTGCATAATTCTCTGAGCACAGCAGCAATTAGCTTAATTCCTCTTAAGGAAGTCTAGTTAACTTAAGGAGCTAACTTTCAAGAGTAATCTCATCAAAAATAATGAACCACACACTGAGAATGATGTTTAGCAACTGATGACATCATCCCGATTTTCACGCGCTGCTACAGTTTGAGACCAGTGAGCAGTAAAATGAACATAACTCAAAATGTAGGATTGCAATGATTACGCAAATTTGTATGGTTATACTAGACAGTAAGTGGAATTCAACAAGCTTTAAAACATTGAATTTCGATAAGTAACCACTGAGTAATGGCTCTGACAAGGTGAGTGAAAAAGTCGGGTACCTGACAGAGAAGTGAAGATGAACAGACACTGTTAACTTCAACTGAACATAACTAAAGATTGCAACATCCAAATGACATGAAGATTTGCGAGTATATAGTAGACTTATAGAGCTAACTTTACTAAGTTAAAACACTAAAAAGGATGCACCAAGCTCAGAGAAACCATCTCTGCAATCTGACTGAGAAAACTGAGAGATATGGGAGTGAGTAGTACACTTCACAAGAACATGGAAATATGAACCCAAATGATAATGAAAATGAAAGTACATTGCTTGTACAATACAGTGCACTTACTGATACATATGTGTGCCTTGTAATCACACCTTGATATGGCATAAAGCTCAGCTCTTGGAGGTCTTCACATAGGTCTCTCTAACCACGACTAAAACTGCCATCTATTTATAGTTGAGTTTGGGAGGCTAACTTCCCTCAATCACTCTCCAATCAATCAATGATTGATTTGATTCTCTACCTACCACAAATCACGAATTCGTGGCTCCTGTTTCCCTTTTTGATCATGTGGACTCAACCACTTAAGATTCTCTTACTTTTACATTGAGTAAACTCTTCAAAAAATTACAAGAGGTAGTTCACAAGTGAACTTTACATAGTCTTCATTTTAAGGCTTTTTCTATGACTTTGTGGGACTCAAGCCAATACTTAGGCTTGTCATAGACTTGCTCCAACAATAACTTCATCCCTAGCTATATAACCATATAAATTCCTTCCTTGAAGATAAGCTTCCATCCTTAGTGACTAGGCCAAGTAGTTACCTCTATCCAATTTGTCAATTGATGAAGGAAATCCATGTGCCATGTTGTCCAACCTTGCTCTGATACCACTGTGAAGAGATGGATTTGTAGTTGATGAAGATGAAGTGGTGCTGCAAAAAAATTGCACTACACTAGCCAAATGAACTTCATGTTACTGTTAGTGTCCACGTGAAAGGCCAAATGGCCACTGGACACTTCTTTATATATGTTATTTCATAAAACATATAATGGCCTGGTCAGTCACAGAGTGTAAGTTCGATCGCATTTGTAAGACCTAAGAAGTCTGTCTTCATGCTCCCTCTGTACTGTGTTTTTCTGCGTATAGGACTAAGGTGGCGACCAAGGCATAGACCTTGGCATACCTTGTCATGCGAGTCACCGAAGTCACTGTTGGCACCGTTGGTTGCATGCGTAACCGTGGCAATCTCTTGCCACTAAGCTACACTCTTGTGGTGTCTGAAGAAGGGGAAAGACTAAGGTTCACATTACCTTGAACATGTTCTGGTCCTTCAAAGCTTCATTCTTTACTTTCAAAGCCTATTTTTGAAGCATTTTTGGGGTGTCTTTTGGAGCCGTTTTGGAGTACTTCGGCACATAGTTCTCTTCACACAGGTCCAAGAACATCAAGAAGAGTGTTCTTTGTACTTCTCCGACATTAAATATCAACCTTTGGGGCTGTTTTTTCAGCCACACTCATAAAAATATAGGTTTCTTGAAAGATTTCAGTTTTGGTGGGAGCAGGTGCTGCAAATTTATGCTGGTTTTCTGAGCCAAAAACATCAAAGTTGACAGACACTTGCAGGTGTTATTGGATAGTTTTTGGGCTGTGCATGCAGCCTTTTAGTGTCATTTTACTACATATATTGAGCACATACACATTATGTATGCTTCTGTGGATACTGCTTATGTACATCCATGTGGTCATTGATATAGCGGTTATGAGCATATGCTTCCACATCATCTCCTTGTCATCTCCACAAAGTTTCATGTTCAAATGAGCTCTTTATATAGATCTATGGGTATGGGACTTTTCACCTACCCTTCATCTTCTCTCACCTCTTGACCTTTCCTTTCTTGTCCTTTGCCTTTCCATTTGCTTGGGTGACGTTTGGTGCTCCAAATCACTCCATATGGATAAGGTCACGTACTTTTTGAGTATTCCATCTCTCTAAACATATTTGGGCTTTTATCCAAACCATAAATACATTTTCCCTTTTTAATTCAACACTCTACCCTAAGGTTATGAGTGTGCCCTTTATATTTTTAGGGTCTAGCTTCATTTTGGGCTTACAAACAATACATAAATGATGAAGAGGTATTAAATGAAGGGTGAGTATGTGTCAAGCCTCATAATTGGAGCTTGCACATGATCCATATTTTTCAACACTCCCCCTCAAGCTACAATTGGGAGTCCATGATACTCTCCAATTCTCCTCATCTCCTTTGCTTCTTCTTTTGCCCTTGTCTCTCTTCCTTTGATTGGTTGGTGATCCTTCTTCTTTGCTTCCAAGATCCTTTGGCTTTTCTTTAGCTTCATTCTTGCTTCTTTGGCTCTTTGCAAGAGCTCTTCTTCAATCCCTATCAAGGAACATGCTTCATACAAACTCATAGAATGAAATGAGATCACCTTTGTTGTACTTATCTTCATTGCTTCACTCTCTTCTTCTTTGTTGTGTCTTCGCAACTTCATGGCTTCATGTCTTCTAGGCTTCATGGCTTCATGGACTTCATGCTTTGCTTTGATCCTCCTTTGTCTTTGGATCATCTTTCACTTTGTCTTTGGGTGCAATCTTTCTTTGCCTTCTTGGCACTTCTTTGGGTACTTTCCTCTTCTTTGGACTTCTTTGGATCTTCCAATCCTTGCAAGCTAACTCCCCCTTGCTTCATAATCTTTGATTCATTCTTCATGGCTGATTTTAGACCTGCAAAAAATCAAGAATGGGCTGATCATATGTGAACTCTTTCATGAGTTCCTCTCATGTGAAGCATTCATAGCTTCAACATCTTCCAAGCTTTCTTCTTCACCTACAAAACAACACAAGAAATGTGAATGTGATCAATGGTGCCTCTTGCACCTTTCAAGGGTTGCCATTCCTCTTGGGATGGTCTCACCTTCCCTCACATAGGCTTGCCATTCCGCTTGAATCGTCTTACTCACCATAGGCTTGCCACTCCTCTTGGGTGGTCTTACTTGCACATAGGCTTGCCATTCCTCTTTGAATGGTCTTACTTGCCATAGGCTTGCCACTCCTCTTTGGTAGTCTTACTAGCTTCATCCTTTGACAATACATTCACATGATATAAGCTTGGAACTTACCACCACACACAATGTGGATTTTTCAAAACCTTTACATCAGCCTTTACCTTTGTAAATGGAATTCTTTTACCTCAATCAACTTCAGCCATTTTGTCACACTTCTCATGAGTGACTCTACCTTCTTGTCATGGCACTTGCTTGTGCTCAATCCATGGGGAGTATCCTCAAGTCCTCATTGAGTCTTCAACACTTTATGGCAGCCCTTCCTTGGAGTCTTCTACTCCTCCTTTGATGGGAAGCTCAATCCTAGTGTTATGAAGGGAGTCCCTATAGAAGAGATGGTGTGAACCATCTCTTGGGCTCCACTAGAAGGGCACACACATGAGTGCCATGTGGCACTCATGTGAGATGCCACATTAGTTACTCCAATTAAGGAGTAGGAAATCAAGAGAAGGGTACGCGGCTGGGCGGCTATTCGAAATGATGGATTTCCGTGCGCACATCTCTGACAAGGAGTCATCGTTCGTCGTGCAGAGCTAACCAAAATTGGGGAGCTCATCGGAGCTTTTATTCAACACTGGTATCGGAGCAAGACAGCAACAGCAGACGTAGGACAGCGCCAGCAGACGCCGCACGCGCGAGAGACGGCCCACAGGCACACCAAACGAGGCGCTAACCGCCGCCGTGCGCAGAGAGGAGCCTGCAGGCGTCCGCCAGCCCACGAGGGGGAGCCTTGCTCCTCCTTCCCCACTCTTGGATGAGTGAAGCTCTTTAGAGCTTTCTTTTTGTACCCCAAAAAGGCCTGCAACCCAAGCATATATGGGATAAAGTTCTCTGTCGACAGGTATCTTCTTTTTTTTTCGAAGAAACAGAGGTTCCTAGTTGCAAAAGAAAAATTCGAGTTTTTTTCCTAAAATTTGGAGCTACAAACCCATGATTTAGATCAAGATTTTGTAAGAATCATGAGGTATATATGTATTATGGGCTGTGGTTATGGGATGGGGGTGTTGGTTTGGTGAAAGAAGCTTTCATTCCTCAGTTTTGAGCTTTCCAAACCCATCTATTCATGAAGATGAAGTTTTTCACTTCCCACCGGTGACATACCCCACTTCTCCGGACCATATCTTCTTCATACCATATCGGATTTCAAAAATCTTGGTCACGTTTCGAAGCTACGCTTTCAAGCTTTGCTCAGAGACCATCGGTGTTGGATTTGGAAGAGATTTGCCCTACCAAAATCTCTCTGCAGCGCTTCAGCAGGAACTAGGCGGCCACTCCCGGGCCTAGTTTTTCTTCATCCGGACTCCAAATCCAATTTTTTCACTTGGGATTGTCTCAAATTTTTGAAGTGCAGGTGCTGGGCAACAATTTGTGGACTGGTGAGGATTGGAAAATCTCTGAAATTGTTCAGTTGCATTCAGTTTGCCCGTTTGAGGCTTTTCCTACGCACTTTTGGTGTTATTTTGGATGGTTTATGGTGTCTAGAACCTCCCCGGACCAAGCGGACATTTCCAAATTTTTTTGGGACTGGCGAGGAATCAAAATCAGCGGCTTGAAGCATCAAGGACCACTTGGATTTAGCTTCCGCAACTCTACTTTGTATCAGGGAAGTGTTCTTGTGTTATATCTCTCTTCTTCTTGCATATTTAAACTCTACTTCCATTCATTTTCATACTCTCTAGTTAGCAAACGGGGGAAGGGTACTTAAACATGGAAACTAAAGGCAAACAAGTAGTTGAGACCACTTCTCCACCTAGAGAGCAACTAGAGGATTAGGATGCTAGGATGGAAGAAGTAGAGTTAGGACAAGGAATAGAAGAGAATATAGAAGAAAAAGAGCCTTCACAGCAAGAGTACACTTATGAAGAGCTTATAGATGAATTTGTCACTCGTGACCAATTCATTGACTTGAAAGAGCAAACCCTTAAGTTAGAGAAAGATTTGGGTAGCATTACATCTCTTATACAGCAACTTAAGTCTCAAATGATCTCCCTTGAGACTAGTGTCACCTCTTTCCTAGCTAGGAAGGAAAGAGAGACTCCTACCATTCCTCTAGAGATTACTAGGAAAGAGACTTCTCTTCCTAGTAAGTATAAAGGAGAGAGCTCTAGGGAAGCTCCCCTCCTGAAAGACTTAAAGCCACCAACCTTCACGCGGGATGACCGAGACAGGAATAAGGATGCAATCTACACTTTTTTACAAAAGTGGCATGATTTGCATCAATTGAAGGGCACCCCACCTGAGTATCGTGTGCTAGAGGCGAGTCTCTCCCTCGGCCCGCGTGCTTATAAGTGGTGGATGAGTCTTAAGGAGGCGAACTCTATCCCTAGTGATTGGACTCAGTTTGAAACTCTTTTCCTAAAAGAGTTTCTTCCTGAAAATGAAGAGGAGAGGAATTGGGATGAGTGGGATAGGATTAGTCAAAGAGGCAGGCCTCTTTCAGTCTATCTATCCCACTATAGAGAGATCACTTTGAAGCTTAAGGGTCTAGATGATTTTCAGAAGACCAGAGGGTTTGTTAGGGGCTTGGATAAAGCCATAAAGAGGGAAGTCAGGAGGAATGCGCCTAAGACGTTTGAGGAGGCGATCAAATATGCACAGATATATGAGGACCATAACCGTCCTCAGTATACTCCTATGGAGACGGATCAGCCCCTTAAACCTCTTAGCACCACTAAATTTAAGAAAAAGTTGCCTTTTGGGAAAAACAAGGTTTTTATTAAAAAACAAAGATCACAAGGGCCTAAGCTATCCACAGACCAGTTTGAAAAGGCCAAAAGAGAGAACCTGTGTTTTAGGTGCCTATCCCCTAGTCATTCGCAGTGGAACTGTCCACTCAAGAAGGGGGAAGAAAAGAAGAAAGGACCAGAGTCTAGTACGGCTCCTGAAAGGGGCAAAAAGGCGGTCCACCTAGTGCAGAACCTTCCCATTCATGGCAGCTCTAGCTGCAAGGGAGTGGAGGTGATGCACGAGGATATAGAGCACACGTGTTGTTTGACTCAGTCATTGTGGTCACCACAGTTTGGACCACATGACTTGGTCAAGCTACATGGTAGTGTATACGGGACCAGGGTGCGAGTCATGATAGATGATTCTGCCACTCATAACTTCATAAACTATGCTTTGGTCAAGAAATTGAAGATTCCCCAGCAGCCTAGTGCACATAAATACATTGTATCTATGATGCAAGGGCAAGATAAAAGAATATGGGATACTATGGTATCCAATTTGGAAGTCAAGATGCAGGATTATACAGATCATATGGACTTCCAAATTATGAACATGGAGAGGACAGATCTAGTCTTAGGAAGAGAATGGCTATGGGGGTTGGGAGATACACTTAAACGCAGCTATCAAAATAACACACTCGAGTTTGAAAAGAATGGAAGTAAAGTTTATATTCAGGGAGAGAGAGATGTACCTAGTGCACCTCTCATCTCATCATTAGAGTTGTATAGTCTCTGTTGTTCACAGCATGTACAGGATATGTTTTTATTGTATAGTCATGATATGGAGCATTGTACAGACAGCTCATCTGATGTATATTTTCATGCTTTGAATGTAAATATGAACAGGACTTTCTACTATTCTTTTTTGCAAGAGTGTGTAGTTAAAAGTTTTAAGGATCTTATGTTTGAATACAGAGATGTTTTTCCCACTGACTTACCTAGAGGGCTACCACCTGAGAGAGGGGACATTGACCATGCCATAGAAGTTGTTACTAACACTAACCCTATTTGTAGACCACCTTATAGGCTTAGTGTTTCTCAGCATGAGGAGGTTGAGAAGCAATTGCAGGATTATTTAGATAAAGGCTTCATTAAACCTAGTAACTCACCATGGGCATCGCCAATGCTCCTAGTTAAAAAGAAAGATGGCTCTATGAGACTATGTATAGATTATAGAGCACTTAATAAGGTAACTATCAAAAATAGATTTCCAATGCCTAGGTTGGAAGATCTATTTGATCAGTTACATCAAGCTAGGTATTTTACCAAGCTTGACCTTAGATCAGGATATCATCAGATCAGGATTAGGGCAGAGGATGTCCCTAAGACTGCATTTAGGACTAGATATGGGCATTATGAGTTTTTGGTGATGCCTTTTGGTCTCACCAATGCTCCTGCCACTTTCATGAAACTCATGAATAGTGTTTTACGGCCTTATCTAGGACACTTTGTAGTAGACTTTTTAGATGACATTCTGATCTATAGTGCATCAGAACAGGAGCACTTGGAACACTTGAGAAAAGTATTTCAAGTGCTAAGGGAAAATTCGCTCTTTGCTAAGGAGTCAAAGTGTGAATTTTTCAAGAAAGAGGTTAGATATCTTGGGCATATAGTCTCCCAAGATGGAATCCAGATGGATCTTGAAAAAGTAAGGGCTATTATGGAATGGCCACATCCACGGAACCTGGAGGAGCTGCAGATCTTCCTAGGTTTATCAGGTTTCTATCGAAGATTCATTAAGAACTATGCCAAAATTGTTGTCCCGATGACGGAACAGCTTAAAGGGAAAGGGAAAGCCTTTCATTGGGGAGACGAACAGAAGCAAAGTATGGAAAAGTTGAAAGTAGCAATTGCTACAGCTCCACTTTTACATATAGCAGATCCCAATAAACCATTTGTGGTTGAGACTGACGCGAGTGAGTTTGCTATAGGAGCGGTTTTAGTACAGGATGGTCGACCATTAGCTTTTGAGAGCAAGAAACTAGAATCGGCTCAAAAGAATTACTCTGTCTATGAGAAGGAGTTGTATGCAATAGTCCATGCTTTGAAGAAGTGGCGTCATTATTTATATGGTGCCAAAGTTACGATAGTGTTTGATCAAGAGAGCATTAAATGGCTCTCTAATCAAACAGACCTTAAAGGTCGGAAGGCCCGATGGGCAGAGACCCTTCAAGAGTTTGATTATGAGCTTAGGTATAGGAAGGGAAAGTTTAATGTGGTGGCTGATTCACTTAGCCGCATGCCTATGCTCAATGGACTGAGTTTTACTCAGATCACTAGTGAGCTACTTGAGTCTATTAAAGGGAAATGTAGGCTTGATCCTACATATTCCGAGATTTGGGAAGCCATAGAGAATGGGGATCGTGATATACGGGTTTCCAATGAGGATAGAGTATCGACGGGTACTCAAGAAGGATTCAAGTGGAAGAATTACAGTGTCCAAGATGGATATCTGTTATATAAAGGTAAGGTGTGTGTCCCTAGAAATACTGAGATGAGACGGCATATTTTATATGAGTGTCATGACACACCTAGTGCGGGACACCCAGGAGTTAACAAGACTTATGATCTTGTTAAGAGGCAGTTTTATTGGCCTGGACTTCATAAGGACGTCCTAGAGTATGTGCTTAAGTGCAATAAATGCCAGGTCAACAAAGCTGAGAGGTTGAGGATTGGAGGACTACTCCACCCATTGGATATTCCCAATGGGAAGTGGGAGAGTATCTCCATGGACTTTATAGTCGGATTACCTAAGACACAGAGAGGGCACGACTCGGTCTGGGTAATTGTGGATAGGTTAACCAAAATGGCTAGGTTTATTCCAACACATACTACAGTGAAGACACCTGAGTTGGCTAGACTCTTTGTAGAGAACCTATACCGGTTATATGGTCTTCCTTTAGACATAGTTTTTGATCGGGATAGGAAGTTTACTAGCCACTTTTGGAGAGCGGTTTTCAAAAGGTTGGATACAAAGCTTAGCATGAGTACGGCCGAGCATCCACAGTCGGATGGGCAAACAGAAAGGGTTAACCAAATCCTAGAGGATATGCTTCGAGCATATGTAAATGAAAGGCAAACTAATTGGGAAGAGTACTTACCTATAGTAGAGTTTGCATATAATAGTGCCAAGCACTCTTCCACTGGGCATAGTCCATTTATGCTTATGTATGGGTTTCAGCCAAGGGCTCCTTATGCAGTTGGCTTGCAGAATGAAAAAGTTCAAGCTGCAAAGGACTTCTTGGAAGAAATGAATGATATGCTTAGACTTGCTAAGGACAGCATTAGGAAAGCTCAGGATAGGGCTAGAGCCTATGCTGACCCTCAAAGAAGAGATATCAATTTTGAGGTAGGAGAGCAAGTCTATCTTAGAGTTCCATCTAGGTCTGAAACCTTGAAGACGGGACCTTGTCCAAAATTATCTCCTAGGTATTGTGGACCTTTCCAAATACTTAAGAGAATAGGAAAGATGGCTTACCAGCTCCAACTTCCAGAGAGTAGTCAAATTCATCCAGTTTTTCATGTTAGCCGGCTTAAGAAAAGGCTGGGTGAATCTGACAACCTCATTCCAGATAGTGAGGTAGTAGAGCCTATTTCTGTTCAATCTATTCCACATGAGCCAGAGAGCATACTACGCACTCGAGAGAAACGGACGAGGAGTCACTTGTATAAAGAATGTCTAGTAAAGTGGAAAGATAGTTCAGAAGATAGTGCCACATGGGAGCGGGTTAGCAACCTACAGAGACGGTTTCCCAGTTTTAGTTTACCTTCCCAAGAGTTTTCTTAAGGGAAAGGATATGGGGAAACAACACGGAGACAGGACTAGGTATTTATATACATGGGGATATAGTGGGAGTACCACCCTCTTGATTTCTAGACCTTCCAATACCATTTTTGAGGACAAAAATGGAGTTAAGGGGAAGGAAATGTTATGAAGGGAGTCCCTATAGAAGAGATGGTGTGAACCATCTCTTGGGCTCCACTAGAAGGGCACACACATGAGTGCCATGTGGCACTCATGTGAGATGCCACATTAGTTACTCCAATTAAGGAGTAGGAAATCAAGAGAAGGGTACGCGGCTGGGCGGCTATTCGAAATGATGGATCTCCGTGCGCACATCTCTGACAAGGAGTCATCGTTCGTCATGCAGAGCTAACCAAAATTGGGGAGCTCATCGGAGCTTTTATTCAACACCTAGGCTTCACCCTTGTCCACCTTCAGCTTTGCTCCAATCTTCAAGTGTTTGAGAACCTTTTAGCTTGGGCTCCTTCCTTCACTTTGGCTCCAAGCTTTGTGTCCTTGCATCATCCAAGCTTTGCCCGCTTTTGATTTGGGCTTGTGCTAATAAGAGCATTTCATTCATTTTATGTATCTAAACTCAAGAAACAAATGCTTTTAGTTATCATAACATGAGCACATATAGTTTCTTTTAAAACTTAACCTCAATGGGTTTCATCCACAACAAGATACATCCACAAATTTCATACATAGCAGCCTTGCATCTTACCAATCTTTATGGCATCCAAACACTTGTACTTTCAGCTCACATATGGCTGAACATGACCAACCTTTAAAGCATAAATATCATGTCAAAAACTCACACAAGCATGTATGCAAATCAATAGTCATTTGAGCATATCTTCAACTCACATTATGCCAACTCACTTGACTACATAAACCTGCAAATTTTCAGCATGTGTAGGCTTTATAAAACAGCCTACTACTCATACACACATCATCAACATGTATACACATCATCCATGACCACATGTGCATATATTTATGCATGTTTGACATCAATCATCAACTCCAAATTCAACTTACATTCAGCCCATGCATGGTTGTCCAAAACTGTCATTCAATCATGAGCATAACCTTCACAAGCATGCATACAAAAGCATATCATTGCTTAAGCATATAATGCTATCATCAAGCATACATAAAATCTTCAAACGTCAGCCATGTACATAATCATCACTTGCACTTCATTCAATTGAGTGCAATGTCCAAAGCATCCATACAATGCTCTCATACAACTCGTAGTTGTGCATCCAAGATTCTTTGCTTGAATCTTCATCTTCTTCTATAGGCTGCTCATAAATCTTCAACAAAATGATTACCATCACTTATAGCATGCCTAAATGAACAGACATCTTCCAATATAGAGTAGGAAAAGAGAGTGTATCACTTCAAATAACACAAAGCAACAAATGTCTCTTACATACAAGAAGCTTCATCTCCATAGCTTTCCAATGAGCATGATAGCTCCAAGCTTTCCTTTGCCATCTCTCCATCTTCTTCAAGATCTCTTTGTACATCCATGGGCTCCACTCCCAATGGTCTGCAAGCAAAGCTCTGATACCAAAATGTGGAGAAATTTCGCTCCAATACACACAATACACGCAGCGGAAGTTAGAGAACCTCTTCTAGAATCTTCCCTACAAGACACATGCTTACTAAAACCTGATTCAGTCACAACTCAGAGATCCAATGGCTCTGAAATTTTGTCCACACATAGTAGCCTCTTATAGCTTTCTAACAAGCTATAGAACACTCCATTTGGAGTTCATTTGATTAGGTAACCAACTGCACAAAGTTAGACTACCTGTCATCTCAGGTATAGCAGAAAACTGAGGTTCACAAGAAATGCTCCCAGTAACTACTGGAGAATGATCTGATAGAGATATTTGAGCTACAGAAAGTATGAGAGATAAGATTTCCAACAAGATATCATATGCATTAATTGGATAAGTACATAGAGAGATATGACCTTCACAAGGTGACTATGTATAGACAAGGTATGCGGCTGGAATGCCTTTGTGCCTTCTAGCATCCAAATGAGGTACCTTCTGATATCCATTGGTGAGAGAATGACCAGCATATGATTCCACATCATCTCCTTGTCATCTCCACAAATTTTCACGTTCAAATGAGCTCTTTATATAGATCTATGGGTATGGGACTTTTCACCTACCCTTCATCTTCTCTCACCTCTTCACCTTTCCTTTCTTGTCCTTTGCCTTTCCATTTGCTTGGGTGACTTTTGGTGCTCCAAATCACTCCATATGGATAAGGTCACGTACTTTTTGAGTATTCCATCTCTCTAAACATATTTGGGCTTTTATCCAAACCATAAATACATTTTCTCTTTTTAATTCAACACTCTACCCTAAGGTTATGAGTGTGCCCTTTATATTTTTTAGGGTCTAGCTTCATTTTGGGCTTACAAAAAATACATAAATGATGAAGAGGTAATAAATGAAGGGTGAGTATGTGTCAAGCCTCACAATTGGAGCTTGCACATGATCCATATTTTTCAACACATATGTGGAGCACTCTTGAGTGAGGAGATTCGTAGAAAGTCTATGGTTGGCACTCAGAGTGGAGATGCATATAATGTTCGTGATTCTTACCAAGGAAAGCATCAACAATGTTGCGGGAGCAAGAACAAGGACAAGAATGGTCAATTGAATAAGAGTAGAAGTAAATCAAGGAAGAGGGATATAGAATGCCATTATTGTCGTAAGAAAGGACACATGAAGAAAGACTGTTATGCATTAAAATCGCTAAAGGTAAAGGACACAATGTTGATGGGCATGTTAAACAGTTACATGCACCATCTACTTCGACTATGAAAATTGAAGAAATTAATGCTATTTCTAATGACGATGATGTGTTGACCATTAGGAAAAAAGGTGAACCCTGCATGGGCCTTGTAAGGATTCCTAATTTTTAGGGATTAAGCCTAATTCTGTTATTGTCTAAGGGGACAAAGTGCATTTAATAGGGCACTTTTTAGTAGGCTGGAGTAGGCTTTTTTTAAGGCTTACTAGGCTCCTCTCTCTCTTCTTTTAGAGAGAGAGAAAGGGAATCTACTTTCCACATCATCAAACTCGAGCATGTATGGGAATAAAAAAATGATTTTTTTTTTAAGTCTCAATTTCAGTGTTTATTTACTTGAAAGGGCTCATTTTTTAATATATATGTCAGAAGTGACTTTTTTTGAGTTTAGTTTTTAATTTTCCTTTTGAAAAAGTAATATTTTTAAAAGCCCTCCAAAAGTAGAGTGGCACATCATCAAATCCGTAACTACTCTTCACCTAAAAAATGACTTTTTCAAAATTTTAACATTTTTGGCTATTCTCAGTGGAAAAACACACTGTGACCCATCCACATCCAAGAAAACAAACTTTTCCTATGAAAATCATGCTCTAGCATCTCTTCCAAACAAATTTCTGGTCTCTTTCTCAGTATTGTTTAATTGTTGGAAAAGATGGTGTTGACACCTATTACAAACCTCACATTACGACGTCCTCATGCCCCAACATCAACAAGTATCCATGTTCGTGTGCTTAGAGAGTTTGCTCCAAATACACAGTGCAACAATGATGTGAACTCTCAAAATGAGCGTTGTGAAGCTCGAGAAAAGAATATTGATCTTTGGACTCATGGTTCATTATACCCTCCTGATCCAATGTCTTCTTACCATCCAACATTCCATAACCTCTCAACTTTACTTCAGTTCATCGGTGCCGGTAAAGCTGGGCTCTTAGGTTATTGTCAACGATTATCTACACATTCAACTGTCATTACTAAGTATTGGATTCAACAATGTCAACTAAATCATACAAGGTTGGTCATTTTTGAAAGCACAATCATATCTTTACAAGAAAAGCTTGCAGAGCTTGAAAAGCATATGGAAGAAAAGGAGAGAACAATTGAGAAATTAAAAAACACTGTCCAACACTTGAGAGAGACTCCACTTGGGATGCGACGTAGGAGACGATCATTAACATCCTTTGACTCTCTTTCAATTGGTGGTGGAGCACGGAAACGACGAGTTTTTGCGATAAGGTTTGGCTTGTATTTGTTTCTCTTTTTGGAAGACTTATATATATATATATATATATATATATATATATATATATATATATATATATATATATATATATATATATATATATATATATATATATATATATATATATATATATATATATATATATTTCTTGTTATGTAGGTGATTCATTGAAGATGTATATATATATATATATATATATATATTTCTTGTTATGTAGGTGATTCATTGAAGATGTTAGTGCGTCATCAACAACAGAGGATCAATTCAAGTTATTAAATTCTTGTTTGACCAACAAGCAGGTGGTTAGTATTTTGGAGTCACGGATAGGAAACCTTATCAAGAAGCAAGTGATTAAAGATTTCACAAAAAAATTACAAGATATTATCACTCCTAGAGACGTGCAGATGGTATGTGATGAAGCAGGAATTAGTACTAAAGGATACAGTGCATTGTACAACCTTTTGAAGCATTCATTAGAAAGAGAAGGTATTTTGCAGAATATGTTTCCATCTCCTTACAAGGTATCGCTAAAGAAGTCAATGTCCAATGAAGATATAACTAGTATTCTTGGAAACTACTTATATATAGAGAGGATATTATGCCTATGTCTATTTATCATTTATCTACATCCAAAAAAGAGTTGAAAAGCGCAGTTGGAAATGGATTTCCTTACACAAAGTACAACAACATATTCGTGGATTTGGAGAGGCTTCAACAGGCAATGGTTCGATTTTACAAATCTACTATACCAGGTATGTGCACTATTGTTACCTTGATATACATTGTATTTTGATGTTATAAATATTTTGCTAATTTATGCAGATTGTAATACCAAATTACAGTTTATATTGAAGTTAGATGAATGCCAGATCATAAAGGGACGACGAATGGAGAGATTGAGTTTGACACTCATGAATGAAGCTATGAGAAATGCCATATCTGATGAAAGTAATAACTCTAGCTCTAAGTCTACATATAGTGTTCAATCCGAGAAAGAAATATGGTGGTTAGGTGCTATTGAAGTACCTAAAGAATCCAATGATGTTCTTTCATGGATTTTTAGTGGATCACTAAAGTAATAGTTTCTCAAATTCATGGTGTAAAGCTCCACATAGAAAACTTTGGTGATTTTGAGATAGATTGGCACTTGGGTGGGGATTTAAAAACTATCAAATGCATGTTAGGTTGCAAGCAAGGTGCATCTGCTCGTTATCCATGTCCATTTTGTACTCGAGGCTACAAAGTAACAAAGGGACAACAAAAAGTACTATCTAGCTTAGATGAATACATAGATGCACCTACTTCCACGGAATGGGATATACCTTTGTTAAGGTGTCCAATGTTAGAAATACCTAACCGTGACACATAAGATAAAGATTGGAATCCCATTATTCCATTTCCATTAGTTAATGTTCACTTTTGCACATTGCATGCTTTCATGAGAATATTTGATAGATTATTGAAGCTCCACATAGAATATGCATTTTCCATGAAGCCAATTGATAAATCTGTACAAGCAATCAAAAAATTGGAAGAGTTGCTTAATTTGATTGGTTGTCATGGTGGTAATGTAACTCTAGTTGTCAAAAAACCTGGTGAATCGCAAAATAGTTTGCAACAAGTGTCAATGACAGGGAAGAAGGCAAGAAAATTTTTCAGAAGAGGTGTAAGCCCTAAGAAAAATGAATGCAAGGAGCTATGGAAAGACTTATGCATGATCACCACTGATAATGATTCTCAAATTGACCTTAGTAATAGGCGAAAGAAGGTTTGGTCATGCTTAGATAAGTTGGTAGGCTTAATGAGTCTTAATAGCTCCAACAAAAATGACCGTCAGTTGTTTCAAGATACATTAATGGAGTTTGCAAAGTGTTTCTTCCTATCTTGGGGAGAGAGCAATATTACACATTACATTGTAAGTTTTCTTATTTTTTCAATTTTCTTGTTGATAAGATTGTGTTATATGTACTTATATCATTTCAGCATATTTTATTTGCACATGGAGCATTTTTTATGCATCGATATGGTTCATTGGAGATTTTTAGTACACAAGGAATGGAGAAGTCACATTACAAGGCTAGAGGTATTTACTTCAAGAACACACGACATGGTGGTGGTGCAATGCAATCAAACTATATGGAAGAGATGTTTAATTGGTTTTATCATACTGCATTTTCAAGGACATATGCAATGAAACGAGCCAAGGAGTCGAAAGTTGCAAAACTTGCAAGATTTAATCAACACAACTTAGCTAGTGAAAAATGGAAGTCATCATTGGGACCTTTACGTCATGCTCAATGGCGGGCTACAGGAACACGATAGGGTTCATCATGGAAGTGAAGTCATTTAATACATTCATGGCATTTTCTGAATAATTCATAAGGTTTGCTACACACTAAACTCTTGTTTGCAATTTTTAAAGGTAATTTTTAATTTTTAAACTATATTTTGTCCATTCAGATGTGAACAGAACCTTTTTAAGTGAAACATTATAAAAGGAGACTCATTGTCTCATTTCAACATTCTAGCACTATAGAGGATGGCACGAACAAAGCAAACTGCAAGGAAGGATCCCATTAACTTTCCTACCTATGTGCAAGGCACTCAGAAGCCACCATGGATGAATCACCACAAAAGGCGACGTAGTGTCTCGCGCTCTGCATCCCATCGTGAAACAGGTGGTGGCCATACCTCTGGGAGTGAACAGATGCATGAACAAGTGGAACATGGGCAATCCAGTGAAGAGGCCGTAAATCAACCCCAACCACCACCATCATCATATGATGAGCCTCCATCACCAAAGAGACCAACAAAGATAAGGGTGAAGGAGCGTGCTCATAGACAGGTAGTTTCTGATGATGATTTTGATGAATCGCATGAGGATGTGTCTCAACAACGTTCACAATCAAGTGATGAGAGTCAAACATTGCCACCATGGGGTAACGAAGAAATACCTACAAATCATAGGGGTACTGTAGCGGGAAAGACACTACCATCAAATCAGGGGGGCATACCCAATGATCAAGAGAGGGAGCAAAGCCAGCAACAACATCCTGAACAAGGAGAAAGCTCAAGACGCGTGCAACGGAAGAAGAAAGTCTTTCAACCTCGTCGTAGACCACCCCAACCAAGACCACAAGAAAATGTCCAACAAAGACCACCACCACCACAAGCTAGAGCACCACAACGAAGAAGAAGATATACGAAGGCATTTGCAGAGATAAGGCACTATCAAAAGACAGCTGAGCTTCTGATACCTAGAAGAACCTTTGCAAGGGTGGTCAAAGAAGAGTTACAAAGGTATTGTGCAGGGTTAAGGATCCAAGCTCTAGCTTTAGAAGCTTTACAAGAGGCAACTGAAGCATTTTTGATATCAGTGCTAGAGGATTCCAACCTGTGCGCCATCCATGATAAGCGAGTCACTATACAACCGAAGGACATACAATTAGCTAGGAGAATTAGGGGTGATCGTAGCTAAGTTTTGTAACTGATCTCTACGGACAAGAGATTTTTTGTAAATATTGCCATTTTCAATGAAACATTAGCACTTTTCCTCTATTCCCTTTATAATCTCATTATTTAGAATGAAACATGAGCAGTCATTTTACATTTCCATGTGTTTTCTTGTGATAATCTCTCATATATCAGTGATTGTTTTCTTATCTTGTCATTTTGATCTAGTGATAATATCCATGTACTGAAATTTCTTTCTCATTTAAGGTCATGTAGGTCTTCTAGGGCATTAATAAGGCCCTGCCACAGAAACGCGGGAGAAGGCCCTGCAAAACGTTTGCAGGGCCTTCTCCCGCGTTTCTATGGCAGGGCTTTATTTGGCCTCCCAATGCCCTACAAGACCTTTGAAATATGAAAGAAGGATCATGAGTAGTAAAGCTAGTTCATGGATAGTTAATATGAACAAATTTTGACCTCCCTATACCTTTGAAACATATGAGCAAAGCATTTTGAAACTTAGAACATTTGCATTCTTGAAAATATCCATCTCGTGAAGTTTCAATCTCATGTAAGGTCACCTAGGGCATGTAAGGATCTTTAGTTTCATTCTTTTGGACCTTCTTTCTCTCATTTAAGTTCATGTAGGGCTTTGAGAGGCCAAATAAAGCCCTACCACAGAAACGCGGGAGAAGGACCTGCAAACGTTTTGCAGGGCCTTCTCCCGCGTTTTTGTGGCAGGGCCTTATTTGGCCTCCCAATGCCCTAGAAGACCTTAAATGAGAGAAAGAAGGTCCAAAAGAATGAAACTAAAGATCCTCCCAATGCCCTACATGACATCAATACATCACATGCAGACCCAAAAGAATTTTAGATAATATACTAAAAAAGAAATACTTGAGACAATTGTAAATAAAGCAAAGTGAAAATTTGATATTAATTCAATTGTTTACATCAATTGGCTTTGAGTTTCTCAATGACTCTCTTTCGACGCTCCAAAGCCATGGGTAGGGTGTAAGTCAAAATTGAGTTTGCTATTTCATCAACATTTCTAACTCCTAGACCTAGAGATATACCTATTTGACCTAAGACCTTTCCACAGAAGTTGGAACCTAAGGTTGTAGTTACAAGGGATTTTTTAACTAAAAAGATACAATTACTCCCCTGTGTAATGGTTGATAAACAAAGCAATTTACTTAAGGCCTTTACACACCATGTCATGAAGTGGCCCTGAGGACTGAACTCTTTATGGATAATTACAAAATGGTCTTTGGGAAGTTTCCCAATGTAGTTTGTAAGGGATGAGCCACCTCCACGAGCCACTCGATCACCTCCACTCCTTGCTGCAAACTTGTCGACTTCAATCACCTCCTGCACAAAGTTTTATGATTAGTAGCTGCATGTGTTTGTAAGAATGAATGACATGAATTGAAGATACTTACATCTTGAACTCTATCTTCTTCTTCTCCTCTCTCTTGAAGTTGTAAATTAATGCTGGAGTGGGACGTCCCACTCTGCTCGATTACTGCTGAGGCGGGAACTTTTGATTCCAATATCCTTTCTTGTGCATTACTAAATTGTTCTTCTGTGATATGTCATGTTCACTTGTGAGTATGTCATTGCAAACCAATTTTATTGTGTCGGCCACTGAGTCACCAAATGGCAAACACTTTTTCTTCAACAAGTCAGAGGTACTATCCAAAGGACACTCTGACAAAGTACAAAACAAACTTAGGCATTCATCCAACGGTAGCCCAAATGCCTTCTCTACATCATGTAAAAACAAATATTCTTGTCCCTCGACAAGAACCACTGAAAAAGTTTCAATCTCCACCTCTAGAATAGTTGCTTCTGGCTCCGAAGAGGTGGATGGCTTAGGCACTTCTTTCAACTTATCATCCACACCAAGAGGATAAGTTTTCTCAATAGCTTCTCTATCTAATAGGGGATTCAAGGGTTCTTGAGGTGGTTCCTTTTTATCCTCAACAAAACCACCTGTAAGAAGATGAGGGATCTCATGAGGAATTGGTTCTGGTTCCTCATTCACAAAGAAAATTGTGGCAGCAATGAATGAAAGATATTTTGCACCCATCTTGCGTTTCCTATTCAATTTCCTTATAAGTGGCACAGTTTCATCAAGAAGGTGCCCTGCTTCCTCTGCAATTACCTGGAACCGTTTCAATCGTTTTGCAAATGCCTCATCACCTTTGTGAATGTAGGTGAGAAGGTCACATGGAACCCAAGTTCCATCATATGGTGGTATTTTGATGGAGAAACGCAATATATGAACTTGCATATATTGAATTAGCTCCTCCAAAGCATCGACATTCATTTGCATGGTTCCATGGAGGTCAGGAACCTTGGAGAGAAGATCATATAGGTCATGTTGACCTTTATAATCTGAATCCTCCAAAAATTCTAGAAACTTGTGGCGTGCACTCTTAGTAGGTACAAAGGTGGAAGCCATAGCTTGCAAATGCAAACTGCTCTAACACTCAATGTAGTTGCAAAAGTGAGAAATAAGGAGAGAGGACTCCTATTTATAACTTTTCTAGAATTTTTAAGTGATGGGTCCCACTTTTTCATAGAAGTGACTTTTCCTTAAATTAAAACATAAGAGTCTTGGAAAGGAAAACTTTGACATTTGAGATCACATCAAAGAAAATAAACAATAAGAATGCTCTTTCAAGAAAAACCTTGAGAATGTACAGATACAAGTAGAATGTGGCCAAAATATCCTTGAAGCAAATGTGAAAAATTTTTCATTGCAAAAATAGGTTTGTTTACAGGTTTCACAGTATCTTTATAAAAAAGAGTTATGACAATGAAATTTCAGTTCCATCCATGCTCCAATCTGCAAGAACCTTGATTTTGTCTTCCAATCTCTTTCCAATCTGTGGACAATTCATAAAAGAGTAAAACATTTTCAAATCATGAACAATAGTGATAGAATAATATATATATATATATATATATATATATATATATATATATATATATATATATATATATATATATATATATATATATATATATATATGTATATGGAATACAACTCTTACCCTGTTCCCTCGTATTCGAAATTTGAAATCATGAAGATCATCATATCCCATGATAAGTAAGTGCTCTGTCAAGTTGGCCAAGTTCCAATGTTGATTAACTAAAACCACCTCCATATCATTGTTTGGTAACTTCACATTAATTTCAAATGAAGCTAAAGATCCCCTCGAGCTTTGCAAAGGTATCCACTCTCCTAGTTTACACATCCAACGATCATAATAAAATCTGATGTACAATGAGGTGCGAAGTTTTAAATAGCGAAACCCTATACCTGTGTCACCAATTCTACAACGATATCTATCCCCTTTTGACAATCCTTCTACATAACCCCAGTTTTCCCCTAACAATCCTTCTACTGCTTCGTATGTAACATCTTTACATAGGAACATTATAGGAGTTTCTACAAAAGGAATGCCTTGAAATATGAAAACAAAGCAATGGATTGGTAGAGTCCAGTGAAGACCTATTGATCTAGACACTCGTGTGAATTTCAAAGAGTTATGTATGTCCATCACCATCTTACGCTTGAAAGATGATATGGACCAAAAATCAGGTTTTGGCCACTCTAAACTAAGAAAGTCAACTTTGATAATCTCCAACCTTCCATATTCACCATCTGTGGAAGGAACAATGTACTTGTGAGTGTAGAAGAAGATCCTTTCACGAATAAGTTTAGCAGGAGGTACATCTGGAAACACTAATGCCCCAATGTCTGCATGTAATGCTTTGAAAGTTCCTGTAAGACTATGAAGTGGTTGCTCTTCCGCTAAACTAGAAGGAAATACGACTGTAGCAATGAAAAACATATGAGATGAGTAATTAAGACATTTAACACCATGATGCATTGAAAAAATAGAAATACTCACAATGGATTGGATATCTAATTCTATTGGAGTTTTCTAACTTCATGGTTGAAACTGTGAAGACATGTTGTACAATAGCAACCATCCCACCATGTGTTTGCTGCTTGAAGCCTAAGAGCTTACCTTTCCAATGAAGATCCAAATTTCCACGATCTCGAACACGATGAGGACCAAGTCCAGATGGCTGCATGTACACCCATGCACCTTTGCAAAACTCTTGTGGTAGCCAACTTCCTTCCATTGTTTTGATGTTGTGGCACGTCATTGTGTGAACTTCGTCTTTTGGTCTCCTACGAGCTCTGGAGCTTTCCATGGGAGTAAGAGTTGTTGTCATTGCTGCAGAAGTTGGAGAATGGTAGGAGGAGAAACAACGCTTCTGTTGTATGGTATGGAGGGAATAGAGGTGAAAAATATGACTTTTTGGGTTTTGGGTATGAAAATGGGAGTTTGAAGAGGGAAAATAGAGTTTTTGAGTTATTTTGAAAAAAGTCACTTTTTTAGTTCACAAACATGCACGGATTTTGAATTAGAAGTCAAAAATAGCACTTTTGATCCTGAAAAGTGATATGGAGGTCGTTTAATGGTATTATGATGAGTTTTACAACTTTTAAAAAATTTTGAATTTTTGGGCCCAGCTTGATTACGAGATTTCTTCTCTCTCTAGAAGACAACCCTGAACATAGAGGAATCTTGTCCCCTCTTCCCCCTTCAGCCTAATATATAGGGTATAGACTGTGGCCACCACCCTCTTCTGATTGGTCCATCACTAATCACTCCTTAAGCTAAAAGGCCCATCCAGGGTTCACCTTTTTTCCTAATGCACTTGATAGTACTGTGTCAACTGAGACTCTTATGGCTGATTCTCTTTCCCACACCTGGCTGGTCGATTCTGGTGCTTCTTTCCATGTGACACCACATAGAGAATGGTTCTCTCATTATGTAGCAAAGTCTCTTGGTACTGTGAGACTTGGTGTTAGCTCAATAAATGGTCAGTTTTGGTGCACTAATATGTTTGTATTTGGCAGAAGAAGATGTTTGATTACAGGTATTTGAAGAGTGATCAAATGTTTGAAGGGAAGTATTTGCAACTACATGACGCCATCATGATCAGAATGGATCGGGAACTTGGTACTGCTGTTGGAAATGCAGTGATTGACATGTATGCCAAATGTGGCTTAGTTGATAAAGCAAAGGAGGTCTTTGATAAGCTATCAGCAAGAAATGTTATATTATGGACCACATTGATTGCTGGGTATGTCCAACAAGAGTTTGCCAAAGATGCATTGGACTGCCTTGAGAAAATGGTGTTGGAGGGAATCAGTCCAAATAATGTCACTTATGCTGGCAGCTTGAAAGCATGTACCATACTTGGAGCTACATGTAAGGGTGGGGAACTACATGCTCAAGCTGCGAGAAGCAGTTTATTCAAACAAGACACTACTTTACAAAGAACGCTAGTTGAGATGTTATGCGCACTTGGGAGACAGTGCTAATGTGTTACAGATCTTTGAGAAATTGAAAAGGGATGGTCTACAGCCAGATTTATCAAGCTTCAGCCATCTCCTCAGTGTATGCGGTATCACGGGGATGCTGCATTCAGCCCATATGTTCCTGCATTCCATGGACGATGATTATAGTGTGACTCCAACTATTGAGCACTATACTGCTCTCATTGATCTTTATGGTAGACTAGGCTATGTGGATAAGGCTTTAGTGGACATGTATGGTAAGTGTGGGGTCTCTTGCTCTCTCTCTCGTTTTTTTCCACGAGCAGATAAGGAGGTTGGGGACTGGCGCTCAAATACACTGGAAGAATACGGGGATGGATTATGTTGCTGTGCTGTTTTGCCACCGACCAGACAGCAGCACGCCCATCGAGAAGACAGTGTGTGCCATGAACTATGTCATCAACAAGGGATGGGCATTCTATTGGGGAACCAGCGAGTGGGACGCATAGCATATAATGGAGGCGTGGGCGATTGCTGATCGGCTGAACATGATTGGACCTGCTGTGGAGCAACCGTAATACAATCTTCTTGCGCGCGAGCGGGTTGAAGTTGAATATGCACCACTATACAAGAATTATGGTTTAGGATTGACAACTTGGAGCCCTCTACGATCAGGTGTTCTCACTGGGAAGCACTTGATCGATTCACCTCTTCCAGAAAACAACAGGTTTTCCTTGGAAAATTACAAGAACTTGGCAACCAGGAAGCTCGTGAAGGAGATATTGGACAAAGTGGATGCGTTAAAACCTATTGCTGAAAGGCTTGGCATGAAGGTTGCTCAGTTGCTATTGCATGGTGTTTGAAAGATATTTAGAAAATTGGTGGCTGTCTGTACATTCTAGAGATGAATGCAGAGTTTATGAGGGGTTGAGAGCCAGTAACAAACCTGAAAGGTTATTGCTGTTCAGGCACTCCACATCGTATATATGCAGGAAAAGAAGGGGAGATTCCGGGAATGTCCACGCAAAAGGCGAATGCCTAGAGCTTATCCATTATGGTGGCAAGTTATGGAGAACGTCTGGCCATCAGAGGAAAAAGAAGCACACAGTTCTGGTGATCGAAAAGAGGTCTGTCGCATGCGTTGGAGTCAGATTTTCAAAGTCTGCATCTCATTTTGGTAGGATTGTGAAAGAGAACACCGCTATAGTCAATGTGCTAACAAGGTTTAACTGTAATGCATGAGGAAGAGTAGCGAAGGAGGGATTTTGGGAAGGAAATGTATTGGAGCAGGTCATCAATGTCCACTATGTTAGCTCAAGCTAGTCCAAAAGATAGGGGATTTCTTCTTACCTATAAGCTAGAGAGGAAAAAGGTTGATATCGATGTTCAGACAGTATGCGAAAAGAGATCTCTTGGGCTAAGTTGTTGTTTCTTGATAGAGGAGGGACTCTGAGAGGGCAATGCTCAATTGACGATCTCAGCTGCAGTTTCAGTTTGATATGGATCCATGAACTCTATCCTTTCCATGCTGTGACTTCTTTGATTAACGAGTGACCCCGTGACATCCGGGCTATGTGATGCTTCCGACTTGTGGTGCACTCACATAAGTGGACTGTGGAGCGATATTGGATTGGTTGCAACAGGCATATGGTGGCAAGGAACAAGTCGACCATGTCAAGCCAACGTGTGGGCACTTGTGCAATATGGAGGGGGGATAGTAGCAGACCGAAAATTATCACGGCCCTTTGGAAGGAGAAAAGTCCTCATTTTCTTCATCAGCGATGAGGGATAAAGTTGACGGCTGTTCAAGAGTTTATCAAACATAGGGGTGTTATGTTGAAGGGTTCACTTTTGGTGATTTTATAGAGTGTGTGTGTACGAATTCCCTTCCAGATGGGTGCAAGGATTAGTGTCTGTCAGACCCTATTTTGATTTGTCATATCTTAACCACTTCAAGGGTATTACGAGCAGAAGGAAGTGGTAGGTCCAAGAGGGGAAAGCGATTTATGGCATGTTCTTGATTGGGGGGGACCCTCGAGGAAGGTCAGCTCTATCAGAGGATGGAAGGAGAGAAGGAAATAAACAACGAGGAGAAGCTGGAGTTCTCAGGAGGCTTCTATGCGCTCTTCAGAGGAGGTGCACGTTTGAACTGAAGTAAATATTGAGCAACCACGGCATGAAGTTTTTCAGGATTGAAAAGGATGCAGCAAGGGATATGCAAGATTTCTGCTTTTGGCTCGCCAAGGATGTGAAGAAGCAGATGTGCATCTGTCTATAGTATGCTATTATGATTGTGCAAGAGTCCATTACTGTAATCTTGCCTTATCTTTGCCGGAAGAATGCAATTGATGTCATAAACTTGTGTCTTGTCTGAATGCAACATTTCAGACATGGAAGTACTCGAACTACTTTCCAGTGCCTTGGAGCAACCTTCAGTCCATAACGGCGCCCAGGAGTCTTGATTGAGGTCCCATATGAGCAGGATACACTGTCAACATTGATCACTCACTTGAAGCTTGCGAATTGGTGGTAAGACAAGTTCTCCATATTGGGTTAGCTTGCTTACATTGTTGGTTGATGAATTTTGAGGATAATCTGGTAATTTTGGATTGACATGTTTCCTTCCTCTTTGTTGCAATAGTATATGCACCTTGTTTTTAATATTAGTTTTCTTTTCTTAATTTAAAATATCTGAAACAGTTCTCCTTGGCACAATCTTTTTCCATGTTTTTCTTGGCTCCGCTTGCTATGAGGAACGGCAACTGGTTATATAAGCCTTATATTTTGGATCGAATTCATCTTTCAAACTCATTGTGGTTCTCAATGCGTACGCAAATTCTATGATCTCAGGATGAGAGATTGAATCAAATATTTTGAGTAAGCGACTTCGGTAAAACTCCAATCCATGTACTTTCTAAGAGACTTCCCATTGAGTTGCCAGCTGAAAGTCAATTTGAAGTGACGTTAATCAAACTGTTCATCTCTTTTAGTGTTGAACTAAAGCTGTTTCGTTTACCATGTCAAATTCCAGAATATTTGTTTTTACATAGAGCCCCTGAGGCACTCGGTCAGTTGATTGTCAATCTGAAAGCAGTATCTCAAGGTAAAGCAGGGAATTCCCTCTCAGTGGATCCTTTCCTCTGTCAACGTGCAAGTTACAATGTCTGGATTGATTATACTCTTCTCAAAGAGGTGAAAGTAATGAGCAGAGTGATCACTCTCTTGGCGTAAAACCACTTTTTTCCTTGGGCTTAAGAGCGATTCATTTGGTGCGTTTGCCGGGAATTGGCTTAGCACATCTCATCGAGAGTGCTACGAGTTCGCTTGGTGCCCCAATTGTGTGGCACAGCCAAGCCCCGCATTGGTTGCTTTGGTCTTGGTAGAGAGATGGCACAAAGTACACAAGTTGTAGATGTTCGAGAAATTAGCTCAAGAATGATGACTCCGAGAGGGATTAGAAGTCAAAGCGGATTTGGGCACCCAATGAGAAATCATGCATATGAATGTCGCCAGGTTGGCCCAATCTCGAATTACATTCGGTGTTGGTGTTGCGAAAAGATAGGGCATATCGCGAAATTTTGCCCTCGTGTGTGCACCCCATTGGACTTTGTCCCTAGATGCGTGGAATGCGGAAACAAGAAGCTATGCGAGCACGTGTGTCGTGCAAAGGATGTTCTCATTGAGGAGGTCGTGGCAAAAGAGGTTAGTCCTCAGGTTGCGACCTTTTATGTGAAAGCCGAAGATAAGGAGAGTTCGTTGGCAAGCATACTACGTCAGTTGGAATGTCTGCGAGAAGAGCGAGATAACGAGAGGATCAAAATAGAGAAATTAGAGGAAACTCAAGTGAAAATTACCGAGGTCTTAGGAGCTTGGGAAAAGCAAGTACGAGCATTGGAAAGTGAAAACAAGGAGTTAAAAAGGGGGAAAAAAAGCTTGAGGGAAGGTCTTTCGAGGTCTGAGCATGAAAATTTGGCCCTAGACCTAAGAACCGGCTTGATGATAGCCAATTTCCATGGAGTTTCAATTGAAGAGGAGCTCTCACGAGAGGATGATGACATGGCACAGAGAGTCGATCGAATGGAAAAGGAGATCGAGAAATTGCGAGAGATGACTGGTAGACATGATGACCAAGCGGGTAAGGTAGTGGAAGAGTTCCACCTGGAATTAGAAAGAATGAAAAGTGTCCAAGCAGAGAGTGATGAGAAAGTTGGACGGGTAGAAAAAGAGAATGCAAAGCTGAGTAGCAAGCTCGGTAGGTGGATGAATCGGAAAGACGGTGAGATGCGAGGACAAGTAGAGGACCCAAAAGTAGGAAAATTGGAGGAAGAGCTGAAAGAGGTGTTGGATAGGTTGGATGCATTCGGAATGGAGTTAGAAAAAATGAAGAATGAATTGTTGAAGAAGGTAGATGATCTAAATGAAGAAAATATGAGTAGGATTTGGGAGGAAAGATCGATTAGAGAGGAAGTCGAGAAGTTGACTGTTCGAGTTGAGAAGAGGGAGGATGTTCCCCTCGAATCTGCAAAAAGGGTGAGAGAGGATAAAGAGATGGAGCAAATATGGAATCGGTTCCGAGGCATCGATTGTGACCTGTTCCAATATCAGAGTGATATTGAGCACAACAAACAAGGATTAAGGAACTTAGCGGCGAGGCTCGAATCATTGAGGAGCACAACGAGCAATGGTAATTTTTCAGGTCATTTGTCGGGTCAGGTAGAAGCTCTGCGAGGCAGAGGTTGGAGATGAAAAGAAATAGACGAGGCAATGGATGTCGGTGAGGACGGCTTGAGTCTGACTAGGGTTTGCTTTGCGGATTACGAGTCTGAGATGTGAGGACGGATGGACCAAGTGTGTTGTACACTTAGGAACTGAAGTGACACTTTCAGAGGTTTTAGGTCGACGAGGTGATTAGTATGTGCGGGTTTTACGAGGACGGGTTGACCATGGCATTAGTGGCTGAATTTTGGCTTGAGTGGCAGCAAAGAGGAGATATGTCTCATTGGGATGTCCACGAGGGGATATATGTGTGTGTGTCGTAATTGGTTGGGTTGAGAAAAAGTCCTTTCTTTTGTCTCCTAATTCTCGAAATGCGGGAATGAAAAGAAAATGAAAAAATTATATGTTTGTGTATGTGTGAGTGTGGCTACGCGCCTATGTGGGCCGATAGGTGGGTGGACCCACTTTGGCCGGGTGGTCAAAGCCACGAACCGACGTCGGTTTCGCATAGGGCTAGCCGTATGTGTGTCGCGCGCTGCGTCGGGTTGGTAGATGGGTGGAACAAACCTGACCGGGTGGTCAGGGCCACGAGTCGCACCCAGCTTCGGTGTAGGCCGGCAAATGTGAGTAAACATGTGGAAAAAAAAATGATGAAAAAAAATGTGAAAAAAATGAATGAGACAAATTCCTCGCTCGAGGGGGGACATAAGAGAGGTGAGAGAGCATGATGCTCGGATGGGAATATATGTGTTTGTGTTGTGGGGATTTGGGTTATGTGTGGACTCCCGATGAAACATGTCAAATTGAAGCTTAAGCTCGGCTAGGGTTTTGGTTGCGATGTGTCTATGGAAAGCTTGGACTTGAGGGATCCAATCGTGCTAGTTGCATTGGTTGTCTGCAAACTTTCCAGAAGTGTTCAATTTGGCTCTTAGGTGGTATGACAACTTGAGAAGTCCTGAATCGCATTGATGATGAGTGGTCCTGTCGAGGTGAGCTCGTGTTAGACTTGAGTGGTCCTTATCGTGTATCCATCAAGTTAGAGTGGTGTGGTGGTGACCTAGCCTCTGATCTAGTCGACGAGCAAGAAAAACAGAGAGATAGACAGGAAGGCAAGCGGGTAGTGGAAACCCTAGGTAGAAGGGGAATGAACAATCGGCGAGAGAACCCAGCTAGAAACGAAAAATGGAAGTGGGGAATGGTTTTGATTATATATGGTGTGTGTGGAAAGAGTGTTTAGTATGCATGTGGAGTAGAGATTCATGACGTGTTGAACGAATAGTTGAGAAGAGTGACGAGAGGGAATGTGGACATGTCTTCTGCTTGTATGCAAATGGGTTGTGACGAGCTTGCATGTATGACGACGATGTGTGATGTGATTTCCGATGTGTGTTTGCTCTTTCCATTTTTGTTGTAAATGTTATTGTGATTTGATGACGAAAAGTTCTAATGTTTTAATGAAGTTTGCAGACATGTGGACATGTCAAGGAAGATGCGAGAAGATGGACAAAGATGGTAAGTGAAATGATTGGATTTTGGTACTGACAAATGATTGTATGAGTATGATTTCAGGTGCTACATTGAGGAAGAAAAGAATGGGTATGCAAGGTAAAGATTTGTATTTGATTGAGTGATGATCACATGTTGGAACTGGAGTGCAGGTAGCATATCGCTCGTCGAGGACGACTTCGCAATTAAGAAGAGGGGAGTATGTTAGCTCAATAAATGGTCAGTTTTGGTGCACTAATATGTTTGTATTTGGCAGAAGAAGATGTTTGATTACAGGTATTTGAAGAGTGATCAAATGTTTGAAGGGAAGTATTTGCAACTACATGACGCCATCATGATCAGAATGGATCGGGAACTTGGTACTGCTGTTGGAAATGCAGTGATTGACATGTATGCCAAATGTGGCTTAGTTGATAAAGCAAAGGAGGTCTTTGATAAGCTATCAGCAAGAAATGTTATATTATGGACCACATTGATTGCTGGGTATGTCCAACAAGAGTTTGCCAAAGATGCATTGGACTGCCTTGAGAAAATGGTGTTGGAGGGAATCAGTCCAAATAATGTCACTTATGCTGGCAGCTTGAAAGCATGTACCATACTTGGAGCTACATGTAAGGGTGGGGAACTACATGCTCAAGCTGCGAGAAGCAGTTTATTCAAACAAGACACTACTTTACAAAGAACGCTAGTTGAGATGTTATGCGCACTTGGGAGACAGTGCTAATGTGTTACAGATCTTTGAGAAATTGAAAAGGGATGGTCTACAGCCAGATTTATCAAGCTTCAGCCATCTCCTCAGTGTATGCGGTATCATGGGGATGCTGCATTCAACCCATATGTTCCTGCATTCCATGGACGATGATTATAGTGTGACTCCAACTATTGAGCACTATACTGCTCTCATTGATCTTTATAATAGACTAGGCTATGTGGATAAGGCTTTAGTGGACATGTATGGTAAGTGTGGGGTCTCTTGCTCTCTCTCTCGTTTTTTTCCACGAGCAGATAAGGAGGTTGGGGACTGGCGCTCAAATACACTGGAAGAATACGGGGATGGATTATGTTGCTGTGCTGTTTTGCCACCGACCAGATAGCAGCACGCCCATCGAGAAGACAGTGTGTGCCATGAACTATGTCATCAACAAGGGCTGGGCATTCTATTCGGGAACCAGCGAGTGGGACGCATAGCATATAACGGAGGCGTGGGCGATTGCTGATCGGCTGAACATGATTGGACCTGCTGTGGAGCAACCGTAATACAATCTTCTTGCGCGCGAGCGGGTTGAAGTTGAATATGCACCACTATACAAGAATTATGGTTTAGGATTGACAACTTGGAGCCCTCTACGATCAGGTGTTCTCACTGGGAAGCACTTGATCGATTCACCTCTTCCAGAAAACAACAGGTTTTCCTTGAAAATTACAAGAACTTGGCAACCAGGAAGCTCGTGAAGGAGATATTGGACAAAGTGGATGCGTTAAAACCTATTGCTGAAAGGCTTGGCATGAAGGTTGCTCAGTTGCTATTGCATGGTGTTTGAAAGATATTTAGAAAATTGGTGGCTGTCTGTACATTCTAGAGATGAATGCAGAGTTTATGAGGGGTTGAGAGCCAGTAACAAACCTGAAAGGTTATTGCTGTTCAGGCACTCCACATCGTATATATGCAGGAAAAGAAGGGGAGATTCCGGGAATGTCCACGCAAAAGGCGAATGCCTAGAGCTTATCCATTATGGTGGCAAGTTATGGAGAACGTCTGGCCATCAGAGGAAAAAGAAGCACACAGTTCTGGTGATCGAAAAGAGGTCTGTCGCATGCGTTGGAGTCAGATTTTCAAAGTCTGCATCTCATTTTGGTAGGATTGTGAAAGAGAACACCGCTATAGTCAATGTGCTAACAAGGTTTAACTGTAATGCATGAGGAAGAGTAGCGAAGGAGGGATTTTGGGAAGGAAATGTATTGGAGCAGGTCATCAATGTCCACTATGTTAGCTCAAGCTAGTCCAAAAGATAGGGGATTTCTTCTTACCTATAAGCTAGAGAGGAAAAAGGTTGATATCGATGTTCAAACAGTATGCGAAAAGAGATCTCTTGGGCTAAGTTGTTGTTTCTTGATAGAGGAGGGACTCTGAGAGGGCAATGCTCAATTGACGATCTCAGCTGCAGTTTCAGTTTGATATGGATCCATGAACTCTATCCTTTCCATGCTGTGACTTCTTTGATTAACGAGTGACCCCGTGACATCCGGGCTATGTGATGCTTCCGACTTGTGGTGCACTCACATAAGTGGACTGTGGAGCGATATTGGATTGGTTGCAACAGGCATATGGTGGCAAGGAACAAGTCGACCATGTCAAGCCAACGTGTGGGCACTTGTGCAATATGGAGGGGGGATAGTAGCAGACCGAAAATTATCACGGCCCTTTGGAAGGAGAAAAGTCCTCATTTTCTTCATCAGCGATGAGGGATAAAGTTGACGGCTGTTCAAGAGTTTATCAAACATAGGGGTGTTATGTTGAAGGGTTCACTTTTGGTGATTTTATGGAGTGTGTGTGTACGAATTCCCTTCCAGATGGGTGCAAGGATTAGTGTCTGTCAGACCCTATTTTGATTTGTCATATCTTAACCACTTCAAGGGTATTACGAGCAGAAGGAAGTGGTAGGTCCAAGAGGGGAAAGCGATTTATGGCATGTTCTTGATTGGGGGGGACCCTCGAGGAAGGTCAGCTCTATCAGGGGATGGAAGGAGAGAAGGAAATAAACAACGAGGAGAAGCTGGAGTTCTCAGGAGGCTTCTATGCGCTCTTCAGAGGAGGTGCACGTTTGAACTGAAGTAAATATTGAGCAACCACGGCATGAAGTTTTTCAGGATTGAAAAGGATGCAGCAAGGGATATGCAAGATTTCTGCTTTTGGCTCGCCAAGGATGTGAAGAAGCAGATGTGCATCTGTCTATAGTATGCTATTATGATTGTGCAAGAGTCCATTACTGTAATCTTGCCTTATCTTCGCCGGAAGAATGCAATTGATGTCATAAACTTGTGTCTTGTCTGAATGCAACATTTCAGACATGGAAGTACTCGAACTACTTTCCAGTGCCTTGGAGCAACCTTCAGTCCATAACGGCGCCCAGGAGTCTTGATTGAGGTCCCATATGAGCAGGATACACTGTCAACATTGATCACTCACTTGAAGCTTGCGAATTGGTGGTAAGACAAGTTCTCCATATTGGGTCAGCTTGCTTACATTGTTGGTTGATGAATTTTGAGGATAATCTGGTAATTTTGGATTGACATGTTTCCTTCCTCTTTGTTGCAATAGTATATGCACCTTGTTTTTAATATTAGTTTTCTTTTCTTAATTTAAAATATTTGAAACAGTTCTCCTTGGCACAATCTTTTTCCATGTTTTTCTTGGCTCCGCTTGCTATGAGGAACGGCAACTGGTTATATAAGCCTTATATTTTGGATCGAATTCATCTTTCAAACTCATTGTGGTTCTCAATGCGTACGCAAATTCTATGATCTCAGGATGAGAGATTGAATCAAATTTTTTGAGTAAGCGACTTGGGTAAAACTCCAATCCATGTACTTTCTAAGAGACTTCCCATTGAGTTGCCAGCTGAAAGTCAATTTGAAGTGACGTTAATCAAACTGTTCATCTCTTTTAGTGTTGAACTAAAGCTGTTTCGTTTACCATGTCAAATTCCAGAATATTTGTTTTTACATAGAGCCCCTGAGGCACTCGGTCAGTTGATTGTCAATCTGAAAGCAGTATCTCAAGGTAAAGCAGGGAATTCCCTCTCAGTGGATCCTTTCCTCTGTCAACGTGCAAGTTACAATGTCTGGATTGATTATATTCTTCTCAAAGAGGTGAAAGTAATGAGCAGAGTGATCACTCTCTTGGCGTAAAACCACTTTTTTCCTTGGGCTTAAGAGCGATTCATTTGGTGCGTTTGCCGGGAATTGGCTTAGCACATCTCATCGAGAGTGCTACGAGTTCGCTTGGTGCCCCAATTGTGTGGCACAGCCAAGCCCCGCATTGGTTGCTTTGGTCTTGGTAGAGAGATGGAACAAAGTACACAAGTTGTAGATGTTCGAGAAATTAGCTCAAGAATGATGACTCCGAGAGGGATTAGAAGTCGAAGCGGATTTGGGCACCCAATGAGAAATCATGCATATGAATGTCGCCGGGTTGGCCCAATCTCGAATTACATTCGGTGTTGGTGTTGCGAAAAGATAGGGCATATCGCGAAATTTTGCCCTCGTGTGTGCACCCCATTGGACTTTGTCCCTAGATGCGTGGAATGCGGAAACAAGAAGCTATGCGAGCACGTGTGTTGTGCAAAGGATGTTCTCATTGAGGAGGTCGTGGCAAAAGAGGTTAGTCCTCAGGTTGCGACCTTTTATGTGAAAGCCGAAGATAAGGAGAGTTCGTTGGCAAGCATACTACGTCAGTTGGAATGTCTGTGAGAAGAGCGAGATAACGAGAGGATCAAAATAGAGAAATTAGAGGAAACTCAAGTGAAAATTACCGAGGTCTTAGGAGCTTGGGAAAAGCAAGTACGAGCATTGGAAAGTGAAAACAAGGAGTTAAAAAGGGGGAACAAAAGCTTGAGGGAAGGTCTTTCGAGGTCTGAGCATGAAAATTTGGCCCTAAACCTAAGAACCGGCTTGATGATAGCCAATTGCCATGGAGTTTCAATTGAAGAGGAGCTCTCACGAGAGGATGATGACATGGCACAGAGAGTCGACCGAATGGAAAAGGAGATCGAGAAATTGCGAGAGATGACTGGTAGACATGATGACCAAGCGGGTAAGGTAGTGGAAGAGTTCCACCTGGAATTAGAAAGAATGAAAAGTGTCCAAGCAGAGAGTGATGAGAAAGTTGGACGGGTAGAAAAAGAGAATGCAAAGCTGAGTAGCAAGCTCGGTAGGTGGATGAATCGGAAAGACGGTGAGATGCGAGGACAAGTAGAGGACCCAAAAGTAGGAAAATTGGAGGAAGAGCTAAAAGCGGTGTTGGATAGGTTGGATGCATTCGGAACGGAGTTAGAAAAAATGAAGAATGAATTGTTGAAGAAGGTAGATGATCTAAATGAAGAAAATATGAGTAGGATTTGGGAGGAAAGATCGATTAGAGAGGAAGTCGAGAAGTTGACTGTTCGAGTTGAGAAGAGGGAGGATGTTCCCCTCGAATCTGCAAAAAGGGTGAGAGAGGATAAAGAGATGGAGCAAATATGGAATCGGTTCCGAGGCATCGATTGTGACCTGTTCCAATATCAGAGTGATATTGAGCACAACAAACAAGGATTAAGGAACTTAGCGGCGAGGCTCGAATCATTGAGGAGCACAACGAGCAATGGTAATTTTTCAGGTCATTTGTCGGGTCAGGTAGAAGCTCTGCGAGGCAGAGGTTGGAGATGAAAAGAAATAGACGAGGCAATGGATGTCGGTGAGGACGGCTTGAGTCTGACTAGGGTTTGCTTTGCGGATTACGAGTCTGAGATGTGAGGACGGATGGACCAAGTGTGTTGTACACTTAGGAACTGAAGTGACACTTTCAGAGGTTTCAGGTCGACGAGGTGATTAGTATGTGCGGGTTTTACGAGGACGGGTTGACCATGGCATTAGTGGCTGAATTTTGGCTTGAGTGGCAGCAAAGAGGAGATATGTCTCATTGGGATGTCCACGAGGGGATATATGTGTGTGTGTCGTAATTGGTTGGGTTGGGAAAAAGTCCTTTCTTTTGTCTCCTAATTCTCGAAATGCGGGAATGAAAAGAAAATGAAAAAATTATATGTTTGTGTATGTGTGAGTGTGGCTACGCGCCTATGTGGGCCGATAGGTGGGTGGACCCACTTTGGCCGGGTGGTCAAAGCCACGAACCGACGTCGGTTTCGCATAGGGCTAGCCGTATGTGTGTCGCGCGCTGCGTCGGGTTGGTAGATGGGTGGAACAAACCTAACCGGGTGGTCAAGGCCACGAGTCGCACCCAGCTTCGGTGTAGGCCGGCAAGTGTGAGTAAACATGTGGAAAAAAAAATGATGAAAAAAAATGTGAAAAAAATGAATGAGACAAATTCCTCGCTCGAGGGGGGACATAAGAGAGGTGAGAGAGCATGATGCTCGGATGGGAATATATGTGTTTGTGTTGTGGGGATTTGGGTTATGTGTGGACTCCCGATGAAACATGTCAAATTGAAGCTTAAGCTCGGCTAGGGTTTTGGTTGCGATGTGTCTATGGAAAGCTTGGACTTGAGGGATCCAATCGTGCTAGTTGCATTGGTTGTCTGCAAACTTTCCAGAAGTGTTCAGTTTGGCTCTTAGGTGGTATGACAACTTGAGAAGTCCTGAATCGCAAGGAATGGTTCATTGGAGATTTTTAGTACACAAGGAATGGAGAAGTCACATTACAAGGCTAGAGGTATTTACTTCAAGAACACACGACATGGTGGTGGTGCAATGCAATCAAACTATATGGAAGAGATGTTTAATTGGTTTTATCATACTGCATTTTCAAGGACATATGCAATGAAACGAGCCAAGGAGTCGAAAGTTGCAAAACTTGCAAGATTTAATCAACACAACTTAGCTAGTGAAAAATGGAAGTCATCATTGGGACCTTTACGTCATGCTCAATGGCGGGCTACAGGAACACGACAGGCTTCATCATGGAAGTGAAGTCATTTAATACATTCATGGCATTTTCTGAATAATTCATAAGGTTTGCTACACACTAAACTCTTGTTTGCAATTTTTAAAGGTAATTTTTAATTTTTAAACTATTTTTTGTCCATTCAGATGTGAACAGAACCTTTTTAAGTGAAACATTATAAAAGGAGACTCATTGTCTCATTTCAACATTCTAGCACTATAGAGGATGGCACGAACAAAGCAAACTGCAAGGAAGGATCCCATTAACTTTCCTACCTATGTGCAAGGCACTCAGAAGCCACCATGGATGAATCACCACAAAAGGCGACGTAGTGTCTCGCGCTCTGCATCCCATCGTGAAACAGGTGGTGGCCATACCTCTGGGAGTGAACAGATGCATGAACAAGTGGAACATGGGCAATCCAGTGAAGAGGCCGTAAATCAACCCCAACCACCACATCATATGATGAGCCTCCATCACCAAAGAGACCAACAAAGATAAGGGTGAAGGAGCGTGCTCATAGACAGGTAGTTTCTGATGATGATTTTGATGAATCGCATGAGGATGTGTCTCAACAACGTTCACAATCAAGTGATGAGAGTCAAACATTGCCACCATGGGGTAACGAAGAAATACCTACAAATCATAGGGGTACTGTAGCGGGAAAGACACTACCATCAAATCAGGGGGGCATACCCAATGATCAAGAGAGGGAGCAAAGCCAGCAACAACATCCTGAACAAGGAGAAAGCTCAAGACGCGTGCAACGGAAGAAGAAAGTCTTTCAACCTCGTCGTAGACCACCCCAACCAAGACCACAAGAAAATGTCCAACGAAGACCACCACCACCACAAGCTAGAGCACCACAACGAAGAAGAAGATATACGAAGGCATTTGCAGAGATAAGGCACTATCAAAAGACAGCTGAGCTTCTGATACCTAGAAGAACCTTTGCAAGGGTGGTCAAAGAAGAGTTACAAAGGTATTGTGCAGGGTTAAGGATCCAAGCTCTAGCTTTAGAAGCTTTACAAGAGGCAACTGAAGCTTTTTTGATATCAGTGCTAGAGGATTCCAACCTGTGCGCCATCCATGATAAGCGAGTCACTATACAACCAAAGGACATACAATTAGCTAGGAGAATTAGGGGTGATCGTAGCTAAGTTTTGTAACTGATCTCTACGGACAAGAGATTTTTTGTAAATATTGCCATTTTCAATGAAACATTAGCACTTTTCCTCTATTCCATTTATAATCTCATTATTTAGAATGAAACATGAGCAGTCATTTTACATTTCCATGTGTTTTCTTGTGATAATCTCTCATATATCAGTGATTGTTTTCTTATCTTGTCATTTTGATCTAGTGATAATATCCATGTACTGAAATTTCTTTCTCATTTAAGGTCATGTAGGTCTTCTAGGGCATTAATAAGGCCTTGCCACAGAAACGCGGGAGAAGGCCCTGCAAAACGTTTGCAGGGCCTTCTCCCGCGTTTCTATGGCAGGGCTTTATTTGGCCTCCCAATGCCCTACAAGACCTTTGAAATATGAAAGAAGGATCATGAGTAGTAAAGCTAGTTCATGGATAGTTAATATGAACAAATTTTGACCTCCCTATACCTTTGAAACATATGAGCAAAGCATTTTGAAACTTAGAACATTTGCATTCTTGAAAATATCCATCTCGTGAAGTTTCAGTCTCATGTAAGGTCACCTAGGGCATGTAAGGATCTTTAGTTTCATTGTTTTGGACCTTCTTTCTCTCATTTAAGTTCATGTAGGGCTTTGAGAGGCCAAATAAAGCCCTGCCACAGAAACGCGGGAGAAGGACCTGCAAACGTTTTGCAGGGCCTTCTCCCGCGTTTCTGTGGCAGGGCCTTATTTGGCCTCCCAATGCCCTAGAAGACCTTAAATGAGAGAAAGAAGGTCCAAAAGAATGAAACTAAAGATCCTCCCAATGCCCTACATGACATCAATACATCACATGCAGGCCCAAAAGAATTTTAGATAATATACTAAAAAAGAAATACTTGAGACAATTGTAAATAAAGCAAAGTGAAAATTTGATATTAATTCAATTTTTTACATCAATTGGCTTTGAGTTTCTCAATGACTCTCTTTCGACGCTCCAAAGCCATGGGTAGGGTGTAAGTCAAAATTGAGTTTGCTATTTCATCAACATTTCTAACTCCTAGACCTAGAGATATACCTATTTGACCTAAGACCTTTCCACGGAAGTTGGAACCTAAGGTTGTAGTTACAAGGGATTTTTTAACTAAAAAGATACAATTACTCCCCTGTGTAATGGTTGATAAACAAAGCAATTTACTTAAGGCCTTTACACACCATGTCATGAAGTGGCCCTGAGGACTGAACTCTTTATGGATAATTACAAAATGGTCTTTGGGAAGTTTCCCAATGTAGTTTGTAAGGGATGAGCCACCTCCACGAGCCACTCGATCACCTCCACTCCTTGCTGCAAACTTGTCGACTTCAATCACCTCCTGCACAAAGTTTTATGATTAGTAGCTGCATGTGTTTGTAAGAATGAATGACATGAATTGAAGATACTTACATCTTGAACTCTATCTTCTTCTTCTCCTCTCTCTTGAAGTTGTAAATTAATGCTGGAGTGGGACGTCCCACTCTGCTCGATTACTGCTGAGGCGGGAACTTTTGATTCCAATATCCTTTCTTGTGCATTACTAAATTGTTCTTCTGTGATATGTCATGTTCACTTGTGAGTATGTCATTGCAAACCAATTTTATTGTGTCGGCCACTGAGTCACCAAATGGCAAACACTTTTTCTTCAACAAGTCAGAGGTACTATCCAAAGGACACTCTGACAAAGTACAAAACAAACTTAGGCATTCATCCAACGGTAGCCCAAATGCCTTCTCTACATCATGTAAAAACAAATATTCTTGTCCCTCGACAAGAACCACTGAAAAAGTTTCAATCTCCACCTCTAGAATAGTTGCTTCTGGCTCGCTAGAGGTGGATGTTTTAGGCACTTCTTTCAACTTATCATCCACACCAAGAGGATAAGTTTTCTCAATAGCTTCTCTATCTAATAGGAGATTCAAGGGTTCTTGAGGTGGTTCCTTTTTATCCTCGACAAAACCACCTGTAAGAAGATGAGGGATCTCATGAGGAATTGGTTCTGGTTCCTCATTCACAAAGAAAATTGTGGCAGCAATGAATGAAAGATATTTTGCACCCATCTTGCGTTTCCTATTCAATTTCCTTATAAGTGGCACAGTTTCATCAAGAAGGTGCCCTGCTTCCTCTGCAATTACCTGGAACCGTTTCAATCGTTTTGCAAATGCCTCATCACCTTTGTGAATGTAGGTGAGAAGGTCACATGGAACCCAAGTTCCATCATATGGTGGTATTTTGATGGAGAAACGCAATATATGAACTTGCATATATTGAATTAGCTCCTCCAAAGCATCGACATTCATTTGCATGGTTCCATGGAGGTCAGGAACCTTGGAGAGAAGATCATATAGGTCATGTTGACCTTTATAATCTGAATCCTCCAAAAATTCTAGAAACTTGTGGCGTGCACTCTTAGTAGGTACAGAGGTGGAAGCCATAGCTTGCAAATGCAAACTGCTCTAACACTCAATGTAGTTGCAAAAGTGAGAAATAAGGAGAGAGGACTCCTATTTATAACTTTTCTAGAATTTTTAAGTGATGGGTCCCACTTTTTCATAGAAGTGACTTTTCCTTAAATTAAAACATAAGAGTCTTGGAAAGGAAAACTTTGACATTTGAGATCACATCAAAGAAAATAAACAATAAGAATGCTCTTTCAAGAAAAACCTTGAGAATGTACAGATACAAGTAGAATGTGGCCAAAATATCCTTGAAGCAAATGTGAAAAATTTTTCATTGCAAAAATAGGTTTGTTTACAGGTTTCACAGTATCTTTATAAAAAAGAGTTATGACAATGAAATTTCAGTTCCATCCATGCTCCAATCTGCAAGAACCTTGATTTTGTCTTCCAATCTCTTTCCAATCTCTGGACAATTCATAAAAGAGTAAAACATTTTCAAATCATGAACAATAGTGATAGAATAATATATATATATATATATATATATATATATATATATATATATATATATATATATATATATATATATATATATATATATATATATATATATATATATATATATATATATATGTATATGGAATACAACTCTTACCTTGTTCCCTCGTATTCGAAATTGGAAATCATGAAGATCATCATATCCCATGATAAGTAAGTGCTCTGTCAAGTTGGCCAAGTTCCAATGTTGATTAACTAAAACCACCTCCATATCATTGTTTGGTAACTTCACATTAATTTCAAATGAAGCTAAAGATCCCCTCGAGCTTTGCAAAGGTATCCACTCTCCTAGTTTACACATCCAACGATCATAATAAAATCTGATGTACAATGAGGTGCGAAGTTTTAAATAGCGAAACCCTATACCTGTGTCACCAATTCTACAACGATATCTATCCCCTTTTGACAATCCTTCTACATAACCCCAGTTTTCCCCTAACAATCCTTCTACTGCTTCGTATGTAACATCTTTACATAGGAACATTATAGGAGTTTCTACAAAAGGAATGCCTTGAAATATGAAAACAAAGCAATGGATTGGTAGAGTCCAGTGAAGACCTATTGATCTAGACACTCGTGTGAATTTCAAAGAGTTATGTATGTCCATCACCATCTTACGCTTGAAAGATGATATGGACCAAAAATCAGGTTTTGGCCACTCTAAACTAAGAAAGTCAACTTTGATAATCTCCAACCTTCCATATTCACCATCTGTGGAAGGAACAATGTACTTGTGAATGTAAAAGAAGATCCTTTCACGAATAAGTTTAGCAGGAGGTACATCTGGAAACACTAATGCCCCAATGTCTGCATGTAATGCTTTGAAAGTTCCTGTAAGACTATGAAGTGGTTGCTCTTCCGCTAAACTAGAAGGAAATACGACTGTAGCAATGAAAAACATATGAGATGAGTAATTAAGACATTTAACACCATGAAGCATTGAAAAAATAGAAATACTCACAATGGATTGGATATCTAATTCTATTGGAGTTTTCTAACTTCATGGTTGAAACTGTGAAGACATGTTGTACAATAGCAACCATCCCACCATGTGTTTGCTGCTTGAAGCCTAAGAGCTTACCTTTCCAATGAAGATCCAAATTTCCACGATCTCGAACACGATGAGGACCAAGTCCAGATGGCTGCATGTACACCCATGCACCTTTGCAAAACTCTTGTGGTAGCCAACTTCCTTCCATTGTTTTGATGTTGTGGCACGTCATTGTGTGAACTTCGTCTTTTGGTCTCCTACGAGCTCTGGAGCTTTCCATGGGAGTAAGAGTTGTTGTCATTGCTGCAGAAGTTAGAGAATGGTAGGAGGAGAAACAACGCTTCTGTTGTATGGTATGGAGGGAATAGAGGTGAAAAATATGACTTTTTGGGTTTTGGGTATGAAAATGGGAGTTTGAAGAGGGAAAATAGAGTTTTTGAGTTATTTTGAAAAAAGTCACTTTTTTAGTTCACAAACATGCACGGATTTTGAATTAGAAGTCAAAAATAGCACTTTTGATCCTGAAAAGTGATATGGAGGTCGTTTAATGGTATTATGATGAGTTTTACAACTTTTAAAAAAATTTGAATTTTTGGGCCCAGCCTGATTACGAGATTTCTTCTCTCTCTAGAAGACAACCCTGAACATAGAGGAATCTTGTCCCCTCTTCCCCCTTCAGCCTAATATATAGGGTATAGACTGTGGCCACCACCCTCTTCTGATTGGTCCATCACTAATCACTCCTTAAGCTAAAAGGCCCATCCAGGGTTCACCTTTTTTCCTAATGCACTTGATAGTACTGTGTCAACTGAGACTCTTATGGCTGATTCTCTTTCCCACACCTGGCTGGTCGATTCTGGTGCTTCTTTCCATGTGACACCACATAGAGAATGGTTCTCTCATTATGTAGCAAAGTCTCTTGGTACTGTGAGACTTGGTGATTCTTACCAGTGTGATGTTGTGGGGATTGGAGATGTGGTTGTGCAGTTCAGTGATGGTTCAAAATTTACTATGCATAATGTACGCCATGTACCTCAATTATCATGTAGTTTGATGTCAGTTGGTCAACTTGATGACCTTGGTTACAAGGTGGTCTTCTATGCTCAGTCCTTTTGCATATCAAAGGGCAATATGGTTATTGCAAAAGGAGGCAAAGTTGGCTCACTTTATCCTTTATTCGTATCACAGAAAGAACACTTGTTAGCTGTTACTGAACAGCCTATGGCTTGTATTTGGCATGGTCATTTGGGCCATATATCTCGTAGTGGAATGGAAAATCTTTCTCGTTCTAGTTACTTACCTGTGTTGTCTTTCTCTGATTTTTCATTTTGTGAGCATTGTCAATATGGAAAGCAAACTAGAAATGTTCATAGAACGCACATTGACTCTTTAATTCAGCCTTTAGATCTCGTTCATACAGATGCATGTGGTCCTATGCCGACTAGGTCCTTAGGTGGTTCTCTTTACTTTGTCACTTTCATAGATGATGCTACTACAAAAGTTTGGGTATATCCTATCAAATCGAAGGATGAGGTATTCCCTACTTTGAAAAAATGGCTTGCTTCAGTTGAGACTAAAAAAGGAACTAAGCTTAAGTCTTTACATTCAGATAATGGGGTTTTGTCAGTCTAGAGGGATTCGTAGAGAGTTTACAGCTCCTTATACCCCAGTACAAAATGGTGTAGTTGAGAGGATGAATAGAACTATTCAAGATAGAGTAGTCTCTATGTTGCATCATGCAAACCTCTCATAAGGTTTTTGGGCAGAAGCAGTATTGACTGCAGAAGGAAGCCACCATATTATGATCATCTTTGAGTTTTTGGGTGTGAAGCATATGTTCATATACCAAAGAATCTTAGACAAAAGTTGGATTATAAGTAAAAGAAATGCATTTTTCTTGGATATGGTCGAGAAGGACAATTTGGATATCGCTTATGGGACCCTGAAACACAATCATTGATCAGAAGAAGTGATGTCATTTTCAATGAGTCTAAGATGCATAAACAGCCCATTAAGGAGGTTGAAGTTAGAAGAGTGGTGTTTGAGGATACTAGTCCTCCGGTCAGCATGGATAAAAATGATGCACATAGGGATGTTCAAGAGAATGTCCATTCAGATCAGTCTACACATATTCCTGTTCAACAACCATTGAGATGTTCTGCATGTGTCTCACATCCACCTGATAGATATGTTCCAGGTTTAGATTTTGTTATGCTAACAGATGCCAGTGAGCCTTCTTGCTACAAAGAGGCTATGTAGACAGAGGATCATGTCATGTGGGAGCGTGCCATGAAGAGTGAGTTGGATTCTATTCACAAGAACGATACTTGGGATTTAGTACCTTTGCCAAAGGCCAGGAAAGCTTTACCATGTAAATGGGTATATAAGATGAAATTCACATTAGAATAAGAAAAAGGAAAATGAATCAGTCTGGATGTAAGAAATGAAGAAATTAATAAATAGAATAAGTATATGTGTTTAATTTATTTATGATCTTTTTTTTTGTTCTTTGCAGGATACTGACAGAGATCTGTGAATAGGGTTGATAGTAGGCAATCCTTTGGACTTGATTGGAATGTTTGATCATCTTAGATTCTAAAATGGAGGGAGAAGATCCCAATGATACATCCATGCCCGAGGGTAGCATTCTTGATAGATTTAGAGACACATCTAGAAGCGTACCTGAAGAAAGAACCTTAGATAGCACTTTTATATTGACCTACTTGCTCCCTATGCCTGAGAATGATGAAAGGATTCCTACTCAAGAGTTTGTTAAAGATCGTGTTACTAGTGAGACTTTGATCTCACCATCATATGAGGAGAGTGTGCCCAAGTATCAAGCGGCACAACCATATGGAGGAAATGACACTTCAATGGACCATGAATCATATTACATGACAATGGACCCAAGAGAACTTTTTATTTATAGTCACAGATTAGCAGAATATGCAGAAAATTTATGTCAATTTGCTTTGTTTCGTAGGGAATGTGAAGGGGGGAGCCATATCAGAGATAAACTAAAGATTTGTTTTAAATTATGTGTAAATATCATTTCTTTTGAAAAACAAGTTAGGTTTTTTTATGAAGAATAAATCTAGGAGAGATCGTCAGAAGTCAACAAGGAGTCAATTACCAATGTACATAAATAAACCCAAGTAATATTTTCCTTCTGAATAACTATTTGTATATAATCTCTTATGATATAAACCTCTCTTTTATGTAGGATGATCTAGTTAGAGATGCTTGAAGAAGAGGTGATTGGAGATGACAGGTTCAAGTGGCTTCTGACTTTATACTAATGAGATATTATTGCTTTAGTTTTTCTTTCTTCTTGTATATATGTGTACATGTGCATATATGTCTATATAAAAAGACTGCATGACTTGGGCATGTTAAATAAATGCATAAATAAGGAAATGAAGTAGACCAAGGACCTCGCACAACTATTGAGATTACATCTGATGTATAAGGACTAGGATTATGCGAGTAGGATTAGAAGATAAATTAGAACTTTCAGAACAAGACCTAGGAAGGTGAACGGAAAACCTAAACTAAGTATTGTTGGTGCATTTTACCCAAGCCTACATGCTTGATATATTTGATATCATCCTCATTTGTAAGTCACATGAGTAGTCATGTGAATACCTCTTGTAAAAGAGTTCATTTTTATCTCTTGTAATTGAAAAAAGAAAAAGGAAAAGGATGGCTTACCTCATGCATGTAAAAGCAAATTTGTGGCTATAACTATCAAAATCATGAATTTTTGAGCTGAGGGAATATCTCCTAACTTTGGGGATCACTTTTAGGTGGAGCCATTCGAATTCGAATTCAAAACTCCCTCCAAGTATAGCTATAAAAGGAGCAAGAAGGAAGAGGCGATTAGCAAGCCTTGTATGTGACCACTTCATGTCATTTTGTAGAGATTGAAGAGCTTAATCCATAGCTCTATCATTATACTCCCATTGTGCAAAGATTCATTGCCAATGTGGTTGTAATCATATGTGAATCTATACATTTATCATCATTTACTTCTCTGTTTTGTTCTCTGCTATACTCACTCAGAGCAGTAACTTCAGAAGATCATATCTCGAGTTTTACTGAACCATTTTCAGTGATTTAACTTGCGTTTGATAGCTTGTACTGTCTACTTTGTGCATATAAAGTTTCAAGGTCATTGCATTAATACTTTTGGAGATATCTGCATTTTACTGCTTACTGGTCTATCTTTGCAGAGCCCCGAGAATTGTGGGGATGTTCCAGATTTTGTTGAAACTTGTTCTCAGTGCTCAGTCCATAATTTGAAGTGTTTTAACTTGGATTGGGAAGCTTGCTAAGTCTATTTGCTATGCCCAAAAGGAATTTTTCTAATTCCCACCAGGTTGAGAGCATTGTTCATTTTGTTCAGCAGGTGTATGTCCAAAAATAGCAAGTTTTGGGAGCTAGTCATTTCGCAACTAGTCTGTCTTGACTTAAACTTTTGGGATACATGTTCCAAAGTACTTGGCTGATATTTTGGTGGATTTAGGAAGCTTAAAGGGTCTACTAATCAACTCTGAAGTCTCAGTTGGCTGGTGTGAAGCTGGTTGTAGCAGCACCTACTCATCTTTGGATTGCATCCACCATCTCTCTTCACAGTGGTATCAGAGCATAGTCAAGCAACATGGGAGATGGATTTCCATCAACAATTGACAAATTGGATCGAAACAACTACCCGGCATGGTCTCTAAGGATGGAGGCTTACCTTCAGGGGAGGAATCTATATGGATTCATATCCGGAGATGAAGCAATGCCAACCATGAGGAACAAAGGGCAACCATCACATGAAGAAGTGGAAGGACTTTCGAATTGGTGTTCGAAGGATGCACTTGCAAGGTCCTATATTCTAAACTCAATCTCTGATTTTCTTTTACCTCATGTCAAGGGATGTAAGACATCAAGAGAGACTTGGAATGCACTTGCTTCTTTCTTCTCTTCCAACACTCGAGTAAGGAAGAACCAATTGTGGATGGAGTTCACAACAATGAAGAAAAGCCTGAAGCAAAATGTGACTGATTATGTCATAAAGATGAAGGAGATTTCCGACCAACTTGGAAGCATTGGAGAGGTAATTGAAGAGGAGCAAATCATAAGACAAATCATGAATGGAATCAAAGCAGACGACAAGTGGGAGTCATTCACAACAGCCATGGATTTATACATGGATATGCATGTACCCGACCTCAACACACTCATGGGCCAACTCTTCACTCATGAAGCAAAGATTAGCAAAGGTGGTGAGTCCTCAAGAGGTAATCAAACTTCTGCCTTATATTCTGATAAAGCTAAGGTCAAGGACAAGTCAAAGAATAGGAAGAATGAAGATGAAGGAAGCTCTTTCCAAGCAAACTTTGCAGGTAGAGGAAGAGCTAGAGGAGGAGGCAGAGGTGGAAAGCAAGGCAGGGGGAGATTCCAATCATCTCAACCTTGCAACATATGTGGCTTATCTAACCATACTACTGAAGAATGTTTTAGGAACCCGAGGAACTCAAGAGGAAGAGGATTCAATAGAGGTGGCTATGGATCAAATAGAGGTAGATACAATGGAGGCTACAACAACAACAACTACTACAACAACAATTACAACAACAACAACAACTATCAAAGTGGCCATAGAGGAAGAAGAGATTACAATAACTATGCAGAGGACCAAAGTCAAGAAGATTCATTATTGATTATGAATCTATCAGCGAAGAAGGGTAAGGATGATGATCACATATTTTACATTGATTCGGGATGCTCAAACCATGTAGCAGGAAATGTGGCTTTACTTTCTGATTTGGAAGATCCTCATAACAAGCATGAAGTGTAGACACGAGATGACACAAAGCACTTAGTGGAGAAGATAGGTAATGTGAAGACATCAGATGGGAATATGAACCTCTTAAGCAAAGTCTTGTACGTCCCTACAATTACCAAAAATTTAATAAGTGTTGGACAGATTGTTGAAAAAGGATTGCAGGTTAGATTCAATCGATTTGGAGCATATGTTGAAGACCCAAGGCAAGGCTTTCGAAGGATTGCCAAAGGAGAAAAGACAGGAAGGCTATTCACTTTTGAAGTGGAAGATACAAAGAACATAGCTTTGTTTAGCTATGGATCTCAAACTCTAACAGAGTTGGAGATATGGCACAAAAGGCTTGCTCAGATTGGTGAGAGGACACTCAAACAGATTTGCAGGGACCAAAGTGTACTTGGTTTGCCTAATATCACAAGGCAAGACATGATTTATAAGTGTGAAGCAACTTGGCAAGGCTCATAGACAACCTTTCAATAAGAAAGTATATATGTATCAAAATCCTTTGGATCTAGTGCACACGGATGTGTGGGGTCCAAGTAAGGAGCCATCTATATCAGGCTCAAGATATTATGTGTCTTTCATAGATGATTGTAGCAGGTGGACCATTCTGTTTTTCATGAAGCACAAGGATGAAGTGTTTAATTTCTTTAAGAAGGATATTGCTCTTGTTGAAAACCAAACAGGTAGGACTTTGAAACGACTTAGATCAGATGGTGGAGGAGAATACTTCTCCTCTGAATTTGATGCCTTCTTGCATGAAAGAGGCATTAAAAGGGAAGTCACTACAAGGTATACACCCGAACTCAATGGTGTAGCAGAGAGGAGGAACAGAGCTATTGTCGAAGCAGCAAGGTCCATGATCAACGAAAAGGGATTGCCAAACTACCTATGGGCAGAGGCTATGTCTACAGCCACATATCTCATAAATAGACTTCCATCTAAGTCACTAGATGGAACCACTCCATATGAAGTGTGGAATGGAAGAAGACCTAGTCTAGAGCATTGCAAAATCTTTGGATGCTTAGCCTATGCTCACATTCCTTCTCAAGTAAGAGGGAAATTGGATCCCAAGGCAGAGAAGTGTGTATTCATTGGTTATGATCAAAACCAAAAAGGATATAGATTGTACAATCCAACCAATAAAGGATTTTCTGTGAGTAGAGATGTAATTTTTGATGAAAAAAAATCATGGTTTGATGATGACAGGAAAGTGAAGCTGCCGTATGACTTGGATGAAGACTTTCCATCACTTCAACCAAAGGAACCAAAGAAGCTTGAAGAAAGTGATTCGGAGATTGACCTAGAAGACTTGGAAAGACTAAAGCTATGGAAGAACAAAGGTAAAGCAAAGATGCAGGATGCTACATATGGACCCGAGAGCTCACATCAACCACTTAGAAGGTCTTCAAGGGAGAAGAAGAAACCGGAGAGGTTTGGTTATGATACTTCTTTGGTCACCAAGCACTCAATCTACATTGCAAAGGATTCAACCAATGAAGAACCTACCACATTTGAAGAAGCACAAAGCAAGAAAGCTTGGAGAGATGCAATGGATGAAGAAATGGAAGCCTTGAAGGAGAATGACACTTGGGAGCTTGTACCTAACAAGCCATCTATGAAGATAATTGGGTCTCGATGGATATACAAAATCAAGAGGAATCCAGATGGAAGTATAAATAGACACAAAGCAAGGTTAGTTGCTAAAGGGTTTGCTCAAACCCATGGTATTGATTATGAGGAGACTTTGTCTCGTGTTGCCAAAATGCCTACAATTAGGGTTCTCATTAGTCTTGCTTCATCTAGAAATCGGAATCTTTATCAACTTGATATAAAGAATGCTTTCTTGAATGGATGGATTTATGAGGAAGTGTATATGGCACAACCTCCTGGATATGAGGATGCACATCATCCTAACTATGTATGCAAACTAAAGAAAGCTTTGTATGGATTGAAGCAAGCTCCAAGAGCTTGGAATTTCAGATTGGTGACTTATTTGCAGGACCAAGGATTCAAAGATAGCAAGGCGGATACCTCTTTGTTCATAAAGAGGAATGGATCTGAAGTGATCTATTTATGTGTGTATGTTGATGATATTATTATCACAGGCAATGATCTTGAAGGAATCAAATAGGTAAAGAGTCAAATGAAGGAGGAGTTCAAAATAAGTGACCTTGGACCACTCACTTATTTTCTTGGATTGGAGTTGATCTACACAGATTCAGGTATATACATCACACAAAGGAAGTATGTCCATGACATGCTCGTCAAGTTCAAGATGGAAAATACCAAGTGTGCAGGTACACCTATGGAGCAAAATCATAAGCTTAGTGCTTATGAAGGAGAGCCAATTGAAGACATCACAAGCTATCAAAGCTTGGTTGGAAGTTTGAACTATGCAACACTCACAAGGGTGGATATATGCTATAGTGTTAGCATATTGAGTCAGTTTATGCATAAGCCGAGAAGACCACATATGGAAGCGGCCAAGAGAGTCCTCAAGTACCTAAAGGGGACCATGAATGAAGGTTTGTTTTATTCATTTACTTCAGATATTGAGCTAAAGGTCTACTCAGATGCAGATTGGGCCGGATCTAGAGATGATAGAAGAAGCACATCCGGGTATATATCATTTGCAGGTTCAAAAATCATTTCTTGGTCATCGAAGAAGCAACCAACCGTGGCATTATCTTCTACCGAAGCTGAATATAGAGGTTTGGCTAATGCAATTCAAGAAATCATGTGGTTAAAATCTTTGTACACAGATCTTGGACTTCATTCTTCAACACCTCACATTTTTGGTGACAACACAAGCTCACTACATCTAGCAGCTAATCCGGTATACCATGCTAGAACCAAGCATATTGAAGTCCACTACCATTACGTAAGGGAGAAGCTAATGAGCAAGGATATTCAACTATCCTATGTCTCTACAGATATGCAATGTGCCGACATGTTGACTAAAGCTCTTGATGGTACAAAGTTAAGTAGATTCAAGTTGATGATTGGCTTGCAGGAAATCAAGGACAATTGAAGACTTATTTGGAGGCCAAGCATGTTAGGCTTGAGGGGGAGTTGTTGGTGCATTTTACCCAAGCCTACATGCTTGATATATTTGATATCATCCTCATTTGTAAGTCACATAAGTAGTCATGTGAACACCTCTTGTAAAAGAGTTCATTTTTATCTCTTGTAATTGAAAAAAGAAAAAGGAAAAGGATGGCTTACCTCATGCATGATGTAAAAGAAAATTCGTGGCTATAACTACCAAAATCACAAATTTTTGAGCTGAGGGAATATCTTCTAACTTTGGGGATCACTTTTAGGTGGAGCCATTCGAATTCGAATTCAAAACTACCTCCAAGAATAGCTATAGAAGGAGCAAGAAGGAAGAGGCGATTAGCAAGCCTTGTACGTGACCACTTCATGTCATTTTGTAGAGATTGAAGAGCTTACTCCATAGCTCTATCATTCTACTCCCATTGTGCAAAGATTCATTGCCAATGTGGTTGTAATCATATGTGAATCTATACATTTATCATCATCTACTTCTCTGTTTTGTTCTCTGCTATACTCACTCAGAGCAGTAACTTCAGAAGGTCATGCATAGAGCCTTTTACATTTGATAAAGAGGGCCCTGGCGAGGTTTTCTTAACTGGGAGACACCAGATGTCGGGTATCTTCGGTGACCAGGTGGAAGACTTACCCAGCCTCGCCATACGAGATGTATGATAGCTGTTCATAGGTGCTCGATAAGACGAGTTGGCTTCTATTGGGTAACTGATTATATGAGTTGGAGTCAATGATTCACTATGCAGGCAAACATGTCAGTACTTGCAGTTTTATGATATTTTGACACTGGTCATTCACTGATTTTGCAGAGGATACTCTGGAAATTTTTTTCCAGATTTTTGGTTTTGTCAACTATACAGTGGTAGATTTACCCCTTAATACACTTATTCATTGGTGTTCAAACTCTTCTAGCTCCATTATCATTCCATTTAGTTCTCTACCATCATGGCATCAGAGGTCTCAGGCACATCGGGTGGATCAAGATCTAGTGCTAGTGTTCGGAGGAGGAGCTATAACTTGCTAGGGAAAGACCATTTTGAGACCCGAAAATTTGATGGCAGAAACTTTGCTCTATGGAAGAATCAGATTAAAGATGTGTTGATTCAAAGGAGGCAACGGAAGCCAGTAAATGGAATTTCAAAGAAGCCTGCTGACATGGATGAAGATGATTGGGATGAGTTAGATGAAATGGCTAGGTCTACCATTTGCTTGCACCTGGCACATAATGTTTACTTTACAGTATTAGACTGTGAAAGTGCAGAGTAGCTTTGGAAGAAGTTATGCAATACATATGAAAAAGAGACGACATCAAATAAAGTCTATCTGATGAGAAAATTATATGACCTTCATATGAAGGACACAGATAGTGTTGCTGCTCATATAAATGAGTTTGATGCTATATTATCTCAGGTACAGGCTCAGAAAATGGATATGGATAATGAAATGAAAGCAGTATTGCTGTTATGCACCTTGCCTTCATCATGGGATACATTTTGCATAGCTATTAGCAATAGTGCACCTAGTGGTAAACTCGTCTATGATGACATATTATGGAGAAATTTCACTCCAATACAACTCAATACACGCAGCGGAATTAAGAGAACCTCTTCTAGAATCTGCCCTGCAAGACACATGCTTACTAAAACCTGATTCAGTCACAGTTCAGAGATTCAATGGCTCTTAAATTTTGTCCACACATAGTAGACTCTTATACCTTTCTAACAAGCTATAGAACACTCCATTTGGAGTTCATCTGATCAGGTAACCAACTGCACAAAGATAGACTACCTATCATCTCAGGTATAGCAGAAAACGGAGGTTCACAAGAAATGCTCCCAGTAACTACTAGAGAATGATCTGATAGAGATATTTGTGATACAGAGAGTATGAGAGATAAGCTTTCCAACAGGATATCATATGCATTAATTGGATAAGTACATAGAGAGATATGACCTTCACAAGGTGACTATGTATAGACAAGGTATGCGGCTGGAATACCTTTATGCCTTCTAGCATCCAAATGAGGTACCTTCTGATATCCATTGGTGATCTCTAGTTTTACTGAACCATTTTCAGTGATTTAACTTGTGTTGGATAGCTCGTACTGTCTAATTTGTGCATATAAATTTTCAAGGTCATTGGATTAATACTTTTGGAGATATCTGCATTTTACTGCTTACTGGTCTATCTCTGCAGAGCCCCTAGAATTGTGGGGATGTTCCAGATTTTGTTGAAACTTGTTCTCAGTGCTCAGTCCATCATTTGAAGTGTTTTAACTTGGATTGGGAAGCTTGCTAAGTCTATTTGCTATGACCAAAAGGAAGTTTTCTAATTCCTACCAGGTTGAGAGCACTGTTCATTTTTTTCAGCAGGTGTATGTCAAAAAATAGCAAGTTTTGGGAGCTAGTCATTTCACAACTAGTCTGTCTTGACTTAAACTTTTGGGATACATGTTCCAAAGTACTTGGCTGATATTTTGGTGGATTTAGGAAGCTTAAAGGGTCTACTAATCAACTCTGAAGTCTCAGTTGGCTGGTGTGAAGCTGGTTGTAGAAGCACCTACTCATCTTTGGATTGCATCCACCATCTCTCTTCACAAGTATCTGAATGTACTAGTGTTTATGAGCACTGGATGAGTGAGACGCTTCAACTTCTGCTCTTGATCTCTCGTCTGATCTGACCTTTAGACAGATTATGTCTCAGGGAAAGACTTCATACACCAGCTAGCTATCTATGTGTATGTGTATGTACTGTTGGGCATTGCGATGAGCTAGTAGGCAGGTGGGGCTACCCTGGTTGGGCGATCAGGGCCACGAGCTAACGTTAGTTATGTCGTATGGCTTGGTCTACATGTTGTCATGCACTCATATGGATCGATAGGCGGATGGAGTCACTCTGACCGAGTGGTTAGAGCCCCCCGATGTTGATTTCGTATGAGGCTGACACTGTGCATTGTGTGCTATGTCGGGTCGGTAGATGGGTGGGCTAAACCTGGCCGGATGGTCAGGTCTATGAGTTGCATCCGATTTTGGCATAGACCGATATGTGTAGGAAAAGAATAAATAAATAAAAGCAAAAGCAAGAATATGAAGGCTGAGTTGGGATGAAGAAATAAAGCGAAGAAAAACAAAATAAAAGTAAAAGAAAAATAAGGGAAACTCTGATGGCGGTTTGTATGGTGGGAGATCAATAGGGAAGCCAGAAGGAAGTTTCATAAATCGAGTTAGCAAGGACTGGTATATGCATATGCTTAGGATGGGCTACTAGATCTAACCAGGTCGAGTTAATGAGAGAGCTAAGAAGCTTTCGATTCACTTATGTAATTGATAGTCTGAACGCATTACTATATATAGTAAACCCATACCACAAGCAAGACGAGAAACCCACAACGCTTCCTTACATGCCTCATTTATTGCAACATACTCTACTTCTATGGTGGAAACAACTGTACATTCTTGAAGACGAGATCTCCAAGAGATAACACCTCTAGCAAAATGAAAAATATACCGGGATGTAGACTTACGATTGTCTACACAACCAGAATAGTCAGAATCTGTGTAACCAATAATGGATGCTTTCCCTCTACATAAGCATAGACACTTGTCCTTAGTGCCACTTAGATATCTTAAAATCATCTTGACTGCATCCCAATGTTTCTTGCCAGGATTAGGCATATATCTGCTCACAACTCCCACTGCAAATGCAATGTCTGGTCTCGTAGCTACCATATCATACATGAGACTAGCAATAACTGATAGGGAATTTTGGTCATGAATTCCTTTTCCTCATCAGACTTGGCGCAATCATCCTTACTCAATTTCACATATGTGGGTAAAGGTGTACTCAATGCCTTTCCACCCTGCATATTGAACCTGTGAAGTACTTTGGATATGTACTCACTTTGAGACAAGTATATGCATCTTTTGCTTCTGTCATGAGTAATGCACATGCCAAGAATATTTTTGGCATCCCCCAAATCCTTCATATCAAATGTTTGACTCAACTTCTTTTTGAGAATTGACAAATCATAAGAGGACTTCCCAGCAATCAGCATATCATCGACATAAAGTATCAAGCATATCAAGTTGCCATCTGAGCATCTCTTTGTGTAGAGATAATGATCCTCATTGCTTCGACAATAGCCTTGAGACTTCATATGAGCATCAAAATTTTGGTACCATTGTCTAGGGGACTCTTTAAGTCCATACAAGCTCTTCTTAAGCTTACAAACTAGACTTTCCTTGCCAAGATTTTTTTTTTTCGTTGTAAGCTTTTGACAAGGCTTTAATTATGGGTGGATGAACATGCTCAATTTTGCCATTGGATTCTAGGTTTTATGGCGTGGTGAGAGACAATCGAATCCCATGCTTCGCGAAGAAGTCCCTCGCTTCATGGGCATCTAACTCACCTCTGTTAGCAAATACTTTCTCTATAAATCCGAACATGCTAAAAACTTCTTCCAAAAGAAATTTGCATACATTACTTGTAGATTTTGTCCTAAGAGCACTTCCTTCAACATGATTCGTCAGATCCTCTCTAGCTAGTATGATGTATCACATCTGTTGCATCCTTAAAGGCATAGTAATTAGATCAATAAACCATTTATAATGGATGTTTAGGGGATACATCGGATGCAACTCATCTCTATGCTTTACACTTGAGAATACCTCACAAGTCTTGCATATGGTTACAAATCTTTTAATATCTACATATATTTCTGGCCACCAATATCGCTCTTTTATCTTTTCATAGGTCCCTTGAAACCCTTTATGATCAACCCATAGCTAATTATGCATCTCAATCATAATTCTTTTTCTTTCTTCATTACATCTTGCAACTTGCTGGGGAATTTTATTCATCCTAGGCTTGCATTTCCACAATAATCCACCTTTCAGGAAATAACTATTAGACTTTCTCCGAATACTTTTAAACTTGTCCTTGCTCCAGCTAGGATCAGGAGTTAGGACACTCAAGTATCTTCCAATTTCTCTCCATTCATTTTCATATTTTGATTCATGGAATTCTTCTATTGCATTCGTTTGAACATCATAAAGTTTTTCTTTTATCTTTAAACTAACATTCCCACCCCCTCTAATCTCTTTAACTCTTCTTATTGAAGACTCCTCATTAACCTTTGACTCTTGATTTTGATAATCGGGTTCAATTTTATTTTGACTTTTATGTGCTTCTTTTGAACTAGAAATATGTATAGACGAAGCATAAAAGTCTGAACCGACATCTTCTTCATCTACAACCATGGATTCTTCATCCTCAAAAACTGCTCGTGACAACATATCAACCACTACATTATTTCTCCCGGCTATATGTACAAATTCTGGGTTTAGTGACTTGATATATGCTATCCACCTTACCATGGCAATATCTGCAGTGGAACAGTTCACGATCATCCCCAACAAAGGAAGACAATCTGTTTCCACTACAACATTCATCCCTATCAGATACTCTTTATTGTTCTTCAAAGCAGTTACTATTCCCCAAAGTTCTCTTTTAATTTGGGGATAGCCTCTTTGATGAAGATTTCGGACCTTGGATCCAAATCAGATGGCAAATCTTTATCCATGCTCGTCCTCCATTGAAATCTTTGCCCCTTTCTCAATAATTGATAGAGTGGATTAGCTACATAGGCAAAATGAGGAATCCATACAACATAGAAACCACATGCCCCAAGAAATCTCCTCACTTCAGTAATTGAAGGGCAGACTTCTTTCATATTTTGGATGGTGTCTATCTTCTTGGGACATGGCTTCCTCCCTTTCGGTCCACATGGACTTCCTACACTTAATACTTCTTATACTCCGAATACTGATTTCTCAGCAGACGATATTAAGTGTACCTCCTCCAGTCGACGAAGAATGGATTCACAATCGTTAATGTGATCGCTAACAAATTTCCGACATCCACTCTCATCAAGAGTCTCAATCCTATCTTTCTCTTCGCATCCTTTAATTGGTACATAATCAGTGAATGGCATGATCAAGTGAGGGATAAAGTCCCTAAGCACCTTGTGCATACCATTCATCATATGATCCACTGAGTTCATTGCTCCTTGTGGCAAGGTACACATGCGCACAAGTCCCAATGGTGTTCTCATAGTCATCAAATCTCGACTCTCTAAGGCTAGCTAGAATTGGTCATATCGAGAATGTAGATCCCCTATTGAATAGATGGATCTTCCTGAGAAAGCTTCAGCATACTCATCTACAATTAGTCCAGTCCCCATATTTCTAATTGTTACCTTATTTACTGGCTGTAGATCCTGAATAAATCTCAATGATTCGTTTTTCTTTGGTACTATGAACCAACAATTAGAATAGGGAGCACTTGATGGCTCAAGAATCCCCATTCTAATATTTTCATTCAACAGTTCTATTAGCTTTGAAATGCGAGCTTTTGGTACCGGAATTGGTCGAAGATTCCATGGTATATGTGGAATTGTGGATATGATCATTGGTGTTACCACCAAAGGATCTACACAACCTATCTCTTGGGAATCAAAAGAAAAAGCTTTCCCATATCTACCTATCATCTGGAAAATTTATTTTCTTTCCTCTTTGTTAAGGAAGCTATCTCCTCCTATCTGAATCTTCTCGAGTGTTTCCTTGGTAAATTCATGACCTATTCTCCTCTTATCTCTAAGAGATGGCTGCTTTTCACACTATCTTTAAGTTGATAACTATAGTCATTGCCATTGGTTTTACTTTTTTCTCAACTGTTTTATATTTTGTTTCAACAGAAAATTCTTTGTCAGTTTCACTTTGTTCAAACTTTGCTATTTCTTTATACATAGCAATCGAGTGAACATGGATAATATAATCGTCTCTTTTTTCATTAACTAACTCTTGAAGGTCAAACAATGTATCAATGAATGAAATTTTGTCAAAGACACCAGAAATCTCTTCATCGAGATTGAGTGCCCTAGATCCATAGAAGTTTCTTTGGATGTCTGATACATAAGGTTTTTCCCATTTCGTAAGTTCAAAAAACATGCGAAATTGAAATGAACTTGTTGAAGAAAGTCCAAAAAAACTAGATTTAAACATATGTACACTTGGGAACCCTTTATCATTTAAGCTTTCATAGTCCCAAATTATGAAAGCTTCTTTTAAAAACTTTGATCTTCAAACTCTTCAGGAATAGGCCTTGTCTAAAGAGAAGTTCTATTCCTGACATGGTCTACACAAACCGTCATAAATTGGACCCCTTCTTTCCATCGTTACTGAGAATCCTAGCATATGCCGAGCAATCCTCCATGACTCTCGTTTCCATCTTTACAGTGATAATATAAGGCTGATCGAGTATTAGTGAGTAACTTGAATGATCTTGAACAAAGAAGTTCTGATAGTCACTCACATCACCAATTGTAACTTATACCTGTGGGCATGGTCCAAAAAGCTCTCCTAGCATCATATTGACTGCCCGAATCCTCCAGCCTGGCTGCATATCAATCGGCCATTTCTCTTTTTGGTAAAGATCTTTGGACATAAGGTTGATCTCTGATCCATGGTCAATTAGGGCAACCACAGGAGAGTTAACCCTGTCCAATTTTACCAATTTCTTCATCGTAGCGTAGGCCCAGTGGTCTTTTGAATAGTGGCTTGAAACAGTTTCAGAAGTATTTCTATCTAAAAACATTTCTTCATGTGCACAAGGGTATACAATACATTCAATTTGTTCAATCACATTTCTTTCTTCTTGAACTTGTGCTTGCAATGTATGAGTAGGTAGATCTTCTTCCATTCTTTCAACTTCTTGGCTATTAGTTATTGGTTGTCACTTGCGTCTTAGAAGGTTGATAATCACCTCTAAGAATTCTCTCTTTGCTATCCCTAATAATTCCCATAGTGTGAATTCAATCACACTATCGAGAACGGGCTTTTCAAGAACTTGTTTTAGATCCGTCACCCGCTCAATATATGACTTAAGCATGTAAGAAGGATTCTTAATTCTTCCTTGGCCTTTCTTTGTGGGTTTCATTTCTTGATCTTGAGGAAGATCAGTGGTAGGACTCAAAGTTTGTGGCTCAGTTTATTTTTTTTACTTGGCTGACTTGGTGCCAGTGTTGGTAGATTTGTTTGGGTTGGTTGATTTTCTTGGGACGTTTGATTTTAGTTTGTTTGTGGTTAATGATTTTGATCCATCTCTACCTGTCATCTTATTCTTCTCTTTTCTTCCTCACCCTCAGTAACTCTTCTCCTTTTCTCTTCTACTATCACCTCATGCTCCATCGATGCACATAAATATGTAACTACAGAAAGCATATATACTGGATCTTTCCACCCAGTTACTCCTCGAATTTCATTCCTTACTGATTTCAAAACCTCTTAATGCATCTTTCCCCGGTCAAGAGACTTCATTACTCTATCACTGGATTCTATCTCTCCATTTTCCTCTACCACTTGACACGCATATGTTACCATATTAGATGTTGAAGCAAAATTACTCAAAGTAACAAGGAAAAATACTTTCATTCCCACTCTTCCAAAGTTTATATTAACCTTTTTCCTAGTCTTCGCATCATAGATCATCTTCTCCTTTATAAAGACTAGATTTTTAGCTAGATCTTCTTTAAAACTCTCATCCGAGTACCTGTTATGCTCAGGAGAGTCGCACCAAATGCACCTCGTAATTTCAGGGGCTTTTTGAGTTTTAGTTGCTGGTGCTTGTGAAGCTTGAGATTCAATAATTTGTTTCACACTTTGGATCATAAGATCAGTGAATTTCTAAAACATGTCTTCCATTGTATTAGTGGGCATAGCATCCTTTTTCACAGATGGCTTGACAAGTGCCTATGGATGTCCTTATTCTCTATACAAAATTCTCCATTTATGAAACTGAAGAGCTTAGAGAGATCCAGACAAATTTGATGCCAGCCAATACTCTCCTAGATACCACTAGGAATGGAAGTTTTCCATGTATCATCCAGATGATAGCCTCCATTATGACCTCCTCTAAATATGAAAATCCTATCAACTATGGTGAACATGGAATGTGATGCATGAGCAATATCCGCTTGGTGAAGCATGTGCCATTCCCCCCAAGAAATAATATTTATTATTTGAATTGTATCTTGACATAAGAAGAGCTAATGGAATGACACAATAATGGAGCCTAGTGCAAGCATCTGCACGTGAAATCCTTTCCATTTGAATGTTTTGTTGGTTCCAAAGTGATACCAAGCATCGATAATAACACTCCCCCACTCATGCCTGTATATACGAAACCATAAGGCATGAGTGTCTGCAAGGTCCTTGAATTTCAAGCATGTTAATTGGAAGGCAAGTATACATGGTACTGAAAGTCATTTGAATATGCCCAATATTTGATCAGATCCCAAGTGATGAATGCTAAGATTTATGCCTCCATGCATACGACAATCTTCTAATCTGCCTTTATGGTTTGTGCTTTGTGTTGGCTCTAGAGAGCACGGTCAATCCATATGCTACCACTTTGTGATTGGTTCTACACCTTTGCAACATAGACACCGCTCATTGAACCACATGGGCAAAGCTAAAGCCTCCATCAATTTGCACCCCCTATTTCAAGAAGAGTTAAGCACGATTCTAGCAACCTTTGCTAGAGTTTTCCTTAGCTAGGTCTATATCGAATGACAAGTGACAACAAGTAGGATGACTAAGTTGGACACATGATCAAGAATGTGGAAGTGATGGTTACATCTCTCTCTCTCTATCTCTCTCTGTCTCTCTCTACCTATGCAACAATAGAGAGTTGAGAATCACTCTCTCTCTCTATGTGTCTCTCTCTCTGTCTCTATCTCTCTTTCATAGCATAACAAGCAAAACAATCTCTCTCTCTCTCTCTCTCTCTCTCTCTCTCTCTCTCCCTCCCTCTCTCTCTCTTGTCATGAGGAAGGAGATAAAGAAGAGATCTCACACACACATATACTCTCACAATCAAAGAGGCGCACACACATAGATTGAGGTAAGGAAGAATGATCTTCTTCTTCTTCTTCTTCTTCTTCTTCTATTACATAAAAAGAATGTACAATAATGATCCAAAAGAACAATACAATGAGTGCAATATATAAACAACAGTACATAAGGAAAATCCTAATGTCCATGAGTGAGCTCGCAAGAAAGCAAATGTGCCATCAATTTCAGTAGATAAATCTAATAAAGCTCAATGAAGTATCTCTAACATATACCGGCATGACCACTATACATGTTAGAGACATGAAAAAGTGATACATGTCATCTTGGATCATCACATGTTGAGCTTGATATCTCAACACTCCCCCTCAAGCTCAACGTCATGTCCTCTAATCCAAGCATCTCTCGAAACTTCTTCAGCTTCTTTGCTCCAAGTGCTTTAGTAAAAATATAAGCAACCTGCTCATCTGTCCTCACATAAACAAGATCAATATCCCCTACTAATACCTTCTCTCTAATGAAGTGATAATGTACCTTGATATGCTTTTTTCTAGCATGAAAAATAGGATTTTGTGCTAACTGAATGTTGCTAAGATTATCACAATAGATGATTATCGGCTTTGCACTTCCACACCTAAATCTACAAGCATCATCTCTAACCATGATGCTTGGCATGCTTCCATTGCAACACCTCTATACTCTGCCTCTATACTTGACAAAGCAACAATGGGTTGCTTCTTGCTACTCCATGTAATAGCCACACTTCCAAGTGAGAATAGAAAGCCACTAGTAGATCTTCTATCTAGAACACTATGAGCCCAATCTGCATCAGTGTATCCATGAACCTGAAAATCTACACTCGCTTCATAAAACAATGCGTAATCCAAAGTAGCACTCACATAATATAGAGTGCACCTCAGAGCATCTAAATGTGGCTTCTTTGGAACTTGCATAAATTGACTTTCAAGTCCAATAGTGTAGCTTAGATTAGGCCTTGTAATTATAAGATATATCAAACTTCCCACAATTTTCCTCGACATAGTAGCATTTTTCACTACTTCACCTGATGTAGTATCCAACTTTAAATGCTGATCTAATGGTATAGAAATGGGCTTACAATCAACCATACCATACTTTTGTAGCATACTCAAGGCATATTGTCTTTGTGCCATCCATATACCTATTTTTGTATGTATAAACTCAATGCCCAAGAAATATCTTAACACACCAAAATTTTTCATTTCTAATTCCTACCTGAGGAGTTACTTTACCTCTTCAATGCTTGCTTCATTGTCACCTCCTACAATCAAGTCATCAACATAAATAGCCACAATTTTGATGCCATCATCACCCTCCCTTGCATATAATGAATGATTTGCATCTCACATAGAAAATCCAATGGTGGTTAAGTAGCAAGCAATCCTTGCATGCCAAGCACGAGGGGATTGTTAGAGTCCATACAAAGCCTTTTGCAATGTGCAAACATATTTTGGGTGCTTTGAATCTTTATATCCTTGTGGCTAGTCCATGTATACTTCTTCGTGTAACTCATCATGTAGGAAAGCATTCTTCACATCTATCCGATGCAAAGTTCATCCTTTTGTTGTAGCTAATGCAATGCGTGTTCTGATAGTAGACATTTTAGCTACAGGGCTGAACGTTTATTCGTAATTAATGCCATATGTCTGTGCATATCCTTTTTCTAGCAATCATGCTTTATATCTACTTATGCTACCATCAACATTGTGCTTTACCTTGTAAACCCAATTGCAGCCTATGGGTTTCTTTCCTTGCGGCAATGGAACCAGGTTCCATGTATCATTTACATAAAGTGCAACCATCTCCTCATCCATAGCTTTTTTCCAATCTACATTTCCAATTGCATCTCCAAAACAAGAAGATTCAACATCTTATATCACCTTTGTCATGCAGGCACAATGACGAGCCATGTAACTATCGTGTGTCAATCTTGCACTGAATTCTACATCCTCCCAAATCTTCTTGGTCTTGGGTCACTTATCCTTGTATCATTTGCATGTGCCTTTATTACTTCTGGAGTCTTCATAGCGGGCAATCCAAGTTCCTCACCAAGGCTGTTTTTTGAACTGCTTGAATCTCCATCAATGTCTTCAAAATCTATAGATGTTTTACTACTTGTAGAAAGCTTTTCTTTACCTTTCTTGGATGTATTTGATGGACTAAAATTTCCTCGCAATCTTCCACTCCATGGATTTGAGTTGAAACGATGATTGTTGAGAGTTCCATGCTCCACCCTTTTGTCTTAAGCTAGAATCATTCACATGCAAGTCTATTTCTCCGACATGCAAGGGAGTTCTCCCAAACTCCATATAAGCAAGCCCCCCTCCCTTCACTCCACATGAGCTCATTCACTCCAGCCCATTGCCAAGAGTGTGCTTCCTCTCCTCCTGGAGTCTCCATGCTCATAGAGCATCATTTGTAAGTTCTTTCCATTTTAATTTATTCATCATGTTTTCATATCTTTTGTTCCTTCCTCCATAGTTAGTTTATTTTATGATGAATTGTAAAGTAGGAGTATTGTCTTTTCATTTCAATATGGTATCAGAGCATATGTTAGTTGCTTTTGTTTTTTAAGTAATGTTTCTTGTTATCTTCATCATTAGCATGAATTTCTTTCTTAGTCCCTCCCTATCTCCCATATTTTCTTCAATAAAAGTACTTCTTATCACTATTTTCAGTTTTCAATATGCTTCATTATAATCCCTCGCTGTTGTACTTTATTTATGATAATTGTTGCCGACTCCTCATGATAGCCTCCACATTTTTTAGTGAACCGTTCCTCTCTACACGCGAACCCAAGTCCCTAGCCGACACTAAGATCGAAGCTCTCATTTTCCACCCAACCGCGTACCTCCTAGTAAATGATTCTCTCCTTAATTGGAGTCACATGGTTGGCATCTCACATGGGTGCCACATGCCACTCATGTGTGTACCCTTCTAATAAAGCCTAAGAGATGGTTCATACCGTCTCTTCAAAAGTGACTCCCTTCATAACATTTCCTTCCCGTTAACTCCATTTTTGTCCTCAAAAATGGTATTGGAAGGTCTAATAGAAAGAGGGAATCAATAGGATGGTACTCCCACTATATCCCCATGCACTTCATGTACATGGTCATATCTCTGTGTTGTTTCCCCATATCCTTCCCCTTAAGAAGACTCTTGGGAAGGTAATCTAAATTTGGGAAATTGTCTCTGAAGGGTGCTAACCCGCTCCCATGTAGCACTATCTTCTGAACTATCTTTCCACTTTACTAGACACTCTTTATATAAGTGACTTCTCCTCCGTTTCTCTCGAGTGCTTAGTATGCTTTCAAGTTCATGTGGAATAGATTGAACAGAAATAGGCTCTACTACCTCACTGTCTAGAATGAGGTTGTCAGATTCACCTAGTCTTTTCTTACACCGGCTAACATGAAAAACTGGATGGATTTAACTATTCTCTGGAAGTTGAAGCTAGTAAGCCATCTTTCCTATTCTCTTAAAGTATTTGGAAAGGTCCACAATACCTAGGAGATAGTTTTGGATAGGGTATCTTCATGGTTTCAGATCTAGATGGAACTCTAAGATAGACTTGTTCTCCTACCTCAAAGTTGATGTCTCTCCTTTGAGGGTCAGCATAGGTTGTAGCCCTATCCGGAGCTCTCCTAATGCTATCCTTAGCAAGCCTAAGCATATCGTTCATCTCTTCCAAGAAATCCTTTGCAGCTTGAACTTTCTCATTCTGCAATCCTATTGCATAAAGAGCTCTTGGCTGAAACCCATACATAAGCATAAATGGACTATGCCTAGTGGAAGAGTGCTTGGCACTATTATATGCAAACTTTACTATAGGTAAGTACTCTTCCCAATTAGTTTGCCTTTCATTCACATTTGCTAAAAGCATATCCTCTAGGATTTGGTTAACCCTCTCTGTTTATGCATCCGACTGTGGATGCTCGACCGTACTCATGCTAAGTTTCATATCCAACCTTTTGAAGACTGCTCTCCAAAAGTGGCTAGTAAACTTCCTATATCACAGACGATGGCTAAAGGAAGACCATATTACCGGCAAAGGTTCTCTACAAAGAGTCTAGCCAACTCTGATGTCTTCACTGTAGTACATGTTGGAATAGACCTAGCCATTTTGGTTAACCTATCCATAATTACCGAGTCCGAGTTGTGCCCTCTCTGTGTCTTAGGTAATCCGACTATAAAGTCCATGGAGATACTCTCCCACTTCCCATTAGGAATGTCCTATGGGTGGAGTAGTCCTCCAATCCTCAACCTCTCAGCTTTATTGACCTGGTGTTTGGTGCACTTAAGCACATACTCTAGGATGTCCTTATGAAGTCCAGGCCAATGAAACTGCCTCTTAACAAGATCTTAAGTCTTGTTAACTCCTAGGTGTCCCACACTAGCTGTGTCCTGACACTCATACGAAATATGCGATCTCATCTCAAAATCTTTAGGGATACACACCTTACTTTTATATAACAGATATTCATCATGGACATTGTAATTCTTCCACTTGAATCCTTCTTGAGTACCTATCGATACTCCATCCTCATTGGAAACCCGTATATCATGATCCCCATTCTCTATGGCTTCCCAAATCTTGGAATATATAGGATCAAGCCTACATTTCCCTCTAATGGACTCAAGTAGCTCACTAGATATCAGAGTAAAACTCAGTCCATTGAGCATAGGCATGCGGCTAAGTTAATCAGCCACTACATTAAACTTTCCCTTCCTATACCCAAGCTCAAAATCAAACTCCTGAGGGGTCTCTGCCCATCGGGCCTTACGACCTTTAAGGTCTGTTTGATTAGAGAGCCACTTAATGCTCTCTTGATCAAACACTATTGTAACTTTGACACCATATAAATAATGATGCCACTTCTTCAAAGCATGGACAGTTGCATACAACTCCTTCTCATAGACGGAGTAATTCTTCTGAGCTATTTCTAGTTTCTTACTCTCAAAAGCTATTGGTCGTCCATCCTGAACTAAAACTGCTCCTATAGCAAAATCACTCGTGTTAGTCTCAAGGATAAAGGGTTTGTTGGGATCTGCTATATGGAAAAAAGTGGATTTGTAGCAATTGCTACTTTCAATTTCTCCATACTTTGCTTCTGTTCGTCTTCCCAATGAAAGACTTTCCCTATTCCTTTAAGCTGTTCCATCATCGGGACAATAATTCTGGCATAGTTCTTAATGAATCTTCGATAGAAACTTGATAAACCTAGGAAGATCTGTAGCTCTTCCAAGTTCGTTATATGTGGCCATTCCATAATAGCCCTTAGTTTTTCAGGATCCATCTAGATTCCATCCTAGGAGATTATATGCCCAAGGTATATAACCTCTCTTTTGAAAAATTCACACTTTGACTCCTTAGTAAAGAGTGAATTTTCCCTTAGCACTTGAAATACTTTTATTATGTGTTCCAAGTGCTCCTGTTCTGATGCACTATAGATCAGAATGTCATTCAAAAAATCTACTACAAAATGTCTTAGATAAGGTTGTAAAACACTATTCATGAGCTTCATGAAAGTGGCAAGAGCATTGCTGAGACCAAAAGGCATCACCAAAAACTCATAGTGCCCATATCTAGTCTTGAATGTAGTCTTAGGAACATATCTAAGCAAACCAAGATCTGAAATTTTAAATTCCTTTCCCAAATTACCTTTAATTTCTTCAAGTTCTTTTGCATCATTCCCTATAATCAACAAGTCATCCACATAACCATCTGTTTGTGACATATACACTTCTTCACTTAACTCACCATTAAGAAAGGCATTCTTTATGTCAAGATGATATATATTCCATCTTTTACTTGCAGCTAAAGCCAACAAAGTTCTCACTATTGCCATGTTTTCTACAAGACTAAATGTTTCCTCATAGTCCAATCCTCCAGTTTGAGCATATCCTTTTGCTACAAGTCTAGCCTTATATCTTGACACACTACCATCACTATTTCTTTTAATCTTAAAAACACACTTGCAACCAATTACCTTTTGTTTTGGTATCGTTGGAGGTAAATTCCAAGTCTTGTTATCTTGTAGTGCATCCATTTCTTCTTTCATTGCTTTCTCCCACTTTTCATCCCTTTCACCTCACCATAATATGTAGGTTCATTTTCCTGCTCAACCTTCATCATAAAAGCATAATGAGTATTCATAAAAGATTCATAAGTATACCTTTGATGTTTCTTACTCACTCTTGAAGTTCTTCTTACCTCTAATGTAGGTGTTGTTGCTTTTTTATTAGGATGATACCATGTTGAGATGAAGAGATGCTACTCCTAGTGTACTTAATAAACATAATGCTTCCAAGCTATGGAGGAGAAAATGAAATATAACAAAACATGATGAATTAGATAAGATGCTCTACGAGCATGGAGACTCCATGAGGAGAGTGTGGGCACTCTTGCCAAGAGCTTGAGTGAATGAGCATAAGGGAGTGAAGTGAGGCCCTCTCTATATGGCGTTGAGGACAAATCTCCTTCCATGTGGGATATGAGAATGATTCTTAGCTTGGAAAGAAAAGGTGGAGCATGGAAATAAAGACAAAGCCTACTCAGATAGTTTAAAGGGACCATAAATGAAGCACCATACTATCCATATGATAGTAGTGTGTATGTTGAAGCATTCACTAATGAAAATTGGGTAGGTTCTAAAAACGATAGAAGGAGCAGAAGTGCATACATGGTGATAATAGGATCAAATATTGTGTCATGGTATTCAAAGAAGAAACCCACTCTTGTCTTATCTTCACTTGAGACTGCATATAGAGGATTACCTCAAGTCACATGTAAGAAATTTACCATCTAATCTAGATGGTGTATATCTTGCATCCTATCCTATCTTTCATGTAAGGGAAAAATACATTGAAGTACACTATCACTTTATAAGAGAGTAGGTTTGAGAACATAACGTGTAGATACATCATAAAGGTACAAAGGATCGTGGCTAATATGTTCACAAAGGTGCTAGATAGCATCAAGTTGTGCAGGTTGAAAATTTGCATTAAGGTGAAGGATCTGTCTAAAATTCCGAAGTTGAAGCTTGAAGGGTGTTCAAAGCAAAGGTCCAAGTTTCTTATTCAATCGTCAGCATCAATGAATCAAATAGGTCAAACATTATGAGTTAAATCTCCCCATCATCCAAGATTCAAATTCAAATCTCCTATCAATCAGCATTTCTCCTTTAGGGTAAGTTTGATTGATCAACTGCCTCCTAAACTTATATGTGCACTTTTCCCATACTTGTTTGAGTAGTTTCCACAATGCATTTAAATTGTAGAATTCTTCATTGTTAGTATACTATTGCAATAATAAATTCCCCTACTAAGCTAGCCCATTACTTGCTTATATTTAGAGTTTGATTCAACTTATCTCTATAGCAAGGGAGATAGTGACTTGCCTATCTATCCTTGAGTTGTCATTATTGGTTCCCCTAGATCCTACATCCATTTATGTGTTTTTTTGTATTGGATTCATAATATAGACTTGTGAAGTTGGTTCAGGTCTAGATTTCATTCTCTAAGTGGTTTGGGTGAAAAGTTGAAGTGAACGAGAAAATGTCACTATCAAGTGTGTATAGAGAACCAGTTAAGAGGGAATCCCTAGTGGCATCAACTATCTATATCCGAAGAGTATTTTGAGTGGGATTCATTTTCGAAAAACGTTTTAGGGTTCCATATATGCATGAAAAATGTTGTTGAAAAGATCTATGTCAAGTTTGAGAAGAGTTAAGTTGAGTGTGAAAAAGTCTATCTACATTAGTTTGTGAGGTTCTAACTACGTAAGGAGTTAATTTGATTCACTTCCAACAGGTTTCACTTCCATAGCTTATAGGATTTTAGGTAGATTTGACATTTTTACCTTATCTTCTTGATATGTGGGCTTTTGAGCCATATCATTGGTAGATCGACTTGTGATGTAGATCCTTCTTCCTTTTTTTTTTTGTATCTACCGTTCCTATAAATATAGATTTGGACATGTTATGACAACTTTATGTATGTAACTCGAATTCTCTATACCTGGGAAAGGTATATGGAATGAGATAGGAGCCATATCATAAATTTTTCTTAATATATGAGGGGTTTTCATGTGTGATTTGTCTTTTATGACACGTCATATTTATCTTTATGCACATTTTTATCTTCCATGTTCTATCCTTCCACGAAAAAAGAATCAATACCTTATTTTTGTATTATTATCCATGTGTTATGACGTATAAGGCATTCCATAAAGTTTTTTAAGAGAACATTTCTCATCTCTTGAAACAAAAAAAAAGTCCAAAATATGTGATACAAGCACATTATTTTTTTCTATCCACGCACGTAGATGGTAAAATGACTTACGCTTTCACTTTTCTAACTTAAGAGATTAAGTGACTTGAAACATTTTGGTCGAATTTCTAATTAAGTTACCACTTTGTGTTGCTATGCATGAGATACTTCTTGATGCACGGCTTTTGAACCTATTCTCTTATTCTATGGTATCATCAATTATTTCTCTCAAAAAATTTAAACCAACTTTTTTTTAACATAAAAAAATGCCTCCATCAACTTGTACAAATTGAATGCTCAAACAATGATGCAAATGACCCAAGTTCAACATTTTACAAGATGCATACAAATGACCCTTGAAGTGGTGCCATGATGATGTATCACAATCGATTCTTCTTTTTGAGCTATGCAATGATGCGCTCACATTAGAAAACCAAGCTCCACATGCCCAAAACAATACTCTGTGCATGAGACACAAAATACCCAAAAAACACACAGTACATAGAGAGCATCAACATAGATTTCCAATGCGGTCAAGCATTGAGTCTGTGGTTGGAAGGCCACTATATGTTTTAATACAGAACATATACAAAAGTGTGCAATGACCATATGGCCTTTTACATGGACACTAGCTATAACAATCTGTCAGTAAAGGCCAATATAGACAAAGTGACAAGGGAAGAAAAATAAAGAATGATAAAGAATAGATGACAATAAGTATACAAGCTATATCTCCCACCTGATGTGCATGTTACACATTGTAGAAGTAACTCTATGAGATCACAAATCAAGTAACCCCCCATCAAGTGACAGCAGTATCAAAAGCTATCTTGTGGTAGATATTTAGTCAAAGCATCTGCAACATTATTCGATTATAAACCTTCTCATGAATAATGTGCTCATTGTCTAAGCAGTTTCTAATGAAGTGATGATCACCTCAATGTGCTTAGTCTTTGCATGATAGACCTAATTCTTAGCCAAGCAATGACACTTTGACTATCACTAAGCAAACAAGGTACATGTTGAGGTGGACCCATAGCACAAGAAAAATGAGAAAACCACAATCGTTCCTTACATGCCTCACTTGTAGCAACATACTGTGCTTCTATAGCGAGAATATTTGTACATTCTTGAAGATGCGATCTCCAAGAGATACCTGCATCAAAGTGAAAAATGTACCTTGATGTAGACTTCTAATTGTCTACACAACCAACATACTCAGAATCTATGTAACTAATAACGGATGCCTTTCCTCTACCCAAGCATAGACACTTGTCCTTAGTTCCATTCCGGTATCAAAAAATCATCTTGATTGCTTCCCAACTTCTTGCTAGGACTATACATATATCTGCTCACATTCCCACTATTACTTTTTAGCAATGAAAAGCCATCTGAGGACTTCACAACAATCAACATATCATCAACATAAAGTATCAAGCATATCAAGCTCCCATTTGATCATATCTTTGTGTAGAGACAATGATCCCCGTTGCTTCGAGAATAGCTTCCATTCTTTATGGGATTGTTTAAGTCCATATAAGGTCATATTTAGCTTACAAACTAGAGTTTGTTTTCCAAGAACTACATAAACCTCTAGTTGTTCCATATAGATCTCATATGTAAGATCTCCATGCAAGAAAGAAATTCTCACATCCATTTGAACGAGCTCTAAGTCCTCCACTAATAGGAATCCAATAAACATGTGCAGTGTAGTCATCTTGACTACTGATATAACATTTTCTCCTCAAAATCAAGACCATATTTGCAAAAATTCATGCTTTATAAGCATTATCTGATGCAAGCTCTACTTTATATACCCATTTACATGGTAAAGCTTTCTTGGAATTTGGAAAAGGTACTAAATCCAAAGTACCATTCTTGTAAATAGAATCCAATTCACTCTTCATGACACACTCCCACTTGACATGATCCTCTACTTGCATAGCCTTTTTGTAGCAAGAACGCACACCAACATTTTTTAGGATAAAAAAATCCAAATGTGGAACATATATTTCAGGGGGTACGAGACACATGCAGAATGTCTCAATGATTGTTGAATAGGAACATTTGCAGACTAATCTGATTGGACATTCTCGTGAACATCATTATGTGTAGCATTTTTATGCATGCTAACTGGAGTACTAGTATCATCAAATAACACTCTTGTCACTTCAAACACCTTACTAGGTTGTTTATGCATTTTAGACTCATTGAAAATGAGATCACTACTTCTGATCGCCGACCATGTTTTAGGATCCCGTAAGTGATATCCAAATTGATCTTCTCAACCATATCCAATAAAAATGCATATCTTTAATTTATGGTCCAACTTTTTTCTATGATTCTTTGGTATATGTGCATACACTTCACACCCAAAAACTTGAGGATGATCATAATATGGTGGATTCCTTTTCCATAACACATGCCACTTTTAGACCTTTGGAAGTACTAAATGCAATATTAATCACATGAACTATAGTCAATACCGCTTCTGTCCAAAAGCATCGTGAAAGGTTTGCATGATGAAGCATAGAAACTAGTCTAAACTAAATACTTCAATTCATCCTTTTAGCTACATCATGCCATAGTCAAGTATAAGGAACTGTTAACTTTATATGAGTTCCTCTAAATTTACAAAAAGGCTGAATTTATGTGAGGTTAACACCCCCATTATCTGAATGTAAAGCCTTGAGTTAAGTTCCTTTTTCAGTCTCAATTGAAGCGAATCATTTTCTAAAAGTAGGGAATACTTCATCCTTCAATTGGATAGGATATACCCAAAGTATTCTAGTAGTAGCATCATCTATTAAAGTGACAAAGTAAAGAGAACCATCTAATAACCTTGTGAGCATAGGATCACACAAATCTGTATGAACTTGATCTAAAGTCTGAATTGAAGAGTCAATGTGCATCTTATGCACATTCCTATTTTGCTTTCCATATTACAATTCTTACAAACTGAAAAATCAAACAAAGATAACATAGGTAAGTAGCCAGAATGAGAAAGATTTTCCATTCCACTACAAGATATCTGGTCCAAACAGCCATGCTAAATACAAGCCATAGACTGTTCAATAATAGCTTACAAGTGTTCTTTCAGTGATAAAATAAAGGATAACGTGAGCCAACTTTGCTTCCTTTGCAATAACAATATTGCCCTTTTTTGATATGCAAAAGGACTAAGCATAGAAAACCACCTTGTAACACAGGTTATCAAGTTGACCAATTGACATCAAGTTATATGATAATTGAAGTACATGGTGTAAATTATGCATAATAAAATTTGAACTATCAATGAACTGCACAAACACATTTTTGATCCCAACAACATCACACTCGTAAGTGTCACCAAGTCTCATGATACCGAGGGACTTTGTTGTATAAGTAGAGAACCATTCTCTATGTGGTGTGACATGGAAAGAAGGACTAGAATCTAGGATCCATGTGTGGGAAAGAGAATCCAACCCGCTAGGGGCATAATAGTGTGAAGTGTCAACATATCAACATCATAAAAAATATCATTGATTTCCTCAATCTTCACAGTCCAAGCACATAGTGTAGGTAGGTATTTAACGTGCCCATCAACACTGTAGCCTTTACCTTTAGAATCCTTTAATGCATGGCAATCTCTCTTTGTGTGCCCTTTCTTATGAAAACAATGGCATTCAATATCCCTCTAACTTGAATTACTTCTACTCTTATTCTATTGACCATATGTTTCCTTGTTCCTTCTCCTACCATGTTGTTGATTCTTTTTTTTTTAAGAATCATGGACATTATATGCATCTCTACTTTGAGTGCAAACAATAGATTTTCTATAAATATCCTCACTCAACACTGCTCCATATATGTCAACATAAATAAGTTTACCACCAAGTGCACTATTGCTAATAGCTATGCAAAACATATCCCAAGATGATGGCAAGGTGCATAGTAACAAGATTGCTTTCATTTATTTATCCATCACCATTTTCAGAGTTTGCAAGTGAGAGCATATAGCACCAAACTCATTTAGATGAGCAGAAACAATATCTATGTCCTCCGTGCGAAGGTCATATAACTTTCTCATCAAATACTCTTTATTTGGTATGATTTCATTTTCATATGTATTGCATAACATACTAGAAAGCTCCTCTACAGTTTTAGAGTCCAATATTGTAAATCAAATATAATTTGTGAAGTGCAATTGTATGGTAGACCTAGCCATTTCATCCAACTCATCCCAGTCATCATCATCATCATCCATATTAACAGGATTCTTTGAGAATATTCCATTTATTGGTTTCCACTGTTTTCTCCAAATCAATACATCTTTAATCTAATTCTTCCATAAAACAAAGTTTGTGCCATCAAATTTTCAGTTCTCAAAATGGTCTTTGCCCTGCAAGTTATAGTTCCTCTTGGGAAAAATGGCACTAGACCCAAATCCACCTATATGCCTGAGATTTCTGATGCCATGATGATAGAGAATCTTGACTAGAATGATAATGGAGGTAGAATAGTCCAAAACACCACTAAGGCTAGAAAAAAAGGATGACCAAGTTCCAGATTTATGGAGAATTTTGATAGAGTCTACAAAAAAAAAGGATTAATCAACAAAAATGACCAAGCAAAAGGAATATGTGAAAATGTATGTGCTGACACAATAAGTGTGTCAAGGAGTAAAATCAATCACCATATAGTTGAAAAACAAAAAATCTCAAAAAAATTACTAGTCTTCTTTTCAAAATGAGCATATGACTAGTGTTAGAGACTCATAAAAGTGTGTGTACTAACATCTAAGCCTACATAGTAAATCACTGACTCCACTATATATAACCACTATAAAAAAGAAGCCAACTAGGGTTATCAAGCACCTATGAACAACTAGCATATATCTCTTGTGGCAAGCTGGCTGGGTAAGTCTTTCACTTGCATCATAAAAGAGACCCCGCCATGTGGGTGTCCCCCGGTAAAGAAAACCTCACCACAACCCTCTTTATCAATGTCAGAAGGATTTATGCAAAAATATAACTGCTATATCAATGACCACATGGAGGTACATAAGTAGTATCCATAGAAGAGTGCATACTTTGTATGCTCAATATATGCAGTAAAATGAGAGCAACACATGCAAGTGTCTATCAACTCTATTCTTTAGGATCAAAAGTTGACATAAATGTGTGGTGGCTGCTTGCACCACAACAAAAAAACTTTTCAATGATACCTATAGATCTACTAATATGGTTGAAGAACACAACCCAAAGATCAATATTTGTTGTTGAAGAAGTACACAGAATGCTTTCCTTGATGTTCTTAAACTTATGTAAAGAGAATCACCTGTGAAAGTACTCTAAGATGGCTCCAAGAATCACCCCAAAAATGATTCATAATAGGCTTTGAAAACAAAGAATTAAGCTTTGAGGGCCGACAATTTGTTTAAGGTGATGTGAATCTTAGTCTTTCCCCCTCTTCAAACACCACAAGAGTGTAGCTTATTGCAAAGAGATTCCCAATTAAGTGCGCTCTGATGAGAACAGTAAAAGGATGGGTGACCTTCCAAGAAGTACAGAGAACCTCCATCTTCCTTGATCATTAAGGTTCTCCCTATCACATAGCCAAGGGTTTCAATGATGACTTCGATGACTCAGATGACAAGGTATGCCAAGGTCTATGTCTTTTAAGCCTTGTGTTGGTGGTCACTTCGCTTGCTCAACAAAAAACATTTTGCTTCGAACTTCTCTGATTATAGTGAAGTGGTGTGATGGCACTACACCATGGTGAATTCTCCTTTGTGAAAGCTACATAATGATGCCCTCACATTATAAAACCAACCCCAGACTCCCGACATAGTACTATGCACAAGACCTGCAAAATACATAGAAAACACAGTACACAGAGAGCAAGAACACATATTTCCTAAGTTTTGGTTAATGATTACCTTAGATTGTTTGGTGCTCTATCATTACCTTAGATTGTTTACTGTGAAGGATGCCCAATATGTACTCTCTCAAGTACCCGAAAACTTTGTAGATGGAGAAAGATCATCCTCTTATTGTATTCCCTTTTGTAGATGGAGAAAGATCATCCTCGTATTGTATTCCCTTTAAAGATTGCACATGAATTTTTTTCAAGAGAAAGAGAACGGCGTAATTTTGCCGTCATGAGGATGGCAGGAGTCAAAAGCTAAGGAGAAAGAAACTTTTGCACATACGCCTCTAGCGCTGGGAAACACAGGAGACTTCGATATAGATTCTGAGTCAAGAATCCATGTACGTAAGAGAAACAGAAGGACTAGTGATGGTCTTAACTATGTGCAAGTGGAAGCAATACAGGATGGAAATGAACGATGATCAATCATGTCGAACGAGAAACCTTCGTCTAGAATTTTGGCGTGGTATCCAATCTAAGCAACTGTTATCAGTTTAGCTACGGTAGAAACATCCCCTCCTGTAACTACAGATAAAACCACTTAAACTGCTGAGGGAAAAGCATGAAAGGGACGATTGGGCTTTGGCATCAGCAGTTGAAGAAACTAGATTTCAAATGGTTACAAAGAAACTCCCGCATCTGATGATATGTATGTGCGCAAATGATTTCTTGTACAGGTTTGATGCGTTGTCGCCTCGTTTCCTTGCCGGCGCAAGCAAGAAAAACTGAGCTTGGCAACTACAAAGCTCTGTTGGTAGAATGAGCAATATTTAAAGAACAAATTGTCATTCCTCAGAACCGCGACTCAACCGACTGTCAGAATGGCAATTTTACCCACTTACACAGAGAGCAAGAACACACACTTCCAAGTTGCACAGAGAGAAGCGCACGATGCGCCTACACCATAAACCAGTAGTTGTCCGACCAGTTGATCGAGTGTTTGGAGAAGAGCATTAGAGGATCCAAAAGAACGAAAGAGACCGATCTTCCGTAGCGCTTTGGGAGTACGGGCTCGAGCGGCCTCGTCCACTGAGGCAGCAGTGAATGCCAATGGTCATGTTCTCGTTTTGCGCGATTCCTCTCCCAACTTCCAAGGCAGTGTTCCATTCCCATCTCTGCTCTAAGTAGGTAGATCATACAGTCCAATCAGTTGGGCCCCTTCCCACAAAGGGAAGGGATGGCCCTGCACCGTGCACGAGGCCCTCCTGAATGGGTTGTCTACCTTGCCTGCCAGCTTTGGTGCCAACCATAACAACCAGATGTAGATAGAATGACGGGTCGAAGCAGTGAAGGCAATAGCCATGGGCGACAAACTAAACAGAGAGAGAGAGAGATTCACGACTCACGAGTCACGAGTGAAGGCGATGTTCACGGGCGACAAACTGATGTTGAGGTTGGTGGGTCCTCGCCATGTCCGTGCATTGGCAATCTTTTCGTTCTCCAAGATTATCTCATACAATGCGATTATCTCAGACAATGCGAACTTACATTTTGTCGCTGGTTTTTCTGCCCGGAATCGACATGCAAAACAAAGTCATCATTGCCCATTTCCACCGACCATCTCGTGAAATCTCAAGATCAATCGTAGATTTATGCTAATCGGAGTTCGGAAACGTTTTTGTAAGGCGTGTGCCATATTCACTTAACAATTATTCCGTATTTTCCTTTGATCATAGTGATTTCGGCTCTTTCAATCATCCTTGACGGCACATGGTTGGTGAAAAAGATGGATGTTTTGTTTAGAAGGCCAAGAAATTAAATTAATGAAAGAGTGTCACAACTGTGCAAGGGGCAAGCCCCCACCTGAATACATCAAATGTCCCAGACACATCATATACAAACAACACAACAACAAGCTCATAGAGCGAGAGACATAGTGAATCTCAGAGGTGAATACAAGGGAAGGAGAGAAGTTCTCCAATTATTGACTTTAGTGACTAACAACAGGTCTCTTATTCTAACACCTCTATCAACACGAGTGTTGCTAAACTTAGTACAAAGATCATAAACATATTTGAGTTCCTTTTTGTAACTAATAAGAAAATCTCTTTTACCACTTTGGAACAACACCTGATTTCTAATGGACCATATATGCCAGAGGATCTGAGCTCTCCATAATTGCCATAAGAGGAGATCCATTTTATTACAACAGCCCAGCAGAATCTCCTTGAAACCAAGGCTATGGACACTAGTAACCTCACAACATTTATTGAGGAGACCCCAAAATCTTTGGGCATGGGTATAGTTGATGAAGAGGTGGGCAAGATCCTCCTACTTGCCACAAAACTAACATTCTCCATTATTAATGTTGCACATCTTTCCCTTCTTTCCCATCCAAACGCCTTTATGAATTATGAGCCACTGCAAGGTACAATGCTTTAGGGCAATAGGGAAAGCCCAAGTAGCTTGAAACCTATATCTCCATTGCTTAGTAGTTCATATGAGCATCTATCTTTGATTAAGCTTTCTAAGCAAGGCAGAGAAGTCCCCAAAGTGCTTCTTGTACTCCTTGTAGATGTCCTGAGCAACTTTAGCAATGCCAATATACTTGTAGCTTGAACAGTCATTGTACTTGTCAGCAATCTTATCTTTCACTTGCAACAGGGTCTGTTTACAAGCCAGAGATAGAGAACCCAAATTAGTAATCCATTGGTTATTGACAATAATTCCATTTTGATACATGTCAACAAATTTATAAACGCTCTTCTTTCTGCATTTATTTTTTATCATACTTAAGGGTTCATGAACTTCATGTGAAATCCATCAAGTCTAGGGACATTCCTACAAAAAGGAGAAGACATTTGTGGAAAATTTAGGACTAGGAATGTAATTTTCTTTAATGACCATCCAAGAATTCCACATGCTACAGGTCAACGTACTGCGAGTAGGAAGAAATAATTGAGGAGTACAAATAAGATTCCAAAGATCAAAGTTAGTCCAAGCTTTAAAACCTTTCACATAAAATTGTTCTATCTTTCTCTTCATGAGACAATCCTAGAAATCATTAGAAGTGAGGGATCTAAGGATCCACTTAGTAGAAAGTTGCTGAGCCATTTTAGTAGGACACAGAATTCCAAGCCCTCCTTCCTCCTTTTTCATTCAACACACTTTCAAAGCAACCTTGGGAATAGAAGAACTATGACAATCACCACTCCATGGAACCTCCTAGAAAAAGCTATAATCTATTGCAAATCTCTAACTTTGTTGGAGAGAAATCCATTTAAAAATCTTTGATTTGAATCTAGCTGCCACCCACTCCCATCTTTGAGAGGAAGATTGATCTGAGATCCATTGGCAATACAGAATAATTCCAAACACTTAAGGTAGTTAGCACCATACAAGTCATTGGCTTTAGTGATCAAATTTGCATCATCTGCAAACATTTGAAAACACAGCTTAATGGGGGCAATTGGGATATCTATACCATAAATCTCATCAAAATCCATCTAGTCCTTGATAAGCCAACTAAGAGCATCACTAGTGATAGCAAACAGTAAGGGGGCTAGAGGACATCCATGTCTAATAGATCTTTGAAGTTTGAAGGAAGAAGAAACATACCCATTCATAGCAACCTTAGAATAAGCACTACCAAAAAGAGTATTCACATACATGATGACCCCTCTCCCAAGACCAACATCATGCAAGGAATGGAGAATAAAGTTCCAATCTACTCTATCATAAGCCTTATCAAAGTCAATCTTAAAAAATTAGTAATCTTGTTTACTTTCAGTCGCAAAGTCCATGCCCTCCCACAAGGAAATGTTAGCATCCAAAATGTACCTCCCTCTACTAAAACCTTTTTTCTCAGGCATAATAGAATTCATAATGGGGCTAAGTCTTCTTGCCAAGGTGGATGAGAAGATCTTGTATATGGAAGTCAGACAAGAGATATGTCTCTAGTTGTTCAAGTCATCCTTGGATCCCTTTATTTATGGAGGCAGAAAGAAAACCTTTTTTCATAGCCTCTTACCAAACCAAGAGAATGAGGGGGTTCAAAAAATCCCTCAACACAATAAAGAACTCATTAGGAATCCCATCAAGACTGGGAGACTTGTAGGGTTTCAATTTACCAATGGTTTCTCTAACCTCATCGATAGAGAGGGGCAGGTCCAGAATAGAAGCCAAGCCAGTAGGAATCATATTTTTTCCTTTTAAGAGCAATGAGAGCTCCGACTCTCTGGATATCTATTGGCACTACAATAGGAAGTAGTCACAAAAACAAGCATAGAGGCAACATGTTAATGGGGAATGCAGTAAGTTAGGAAGGGCAAGACATGTCAATTTTCAAGAAATATGCTTTATGATATTTTCTTCAAAAGTCCAAACAATGATTTTCACCACTCTTGTAACATATGTACCATAGAACACCCAATTTTGTATAAAAAGCAACTCCATTTTTTTGTAAGATGAGGAGTCCTCGAGCTTGAGGGACCTAGGTAGCAGGATCATACCAATTTTGGTTATTTTTAGACCTCATTTGGACCCCAAATGACTCAGAGAACCTAATTTTTAATTATGTTGGACACTAGGTTTGAAACCGGTCAAAACTAGTCTAGAAACTATAAAAGGAGCTAGAGAGCCCATTTTTGAGGTTATCTTGCAAGCGATTGTAATTTGTTGGAGAGCTTGTAAGAGTTTACTTGAGTAATAGAGCTTATCTTTTACCTTCCATTGCTTCTCACTTGTCTCTACTATGTGTGTGTGTTTGTGTATGTGTGTGTGCATTTGCATGCTTCTCACCTTCACCATCACTCACCTCACTTGTTCACAATCTTCACATCAACCTATCTCTTCCATGGATTGACAATTAAGGAGGTGGAGCTTCTTGACATTGAATTTATCCTTATCTAGAACAACACCAAATTTGGCACCGTTGCCGGAGATGAGCTCTAGGACGAATGTGAGATGGTAAGAGTATAGTGGGAATTCACATTCAAAGGTAATTAATTTCAATTTTGTGGTTGTTTTTGCATTTCCTTTAGTGTTTTTCACGTTCCCTAAACTGCTCCTTCACCCCTGCATCATCTTCTCGCATCCCAATGAATCAAAAAATTCACCATATCCATCTACTCACCCCATTTTTCGCATTTGCTAATGTGTGTGTATGTGTGTGAGAGAGAGAGAGATCTTGAGGAAGACTCTATGTTTGTGCTTTTGAGTTTTTCATGTAGGAAAGTGCTCCAGTATGTCAGGACAACTCTGAAAAGGTCAAAATCTTCACTTTTTGTCATTTTTGCTGTAGGTCTTAGACCATCGTGATGGTCTGAGAACTTTTCTTTTTTGTGATTAAATAATTGGCATGGTAAAGAGCGCACTTGTGCACAGAGGACGCTGATGCCATTGTGATGCCTCAAGACCATCGTGTCTTGGGACCATCACGATGACTCCCTTGACCCTTGACCATCACGATTGGCTCACGCCCTTGTGAGGACTCCTTAGACTTAGGCCATTGCATCATGTGCACTCCAGACCATCGTGATGACATGCATATTGTTGACCATCACGATGATGTGCTTTGTGCAGACCATCACGAATACCTCCACACCATCATGATTGTGTCATACCATCATGACAGGATGAGATCATCATGATAGGCTGAGACCATTAGATAATTTTGAAGATTTTACAAAGAGAAAAAGGATCCTTAAAAGTCTATATTTGAAAGTGCCTGTCCATTAATGTTAAAGATTGGTCTAAACTTGGATTTTTATGGGTATATTAAGAGTCATCCAAGGGCATCCAAAGCAAGACAAAGGATGGACCTAAGTAAGGCATGGGAAGCACATCTTCTTGGGTAGTAGAGCAATCAACAAACTGGACTTGAGGTTGGAAGAACTCGCAACCCCCTGAGTCAATTGCTAGCTTAGGTTAAGTGCGACTAGTATTGATGATTGGAATAGGACTATGATAGGAACAATTCAAGTACAAGAGCACTAATTTCTCAAGTCCAAGTGTAAGCTGAGAGATTGCGATAATGGAAACCCTAAAGAAAAGAACTTAATTTCAACAGTATGAGAACTTAGACATATAATGGAAAGATGATTCCCAACATATACTTTGAGACAAGACAAGAGTTTAAAAGAAATAAAAATGAAACAAGTGACTAAAAGAAATAAAAACGAAACAAGTGACTGAGAACAAAGAAGTAGTGGTGACGAGAATGCATGTTGAGTGATCACATGAGATAAATTCATGAACCTTAGATTAAAAAAGCACATAGGTAAGACACATTGACCAAGCCTTAGGTCATGAGAAGCAAGTGTGAGAACCACATCACACTCTTGGGCTCAACAACTGAATAGTTAACCATACAATTTGAGCTCAAAGACAAGTTAGTCTGAAATGACTTATATCATGGAGAGATCAGAAGGAGGGTTAATTGTAGCTTATTTAGAAAGACCCAAAGAACCTACAAGACCCAATTACAATATGTCCAAACCAACCACTTAGGTGCTCCCATCCATGAGTATGATTTGAGAAGGTCGGTTGTTCAATTGCACAATCTTGACCAACCCATTGGATTGGAACATCTAGTGGTTAAGTTCAAGAGATATGCCCACTTAGACAAGGAAGGAACAACGTACATCATAACTAATCAGCCTAACCATACTAATGAGTTTGATGTATTCATTATCGAGGTGGAAGCAAGAGCCCAAGGACAAGAGCCATTAAGAGACTAACCTAGGACACCTAGAGGGAAATCAGCATTGACGAGGATGCTTAACCCAGAATGGATCCCTCAAGATAACAAAAGTATTGAGATATTTGTTAATAAGTACACAAATGAATCATTTTGGAGCTATAGGATGGAACAACCAAATGAAATAGGTTCAATCACAATCTACGAATTCAAGGACCCTGATACACTTGGAAAGGTAGTAGACCTAGACAGCACGTCAGAACGAGTGTTCATAGTGTCTGATCATGCAAGACATGCTTACACATGGAGAGGCAAGTTAGTATTCTCCCTATCACAAGAAAACATGAACACTAGTCATCAAGGAGCCGGGACATCCTCAGCCCATGGATCCCAAAAAGAGAAGAACAAGGAAAAGCCACAAGTGAGTTTTACTCACACTTAAGGGAGAGATAGATCAACCATGGAAACTGATAGAATGGAGAGACTGAGAGAACCAAGAATACAAGGTGGCATATATGACGTCCCTCTACCTACACACTGTGAGCACCCAAGAATGTTGAGACCTACCTAGTTAGTGAAGTCGATGAAAAATTACTTTGACGAGACACGAGATCCCTATGACCACATTGCCGAGTTTAAGCAAGTGTTGCAAATGGAGCAAGTGGAAGATATGTTCACACAATACAATACTTTTGGACTCACGTTGAAGAACACAACCTTAGCCTAGTTCCAACCTTTACAACAAAGGAAATTTAGGGACATTCATCGCTTGTTAGAGTCATTCATCATTGAGTTCTCAAGAAGTGGAATCAAGCATAACACTTCCTCATTAATCCATAGTTTCAAACAGAGCCCCCCAGGAAATAGTCAGACTTGCAAGACGTAGGTTTAGATAGTATATTGAGAGATGCCCAATACCAATACTTCCCATACAGCCAAAGCAAGTGTGTTTTTTTTTTGGATGGTCTCTTGAGCTCTAAACTACAATCTTATGTATATCTAAAGGAACCCAAAACTCTAGGGAAATGTGTACAAATTTGTATAGACATTGAGGATAATTTAGGATATGAATTGGAACTTTCAAAGGTCTACAAAGAGTCAGATAGCTCCTCTCAATTATCTTGGAAACATTCTAGCTCCATTTAAAAGACCTTGCTGAGAAGGTGGGTAAAAAACTAGGCATATCTAGCAAACAAATACCTAGGTTAACCTCAATTAAACATTGTTACACCTATGGCGATGACCATATGGAAAATGTATGGCCAAATGTAATGCAACCCCAAGCTAGCCCTAGTGGCCAATACTCCACAATTGAAAGGCGGTACACTAATCACAGAGCACAAGACTGCCCATACAACAAACAAGTAGTTAGATAGAACTACCCACAAGCCTATCCGCAACTAGATAGATACCTAGGTCAGTACAATGCTAAACATCATTACTACATGCCCCCACAAAATTATTCCAATCAGACTCAACCGAGACCTCAACTACTTTTAGCTAAGTAGCCACCCCTGGCCAATGTAATCTTAGACGTCAAATATGCAACCACAAAAGAGAACCTCAGTAGGGCTTTATTACCTTCTTCCCCCCTGATCACTAAAAATGATCCTAACTCTAACATCTTCAATTCCACCCATGTAGATAGCCCACCTGCATGTTACACTGGATTGCCAAAACACATGGAAACATACCACTATGAGAGTCCACCATTGGAACCCAATTGGGAGCCTGATTACACCAATGTAATGTATGCCAACCCTAACCCACGGCCCCAATTGAGACAACCAAGACCATAGGGCCCTAAAGGACCATGTTTTAGGTGCCAAGGAGATCATTATATAAAGGAGTGTCCACATCCTCCCATACTAGAACAATCACAATATTACAACATTCAAGGTTTTTGCATAGAATGTGGTAAAGAGCATGTCATAAGAGATTTCCCTAAGAACCCCACTAATGCCTCTAAAGTGATGCCCATAACGTGATAGGTATTGTGCACACCTCAGACGGATTTGCATTCATACCTATCCAAGCTATAACAAGAGCCCATGCACTATTACAAATTCAACAACCTAACCCTGATAAAATAGCTAAGAATAGTGAAGTTGGAGAGTCTAGTGGAAGAAAAACTAGATCATGGAAGGATTCATGAGAAAGGATCAAGAGGAAACGAAATAAGAAAATAATTGATTTGGAAGGAAGTTTAAATGACACTAGAGCTTAAATCTTAGAATTAACTTCACAAGAGTCGAACTAGGAGACCTTGAACTAGAAATCAGGATCAGTTTTAGGTGAACCCATTCTTGAAATATTAGACATGATGTTTCGAGCATACTAGGCAAGATTAGGAAAAGGACACCATGTAGCCGAATTGAGTAAAAACTATCCATGGGCAGTGTCAGACATTGCTTGATTGCTATGTATGTGACTCTCCTCCCATACATATATAGCCTCTTGTACTCTAAAAATAGCAATGTTCTGGAATGATCTAGTTTCAGCATGTCGCCATCATGCAACACTCATCCCCATTACTACCAAGTACCTTAGGGTATCCCTCGAGCTTGGGACCTTGGTTAGCTAGTCCTTGTCCCTCACACACGTGGACTGATCCGTATGGATCAATGGCATGCTCCTTGTGAATCAATGTCTGACACTCTCTCCCCCTTCTAAAGATCACTGTCCTCAATGATCAATGAGGTAAAGTACTTGCAAACCAGAGGTTCTGATTCCCAAGTAGAGTGAGTAAGTAGTGCACCTCTCCATGCTACTAGATACTCCTAGATGACACGATTACTCAATCGGTTCTATCTCTGATCTAGTATCCTATATGTATATTGATCTGTACTATCACTTTCATGCAAAGAAACAATACCCTCTATTGGATTATCCCTCACATGAAACACTAGATGCACTCTGCAATCTGGAGGAAGCTCTAATCGGTATGCAACTTCACTTAGCTTTTTAACTATCTTCCAAGGTCCACAAAACCTTGGTGAAAGCTTACTACACTTCCATGTGGAGAGCAAAGTAGATCTAGCTGGTACCTGAAGAAAGTCTTTGTCTCCTTCCTCGAAGGATCTAGGAGATCTCGTCCTATAAGCATATTCTTTAGTCCTATCAGCAGCTTGTTGGATCTTGGCTTTAGCTATTTCTACATTTTCTTGGAGGTTCACTAAGAGCTCCAAGGCATTGGGAAATTTCTTTGGCATGCCTATGGTACTGGCAGCATTGGGATTCATGCCATAGTTCATCTCAAAAGGAGACATACCTGTCACCTTGTGAAGTCTATTGTTATAAGCAAGCTCAACTAGTGGCAAATAACTATCCCAATCTATCTATCTCTCAGACATATATGCTCCCAACATGTCATCTAGAATGTGGTTGATCCTCTCACCTGACCAACTAGGATAGTATCATGCTTCCTTTAGGTCTACGATAACCCGACCATGAAGTTCATGGATACACTATCCTAATTATGATCTAGAATCTATAAAGGATGCACAAGACCTAGTGTTTTTAACCTTTTTGCTTTGTTTATTTGACACAGAAAGCATTGTTGAACATAAGTGTGGACATCACGGGCTAATCCAGGCCACCAAAATGTTCTTCTAACAAGCTATATCGTCTTATCAACAGCAGAATGTCCCGTGCAAGACACACCATGGTTATCGTGCATGACTTTTCTTCTCGAATCCCGAGAATATGGTATGCAAACCTTTCCTTTACATTTGACTATTCCATTCTCTTGTGAGAAATTGGAATATGGAATGGACTTGTTCGCTTTGCTAGGTGAAGAAATTGCTGGAACTGCCTCATCTCCTATGATAGAGTCAACACTGATGGCTCGAATAATCTGGAACAAATGTGGATCTTCCACCTGTGCCTCCTTTATCTCTTGAAGCAATGAGCTTTGTAGAATTGTAAAGCTCATTTGATACATTATCCATGATAATGCATCAACAAGTATATTCTCTTTGCCTCTTCTATATATGATTTCCATGTGAAACTCCTGCATGCTCTCAGCCCAACAAGCCTGTTTGCCTCGAAGGTCTGGATGACTACAAAAATACTTAAGTGTATGGTGATCTGTGTCTACCTTAAAGTGTGCACCATAAAGATAGTGTCTTTAGACTTTAAGTGCATGCACCACTGCATACAACTTCTGTTCATGCATTGGAAAATTGCACTGTGCACTACTCTTGCACTGTGCATTGGAAAATTTCACTGTGCACTCCTATTGGTCTCCCATCTTGGCTCAACACTGCCCCTATGGCTATGCCACTATCATCTGTCTCTAACTCAAAGGGTTTTTGTGGATCTCTCACTTTGAGTATAGGACCCTCTAAAAGAGCTTGTTTTAGAGTATCAAAACTCTCTTTCTACTCTTGCTTCCATGCAAATGGAACTTTTCCTTGAAGCAAGTTCATCATAGGCACTGCTATTGATGAATAAGAAGAGATAAATTTCTGATAGAAATCGGAAAGTCCTAGAAATGACCATAACTGCGCCTCATCCTAAGGAGTAGGCCAAGATGATATAACTAAGACCTGCTTAGGATCCATTTGAACCCCATCGACCAATACCACATAGCCTGGATACTCTATCCTTAGAAGAAACAACTGAGTCTTCTCTAGATTAACATACAATTGATTTTCTTTTAAAACATTTAACACTAATCTCAAATGATTTTCATGCTCATGAACAATCCTACTATACACTAACAAAATCAACAACACACTTTCGAATGAATGGACATAACATGTCATTCATTAACATCATAAATGTAGCCAGTGCATTAGTCAAACCAAATGGCATGACCAAGTACTCATAATGACGAAAAGGGGTCCTAAAAGTTGTCTTATATACATCATTAACTCTTACTCTAATCTGATGGTAACCACTTTTTAACTCTATTTTAGTAAATACAACAACTCCACCTAGAACATCTAAAAGATCATCAATCCTAGGCATGGAATATCTGTGTCTCATAGTGATCTTATTGAGTGCTCGGTGGTCGACACACATCCTATAAAATTTCTCTTTCTTTTTCACTAGAAGAACTAGTGCTGCGAAGGGTGAATAGTTGGGTCTAATCAACGCTTTCTACAAGTACTCATCCATGACCTTGCGGACTTCATTTTCATCTTGCAAATGGATTTGAAATGGTGGCCAAGCAATTGGAATCGCTCCCGATACCAATTCGATTCTATGTTCTATGTTTTTGCAAGGAGGCAAACCAGAAGGTATTTCTTTCAAGAACAATTCTTGGAATTCTGCTCTCACTTTTGCTGAAAGTATTGGAGCATTCCAACTAGATTCTCCATGACTACATGAATCCATCATAATGCACAATGAATGCGTAAAATAAAGAAAATAGATGTACTTACAATCAATCTTAAGCAACTTGAAAGCATTTACCAATCTCATCTCTTGGACATTTGGTTCTCTAGGTATCATTAATCATCTCCCCTCATGCTCAAACTGATACACATGTGAAGCAAAGTCAATGACTAGTCTTTTCCTCGCATGCCACGTCTTACTAAGGGCTACATCCAAATGTGCTAGTCTCGCTATCTCAAAATTTAATCTGTCCTTATAGGACTAGAATTGAATAGGTAGATCAGCAACATATAAATCCCATGTCTTAGTTCCCTTCCCATTGGCTAACTCTACTATGTAGGCATACTCTGATTGCACAATTTCTAGATGTAATCTCTTGACTAGTCAAGAACTAATGACATTATGTGTCGATCCAGTGTCAAAGAGTACCTTGACAGGTTGTCCGTCCATGAATCCCCTCATGACTATGAGTTTTGTGTCGACAAACTAATATCCTTTCTGGGCCACTAATGAAATCACGTCTAGCACAATCGGGACCTTCTTTGTGATCGTCATGGCCACTATGGGGATGATAATGGTGATGGGGGATCTCCAAATTCATCATCATCATGACTCCCATCTTGAGTGGGATTTATGACTATGGTAGTTGCTATCTACTTTTTCTTACAACAATCCTTCAATAGGTGCTGCCCTAAACACCCATAACATAATCCTTCTTTCATTGCCTTCTCTTTCTGATGAGGGGTAAGTATGGACTTATTATAAGCCCTCTCAGCCACTGATCGAGCTAGGAGTAGATATGTGGAAGGATCGATTGACTTTAGACCATGAGGATCTGTGACCCTAGAAACCTATGCCCCTATGGCCATCCTCATAAACTAAAGCCATTTCCATAGCATGTGCCAAGGGCTGCCATCTCTCCTTCCTCACTAATGGTCTAATAGTTTCCCTAAGTCCCAAGATAAACTTGTGGACTTGGAGGAACTCTGGGATAGTATCAGGAACTTTAAGAAGAACCTCTCTGTACTGATCTACATACTCCTGAACTCTATCATTCTTCTAAGTGATGAAGAACCAGGTGTCTCATGCTCTAGACCTCTCATCAGGCAGTACAAAATTATTATAGAACAAGACCTTGAATTGATCCCAAGTCTTGGGCTCTTTCTTATCTTGTTCCATCTTATGCCACCACCTATGGGTGACGTCCATAAGGTTATAAATGGCTTACTGAATCTTGTGTCTATCATCCAAGATATGACACAAGGGGAGGCAGGGCTCCCACTTGTAGAGCCAGTGCTCAATAGCATCAACAGTCCTAGCACTAGTCGAACCATGATATCTTGGTGGCTTAAGATCTTTAAGCTGCCATCTGGCCTCTCTGACTAGGATGCTATCTCTAGGGATATCCGGATTTTGATGCTCATCTAGAGGATTAACGTCCATCCTTCATCATCATCATAGTCGCTTTCACTCAATGTAATTGCCTCATTCATTGCTAGAGTTTCCTCTGCCACATCTTGTATATCCTCGTTTTGTGGCAAAGGAAAACGTCTTCTTCTAACCAGTTGAATAAAACTGTCCTTGAACTCTGGTTTTGCTATGGAAAACACTTGCTCAAGTGACATCGTTACTTGACTTTTTAGAAGAATGTCATTTAAAATCTCTCTAGCATCATTTTTCTTTTCGAGCTCAGAAATCATAATAGCACGTGGAGCTCTTCTACTCTTTTTTTTTCCTTTTTCCTCATTTTGCTTTTGATCCTCTTTATTTTCAGGTTTAGAGGTTTCTTTTTCCGATTTCTTCTGTTCTTCTTGTGATTGAACATTTTCATCAGTCGGCTTTTTGACTTCCTTTATCATTTTTCTCTTTTCTTCTTGAAATAAATTTGATTCATCAAACTGAACTTTTTTGTTAGTTTTCTTTTCATCTTCTCTTGTTTGCCTCCTAGTCACTCTTCTATCACCTTCTTCTACATCGTCCTGCACATCTTCTTGTCTCCGTTTTTCCTCAACATTGGCAATGTGAGAAAAAACGGAAGATTGATCTACAGGAGATTTCCATGCAATTTTGTACATTATTTCATCTCGAGCTCGTACCAGTGCCTCTATTAAATATGGATTTTGGTTAGGCGTTAAAGGAGGCCTATCCTCGACCGGCTCTAGTCTCGCAGCCGAAGTACTGGTAGTTGCATCTGAGACTGTTAAATTTTCATAAAACTTTTTCATCCCTCCTTTGCCCCAATTGACGGAAAAAGGAAGACGTGACCTAAACTCACATAATCTTCTATCTATTTCCACAACTAATTGATTCGCCTTAGCACTTTTTAATTCTTCACAAACAAATGATGCATGCTCCTGACTATCGCACCAAACATAGCGTTTCCCGCCAGTCCCTCTTTTCTCATTATTTCTTTGAAAGGGTGGCTGTGAAACAAACAGTGGAGCTGGTTGTGGAGCAAACTGAGGAGTTGGCTGGAAGACTGGTTGAGGTGGAACATACTGAGGCATAACTAGTTGAATAGGCGGTGCTTGCCCTACACCACTATTGCTAGCCCCTGGATCATTAAAGCTCATGGAATAAACTTGTTTATTCAAATTTGCAACCTCTTTTGAAAGAGATGCTTGCATGCTCATGACATTTTCCATTTGCTTACATAGAATATCCAGTTGAAATTCTATGGGAGCTTTAGTGGCAGCTGAATTATTAGCCGTAGCCATAGTAGTAGGCATTGGCATATCAACTTGCCTTGTAGTAGGAATCTCTCTAGGTTGAGAAACATTAGGTTTAGCATACAAAATCGTTTGCCTTTGCTTCATTTGAGCAACAACCTCTATCTCTTTTTTGACCTTTTCCCAGTCATCAGTTAACCCATACCTTGTTCCTGGCTCCTCAATTCGTTTTTCAATTTCAGCCCTATCCTCAGGATTAAGTATCTTAAGACAATATATAATTACATATGGGTTTATAGCATTTCTATCATCTTCGGGAAGTTGAGCCAGACGTCTCATAAACTCACCGTGAAGATGAGTTAAAGACTCATTGCTCTTAACAGTGTTTAACCAATGCAGAAAACCTTCCCGACTGTGCTGGCTAAAATCCTCGAGATAAAACAATTTATGTAGTTCTTTTCTAAATTCCTCCCATGTTTTTTCAGCATGCTCTTGTATAGATTCTAGAATTGAACTAGAAACAACACGACTAAAGTATTTAACTAAAACATCTTCAGGCAATCCCTGGATTTGCACTTGCTCTTCAAATGCATCCAGGTATTCCGTAATGTTCAATCAAGTAAATTTTCCTTTTTCTTTTAGAATAGCTTGAACTGTACGAGTTCCTTGCTTTTCTATCATCATGTTCTTGAACATCTCCTCCATTTTGTGTTCTTGATAACGCCTCGAATGGAGAAGAAGGTCCCTAATAGCCGGATCTAATTGCTCTCTAAACTGCCTACATCTATCACTAGTTGATAAAGCGAGGGATGGCTTTACCCTAGTCCTAGGCTTTACTAATACTAATCTTCTTTTCTAAAATATTTTTGATTTCAAAAACCTAAATTTTGATTTATCTCTTATACTTGCTCTTTTAGAACTTGTTTTTTAGAGCTTTTAAAATTTTTTAAACTTCTTCAATTTTAAAGGATTTTTTTATAAGGTATTCTTTATAAACTAGTTTTTCTTGATTTTGAGTCTTTTAGTTTACTATTAATTTCTTTAAAATTAATTTCTTAAGAAATAAAAGCATTAACTATAAGTCAAAAGAAACCCAAATTTAAACTATTTTTATGCTAAAAGCTTTTTTATGCAATGAAAATAAAACAAACAATCTTTCTTTTTCAAAAATTAAAATCTTTTCTTTTTGATGATGCAAAAATAATAACTCTTCCTAAAATCTAAAATGCAGATATTTAAATGATTTAAGTAAAAATTATATTTATTAGACACAAAAGAAAGATTTAAATACTCTTTTAATGCAAATATGAAAGTGCTTAAATCCTAGTGCAAATGAAAACAACTTTTCTTTTTAAGTGATGTGTGTAAACTAAAGATAAAGAAAAAAAACACCTTACTTGATGATTGCTTGTTGAAGAGGCTCTAAAGTGAACGTGAAACAATCATAAACACAAAACTAAAGTGATTGTGAATGTCTTGTTTCTCTTGAATATTGATGGAGGGGAAATGAAATGACGAAGCTCCACCGGTTCGAAATCCTTCGTCCCGTGGAGGCGCTCAGGTCATACGACCAGCCCTGAACACCAAGGAAAAAAAGGAAATAGCAAATTCTTCTCGTTTTGTCACAACTTCTATCTTCACTTTTCCTTCAAGAACAAGAAGAAGATAAAATTAGAAATTTAAATTAAAACTGAAAATGCAACGTAAGTCCTAGGCACACTATCGTCACGCTTCACGTCGGGTTCACCAAGGTTGTCATAGAGGGGTGTGAAGGGAGATTGACGTTCATCTAAAAGAATCACGCTAACCTAACCGTGTGACTGCACGCAGGGTGGTTCTAAGTATGCTTAGGGTCTTGGGTTGATTTTGCAATTTAGGAGTGATAAAGGCTATAGGTTTCTAATCTATTGGAGTATAATCTAGAAACTAAGATTCAAAAGAACTATCTAATTTTTTATTTGTCATAACAAATTTTCTTATCCTTGCTAAATGTATAGACATATGAAAGTTCAAAATAAAATCTTAATTATATCGAAAAGTGGAAGTGCTAGAAATCTTTAGGATTTAAGCCTATACAAAAGCTTATCATAAGTGCTAATACAATCTCTTATAAATAATCCTATACAAATTAATAGTTCTAGATGATCATAAAAAAAAAACTTCAATCTTCAAATGTCGTAATTTTGTAAACTTGAAATCTCGTATTCTCCTTTGCAATCTCTTCCATGATCTGAAAAAGAAAAATCATTAGAGAGACATAAGTATGCTTTAATAAATATAAACACTCATTTAATATTTTAACATTCAATACATAAGTTAAACGTAAACTAACATTTGTATACAAACTTTTTTTAACTTCTTATCTTTAATGCTTATGTAAATATTTACTTAAATGAAAGTAAACATACATTTGATTCCATACAAATATGCATCATACAATACTTCAACATTTCTTATACATTCATGTATATCATTATATTTTCATGCATACATGCACTTCCACATCATATGCTTATATTTCACTTATGCACATGCATACACTCATTCATGTATACATGCATACTAACATGCATGCACATGCACATACATAACATACATGCATATGTACTATGCACATGCATACACATGCTAATTCTATCTTAACATGTACATGCAACACATTTACTTATGCATACACACACTTATATGCACATGTATAAACTCTAATATAGACATGCACTCTTACATGTATATATGCAAACACACTTCACATGCAACATGTATAACATGCTAACACATTCTAAATATGCATACATATACTATACATATGCGAATCGTATCTACATTACATAGACATCATGCACTTATGCATACACCCTAATTTATAGGCATACATCTCTAATATTTATGCATACATTACTTATTATTGCATACATGTTCTTCACCTTCCTATCTTAATTGCATATACATACACTATATATGTAAATGTACACATGCATACTTATGTTCATATACATATGCTCACTACATGCACATACATATACTTATGCATATGCATCTTTCTCTCTCTCTTTCTTTCTCTCTCACTCTCTCTTATGTGTGTGTGTGTGTGTGTGTGCGTACGCATATGCATGCGTTTGTATGCATGATGTGGGTGCCCACGTTTCCATGGATAATAGAACAACGGATAGATGTATCGCTTCTGACGCAGTGGAAACATACTTTAATCTGCCAGGCATTGTAAGGAAAAATAACATGTGGACCAGGAACCATAACTAAAAAATAGCTTAAGATTCAGTGCTAAATGACCGGCCGATTAAGGTAGATAGAGAAAAAGAAAGGACTCCAGTTTGTGCAGCATATCTAGTAGAAAGATCAAAGTCGTTAACAATTCCTAGACCGGTACAAATGAGCATTTAATGAATAAATAGGTAGTAAACTTTGCTACACTATTGACATGAACTTTATGAACTGGATCATACCTCTTATACCCATAATCTCAATAATAAGGCTTTTTAATCAACAAACAAGCCAAACAAGCACGTTAGAAGTAATTCAACTGTACGTAAGTAACTTTTTCTTTCACTAACATCAATCCTTGTACAGTAGCAACATTTACATTGCAGATGCCTCACAACAAACATGCATTATCATGCAAGAAGCGTCATATTGTTCTCAGACACACGGCACTTTCCCATTGGTGACAGCGTGAACTTGACGTGCATCTGTGCTGGAAACATAACATGTCCGGAATGGATTCCTTAAAACTTTTGGTCATATGCAACTCAGTAATATGAAAATACAGCTGAGTTGTGTGTATTAACAACTACAGCTAATGGAAATTAGAAGGGTAGAATACGAAAAAAAATCTCTCTTTTTTGACAACCATATTCCTATGCGAGCGCGGGGTTTTAGTCCTCTCCCTCTCTTACACCATTCATCGGTTTACTATGCTATACGATAAAATATTGGCAAGGCATGTAGATCACCAATATAATATTGCAAATTCGTCGAGAAATGCAGTTATACCCACATGCCATATAACAAACTACGTCATAGCAAGTCTAAAGTAAAACGTGCTGCAGGAATGAAATGGAGTAGGCATAATTGCTTAGATGGCTACGAGCTTAAACTTATCATAGCATGTCTAGGAATATCCATATTTCAACCCGGGTCTTGCAGAGAAGGTAATGAAAGTACTTTACTTTTATTTTCATATTGACCCCAAATTTGGGTTCTCTCAACTTATGATGCTGCAATCAATGAAGAGCTTGCCCCTAAAATCACTCGGAACTCGGATACGTGAAACACACCTTTTGTATATGTACAGGCCGATACAGAGCATCTAATGACTTCCACCATTCTTTGCACTGGTTTTTCCAGCCTACTTACTGATGTGCGAGCAACATCTACAGTATCACTATCACATCTGGTTATTGACTCGATCTAGATGCTATTGGAGGGGAAAAACTATGGAGCCCTTTCATGGGAGAACGCAAATATTCCACAGAATCAAAAGAATACCTGCAAGATCTGATACGAGGAGAGCCAAACTCTAACAAAACATCTTTCCTTCTCTCCTCACTCTTATGCAAAGTAAAATGTGAACACAGCCGATTAATTTATGTTACTCTGCTTAATAAAGAATGGCTTTGCTCCAGCTAGAGACCGATGTAATTCTATTTAGAAATGCATCAGCAAAGCTTTAAAGAGTGCAGCATAGGTAGAACAGCAGGTAGAATAGATGATTAATTTTCTAAGTATACCCGATGTTCCAGCATCTCTTCTTTTCAAAATTATTCTCTCTCTCATTGAGTTTAACCTACTTCCGCCTCAGAGCACTCTCTTCTACAAATTACACGCTTGCAGCTGATTGGAGAAAAGGAAAAAAATCTCTCACGTTGTATACATGTATTACCATATCATAGAAGACCTCTTCATTCAAACAAAGCATGCAGCTTAGTATGCAGGGGAATCACTTGGACAGCTCGCCTATAAGGGATCATTGATAATCAAGATCAATGAGCATGATGCAACAACATGCTTAGCAATTTCATATCATTCGCCATGGTAGCACCTGAGCTCAACACTATTAATTAATATTCAGTGAAATTTATTTCTCTCTGTTGAATACCATGACTGCACAACCTGAGAAAGCTTAGAACGCTACATCAATCGTGCTGAACTAGAGGGAGACACATATCAATAATGCATATGCACTAAACATTAATAGGATAACTATCGATTCTGAAACGGCCTATGTAATATTTGTGCTGCGCTAGTACTGTATGCTTGATAGATTCTAAAGTTATTTGATAAGCACAATCGAGCTGAGTTGACACATATCCAATGGTGAACATGTCACAGAATTCTTTTTCTCTCTCTATTCTTGCATACATAGAATCAAAAGATTATGCATGCATGATCTTGGACCGTCATTAAAAAAAATGGGGATGACTAAAACATTCTGCAGAAGCTGCGAGGGGAGGGGGAAAAGAAGAAAACAAAACTCCTTCTCTCCCCTCTCTCTATTACAGATCTATATCTCTTTCAGACCTCAAACGTGAATGCACACCGATGCTCGTAGAAATTCGGGAAGCAAAGAATAAGGCTCCCTCTTTCTATTACAAGTCAGACATATCTAGCATTCTCTTAATCATCTAGAAGAAAGGCAAACAAACAGACTCTCTTCCTCTCTCTCTCTCTCCCTACTATTGTCGGATTTCACGCACAAGTTCAAACATGTCTTTCAACGTCTAACGTAGTCCAGGCACTTCACCTTCTTTGATTCACATCACACATAATAAACAAAGAGTTAAGAACCGAAGCGCGAGGAGGAAGATAAAGCGTTGCTAAAAAAAAAACTGTCGAAGAAAGAAGGAGCAGAGGAAGGAGATATGGTGAAATCTCCTCCTCAAACTCCCCTTTGCCCTTCTCTTTTTCTCTGTTAGCAACACCCCGTATCTATTTTTTACCGCCTCATTCACTCTCTCTCTCTCTCTCTGAGTTACACACAACAACGAAAAACAAATGAGAATGACATGAAGAAGATAAAGAAATGATTTATACCTGAAAAAGAAAAATCATTAGAGAAATTTCTTCAGCGAATTGAGATATATATACATATTCATATACGCGTGGATTCCTTTTTTGCAATAGCCACATGTCAACTCATGCACACTAAAAGTTGCACGTGTCAGTTTTACCTTTTATTTCCATGCAAACAGATACACGTACATATGATTCATAAAACTTGAGAGATTATAAGTTTTTTAACTTATATTAATATAGATATTACTTGTTAAAATAAGAAAATGATATTTTACCTATATTCTTCATAGTGATTCATACTCCTAAACCATACAAAGAGTTAATAACTCACACTTATTTTATTACGAGTATACATCTAATCATAACGATATTGGTAAGCTAATGCTAATGCAATCATGATCTCATAAACACATAGAAGATATAAAATGAAGATTGAAAATATTGATCAATTATCCCTTTTTTCTGAATACGATTTCTTGTTTTTCTTGCAGGTAACCAAGGGAAGAATTTAGTCAATCGAAATCAATGCATTACAGAAATATGTGGGAGAAATATCAATTAATCAACTCTAAAACAAAATATTTTTATTTTTCCATATGACAATTAAAGTGAGGAAATCCTTCCGACATCTGCCCCCACCAAACCTGCACATCGCACTCGATGGGCCAACCTGTAGTTCAAGAGAAAGCAATATCAAATTCTTTGATAAAATCTATAATTTATCTCTAAATTATATTATAAAAAATGCTTCTATTTTCTAATTATGTTTCTGATAATAAAGAAAATTTCTAAAATTACATAAATATGAATTAGAAATCGTTTCGATCGATGCATATAGTCAAAAATACAAATTTAGAAAATCCTATAAAGGTTATTTAGATAATTGAGGTACTTACCATTCCATTAACCCTGTTCTTAAGGAAAATTTGATTTATATAAGCATGCTTTCTTTTATTTCCTAGACGTCCGCTATAAGATGCATCTAACTAACTCTTCTGCAGAAAACCTCCGCCTCATATAGCCCGCATAATATTTTAGAAGCGGTTTCGAGATCACAACTGAATCATATTTTTCTTTTTCTATTCTTTTGTATTCTCTTTTCTTTTAATTGCAGTAGCCATTAATATACTGCTTGATGTTCTCATTTTTCTCTTTTCTTAATTTTTCTTCGCAACTTTTTTGTTTAAGGGGAAAGGCTTAACCCCTAATCAGAGCAGAGGATCTAGAAATTTGCTACAGCTAGAATTAGGATCTCATTAGACGGGTTCATAAAGTAAAGAATTCTACTAGTATAAAGTAAATTTCTCTTTTACTAGGGATCGCAGTTCAAGTTTTCCGCTCTCCTATCTTCACAACGCATTACAAGTTCTCTAAATCAGACTTTCAACCTATATGCATATTCCTACTTTAATTTCTCGTTCATTATTTACATAATTTTAATAAATTCCCTCTTTATATCAGAAACAAAGAAAATCCCTATTTATGAATGCATGAAAAAGAAAAATTGTTATAAACAGTAAAGAATAATTAGAATGAAGTCACCTGGTTATTCTTCATCTTCATCTTCGTCCTCTAAAAAGTCTTCATCCAATTCGAATTTATTGCTTTTTCTTCTTCTAAATAGCTTGATTCTTTTCCCTGCAATCAAGTTTCTTAATATAGAACCATCGAATTCACGTAATTTATATGTACCTGTTTCATAAACTGAAACAACAACATAAGGTCCGAACCAACGTTTAGTTAGTTTCCGACGTGCATCATATTGAGTATCAAACGTACTATCATACACAAGCACCCAGTCACCACTCTCTATTGGTTGCGGCCTTAGTCTATGTTTCTTATCAAAATATAATTTATTTTTCAATCTAGATGTTTTTAATTTTTTTATTGCTTCTTTAAGATTTTCATTCCCTTGTTTTAATTGCTTAATTCTAAGTGTTAATAAATCTTCTCTTGAAATATTATCCTTCCAACCTAGACTCATCCAATTAACTATTTGAGTATGAACAGGAAATAATGGTTTCTGACAGTACATGAGTTCAGCCGGCATAAAACCAGTTGTTCTCGTGTACGTCATTCTATCAGCCCAAAGAGAAAATGGGAGATATTTTCGCCATTGAACAATATCTCCATGGCAAGCTTTAGAAATGGCCTTCACTATGGAAGGATGCCCTCGTTCTATTTTGCCATTTGCTTCTGGATTATAAGCAGTCGTAAGAACAATCGAACCCATGTTGTGCAAAGAATTCTTTTGTCTCTCTCGCATCTAACTCACCTCTATCCGCTACTACTTTTTCTATATATCCAAATCTGGATAGTACTTCTTCCAAAAGGAATACACATACATTATAATTAGTATTGGAACAAAGCGCTCTACCCTCGACGTGATTTGTCAAATCCTCTCGTGCAAGAACGATGTATCTCATGCCACTATTGCTTTTAGGCATGGTCACAAGGTCGACTACCCACCTGTAATGAATACTAGGTGGATAGGTCGGGTGAAGGGGGTCTCTATGCTTGACAGAGGAATGTAACTGGCACATACTACAAGTGTTTACAAATTCTTTGACAGTTACATACATCCTCGACCACCAGTAGCTTTCCCTAATCTTTTCATATGTAGCAACTATGACCAGCCCAAAGGCTTTCGTGCATCTCTTGCATAACTTGCACTTGAAAAACCTTCAAACCTAGAACTCTTTGAGGGTTTTGAACCTTTCCTCTCGCGTGCCTCCAAAGATCTCCATCCTTCAAGAAGAAGTTAAAAGACTTCTTTCTGATGTTCCGGAATTGATTTGAAGACTAGCTTGGGGAAGGTTGAAATGAACTCAGATAGTTTCCTATATCTCGCCACTCTCCTTCATAATCGTTTTCTCTAAATCTCTCATATGTATAGGTAGATGTTTCATAATTTATTAAATTAATATGATTATTTAATGCTTCACTATCATTGTCGAATTTTGCTCTTGAAAGCATATCAACAACAGTGTTATGTTTACCGGCTATATGTACAAAAGCAGGATTAATGAATTTAATAAAGGCTATCCATCGTAGCATAGCTATGTCTGGAGAGGAACAATTAGCTATTAAACCTATTAACGGAAGACAATCAGTTTCTACTATTACATTAGCCCCTATAAAGTACTCTTTATCTGTTTTTAAAGCTGTAACTAATCCCCATAATTCTCTCTTAATTTGCGGGTAATTCTTTTGAGTATCATGAAGAATCTTCGCTCCAAAGCGAACTACGTACCTTTGCTCCTTGTCATCATCCTATCGAATGACCCAGCCTATACCAATAGGATTAGTGTCAACGGTTAGGATTACAGGCTTATTTCCTGTATAGTCAATACGTTTCAAAATAGGAGCATTGATTAGCAATTGCTTTAGACGTCTCATTGTTCTAGAATGCTCATTAGTCCAAAAGAATTTCTTTCTTTTTCTCAATAAATCATAAAGCGGATTTGTTACATGAGCAAAGTGAGGGATCCAGATGACATAGAAAACACATGCACCTAGGAATCTCCTTACTTCACTAACATTGTGACATCTCTCAGAAATCCTACTAATGGCATCAATTTTTTCTGGATAGGGCCTACGACCATAATGGCCACATAAATGCCCAACTATCAGCATTTCATTAACACCAAAAGTTGATTTCTCTAGGGAGAAAGTTAGTCCAACCTTTTCAAATCTTTCAAATATCTTTTCACAATCTGAAATATGGTTAGAAACAAACTTTCTGCAACCAGACGAATCTAAACTTTCATCTTTTTCTGTTTCCACACACCCTTTTATTGGAATGTCATCAATAAAAGGCATCGTCACTTTTGGTATAAAGTCGTGTAGGACCAGATTCATAGCATTCATCATGTGTGCCACAGAATTCGTGGCTCCTTGTGGTAAAGTACACATGCGTACTAACCCCAAAGGAGTCTTCATTGTGGTCAGATCTCGACTCTCAATTGCTAATTGAAACTGATCATACCCTGAATACAGGTCTCCCATTGAATGGATGGAATGACCGGCAAATGCCTCGGGAAACTCATCTACAATGGGTCCCGTTCCTACATTCCTAATAGTGACTTTATTCACAGGCTGCAGATCTTGAATAAAGCGTAGCTTCCTGTTCTTTTTAGTACAGTGAACCACCTATTGGAATATGGTGCTAAAGACGGTTCCAAGATTCTCATGGAAATCTTCTCCTTTAATAGTCTCATTAGCTCAGGTAAGTGAGCCTTTGGGACTGGAATTGGACGAAGATTCCAAGGAATGTGTGGTACAGTGAAAATAATCATCGCAGCTACTAACTTTGGGTCTGCACATCCTATCTCGTTTGGGAATAAGGAAAAAGCTTTACCATGACGAACAATCATCTTGGTAAACTGCTCTTTTTCAATTTGAGAAAGAAATTCATCACCAAATTTAATATATTTCTTACTCTTATCAGTAAATATGTGACCTATCTTAGATCGATCTCTAAGAATTGGGTCATTTGATACTTGCCGAAATATATCGTGACTATCTTTGGGTAAGGGTTGAGCTACAGGTTTTATTTTCTTTTCTACAGTCTTGTATTTGATTTCTATGCTAACTTCATGTTCTAGGATGAATTCACTAATAATTTCATACTCTTGAATAGAGTTAAGAATTATTAGATTTGATTCTAAATTTTCATGAGAAATATTATCTAACTCTTCTAATAAAGTAGAACTTTTTGAGAGTTCAATTATACATTCAATTTTTTCATCTGGTAAAATTAATCCTGATTTTCTAATATAATTTTCATTTTGTTTTTTAAATATTTTTGTAAGTTTTTCTTTTGTAATAAGTTGTAAACTAGTCGTAGAGGTACAAACTAAAAAATCTTCAAATTTATGTACATCATTAAGCGAGATATCAAAACAATGTCCACTATTGTCCCGCCCAATAGTGGATTCTAACCGAAATTTTGATCATAATATGCCCCATATTCTCTCACAGCTGGTGAATCATCACATATATGACTGATTGAGTCAATGGGGTTTCTTCTTAAGTTCTTTCTATTTCTAGTGTGGTCTGGGCGCACTGTCATACCTTGCAAAGAATCCATCCCTGATTTAGATCGAATTCTCACATATGCTGACCCGTCGTTCATTGCTTTTGTTTCCATTCTCATTTTAGCTATAAATGGCTGCCCGAGAATCACTTCATACGAACAATTATCTTGAACAAAGAAGTGAAACTCTTCTCGAACACCACCTATCATTATAGGCACATTCGCACATGCTCCTAATAATATGCCAGAGCCATTGTCAGCTGTTCTCATCCGCCAACCGTGCTCTTTATCGATTGGCCATCTAAATTTGTCAAAAAACTTCTTTGAAGTAACGTTTATCTCTGATCCCGAGTCAATGAGAGCTAGAGCCAAACAGAAATCTTTCTCATCTCCGATTCTTATTTTCACTTCTGGTGTGCCTCATGCCCAGAAGGTAGAATCGAATTTACTTTCACTCTTTAACATCTCTTCATCAGGCTGTATATGTCCTAGAAAATTTCTATTTACACTACCTGTTGCAAATTCTTCATCATCATCATAGTCGCTTTCACTCAATGTAACTGCCTCATTCATTGCTAGAGTTTCCTCTGCCACATCTTGTATATCCTCGTTTTGTGGCAAAGGAAAACGTCTTCTTCTAACCAGTCGAATAAAACTGTCCTTGAACTCTGGTTTCGCTATGGAAAACACTTGCTCAAGTGACATCGTTACTTGAATTTTTAGAAGAATGTCATTTAAAATCTCTCTAGCATCATTTTTCTTTTCGAGCTCAGAAATCATAATAGCACGTGGAGCTCTTCTACCCTTTTTTTTCCTTTTTCCTCATTTTGCTTTTGATCCTCTTTATTTTCAGGTTTAGAGGTTTCTTTTTCCGATTTCTTCTGTTCTTCTTGTGATTGAACATTGTCATCAGTCAGCTTTTTGACTTCCTTTATCATTTTTCTCTTTTCTTCTTGAGATAAATTTGATTCATCAAACTGAACTTTTTTGTTAGTTTTCTTTTCATCTTCTCTTGTTTGCCTCCTAGTCACTCTTCTATCACCTTCTTCTACATCATCCTGCACATCTTCTTGTCTCCGTTTTTCCTCAATATTGGCAATGTGAGAAAAAACGGAAGATTGATCTACAGGAGATTTCCATGCAGTTTTGTACATTATTTCATCTCGAGCTCGTACCAGTGCCTCTATTGAATATGGATTTTGGTTAGGCGTTAAAGGAGGCCTATCCTCGACCGGCTCTAGTCTCGCAGCCGAAGTACTGGTAGTTGCATCTGAGACTGTTAAATTTTCATAAAACTTTTTCATCCCTCCTTTGCCTCAATTGACGGACAAAGGAAGACGTGACCTAAAGTCACATAATCTTCTATCTATTTCCACAACTAATTGATTCGCCTTAGCACTTTTTAAGTCTTCACAAACAAATGATGCGTGCTCCTAACTATCACACCAAACATAGCGTTTCCTGCCAGTCCCTCTTTTCTCATTATTTCTTTGGAAGGGTGGCTGTGAAACAAACTGTGGAGCTGGTTGTGGAGCAAACTGAGGAGTTGGCTGGAAGACTGGTTGAGGTGGAACATACTGAGGCATAACTGGTTGAATAGGCGGTGCTTGCCCTACACCACTACTGCTAGCCCCTGGATCATTAAAGCTCATGGAATAAACTTGTTTATTCAAATTGGCAACCTCTTTTGAAAGAGATGCTTGCATGTTCATGACATTTTCCATTTGCTTACATAGAATATCCAGTTGAAATTCTATGGGAGCTTTAGTGGCAGCTGAATTATTAGCCGTAGCCATAGTAGTAGGCATTAGCATATCAACTTGCCTTGTAGTAGGAATCTCTCTAGGCTGAGAAACATTAGGTTTAGCATACAAAATCGTTTGCCTTTGCTTCATTTGAGCAACAACCTCTATCTCTTTTTTGACCTTTTCCCAGTCATCAGTTAACCCATACCTTTTTCCTGGCTCCTCAATTCATCTTTCAATTTCAGCCCTATCCTCAGGATTAAGTATCTTAAGAAAATATATAATTACATCTGGGTTTATAGCATTTCTATCATCTTCGGGAAGTTGAGCCAGACGTCTCATAAACTCACCGTGAAGATGAGTTAAAGAATCATTGCTCTTAACAGTGTTTAACCAACGCAGAAAACCTTCCCGGCTGTGCTGGCTAAAATCCTCGAGATAAAACAATTTATGTAGTTCTTTTCTAAATTCCTCCCATGTTTTTTCAGCATGCTCTTGTATAGATTCTAGAATTGAACTAGAAACAACACGACTAAAGTATTTAACTAAAACATCTTCAGGCAATCCCTGGATTTGCACTTGCTCTTCAAATGCATCCAGGTGTTCCGTAATGTTCAATCCAGTAAATTTTCCTTTTTCTTTTAGAATAGCTTGGACTGTACGGGTTCCTTGCTTTTCTATCATCATGTTCTTGAACATCTCCTCCATTTTGCGTTCTTGATAACGCCTCGAATGGAGAAGAAGGTCCCTAATAGCCGGATCTAATTGCTCTCTAAACTTCCTAAATCTATCACTAGTTGATAAAGCGAGGGATGGATTTACCCTAGTTCTAGGCTTTACTAATACTAATCTTCTTTTCTAAAATATTTTTGATTTCAAAAACCTAAATTTTGATTTATCTCTTATACTTACTCTTTTAGAACTTTTTTTTTAGAGTTTTTAAAAATTTTTAAACCTTCAATTTTAAAGGGTTTTTTTATAAGGTATTCTTTATAAAATAGTTTTTCTTGATTTTGAGTCTTTTAGTTTACTATTAATTTCTTTAAAATTAATTTCTTTGAAGAAATAAAAGCATTAACTATAAGTCAAAAGAAACCTAAATTTAAACTATTTTTATGCTAAAAGCTTTTTTATGCAATGAAAATAAAACAAACAATCTTTCTTTTTCAAAAATTAAAATCTTTTCTTTTTGATGATGCAAAAATAATAACTCTTCCTAAAATCTAAAATGCAGATATTTAAATGTTTTAAGTAAAAATTATATTTATTAGACACAAAAGAAAGATTTAAATACTCTTTTAATGCAAATATGAAAGTGCTTAAATCCTAGTGCAAATGAAAACAACTTTTCTTTTTAAGTGATGTGTGTAAACTAAAGATAAAGAAAAAAAACACCTTACTTGATGATTGCTTACTGAAGAGGCTCTAAAGTGAACGTGAAACAATCCTAAACACAAAACTAAAGTGACTGTGAATGTCTTGTTTCTCTTGAATATTGATGGAGGGGAAATGAAATGACGAAGCTCCATCGGTTCGAAATCCTTCGTCCCGTGGAGGCGCTCAGGTCATACGACCAGCCTCTCAACACCAAGGAAAAAAAGGAAATAGCAAATTCTTCTTGTTTTGTCACAACTTCTATCTTCACTTTTCCTTCAAGAACAAGAAGAAGATAAAATTAGAAATTTAAATTAAAACTGAAAATGCAACGTAAGTCCTAGGCACACTATCGTCACGCTTCACGTCGAGTTCACCAAGGTTGTCATAGAGGGGTGTGAAGGGAGGTTGACGTTCATCTAAAAGAATCACGCTAACCTAACCGTATGACTGCACGCAGGGTGCTTCTAAGTATGCTTAGGGTCTTGGGTTGATTTTGCAGTTTAGGAGTGATAAAGGCTATAGGTTTCTAATCTATTGGAGTATAATCTAGAAACTAAGATTCAAAAGAACTATCTAATTTTTTATTTGTCATAAAAAATTTTCTTATCCTTGCTAAATGTATAGACATATGAAAGTTCAAAATAAAATCTTAATTATATCGAAAAGTGGAAGTGCTAGAAATCTTTAGGATTTAAGCCTATACAAAAGCTTATCATAAGTGCTAATACAATCTCTTATAAATAATCCTATACAAATTAATAGTTCTAGATGATCATAAAAAAAAAACTTCAATCTTCAAATGTCGTAATTTTGTAAACTTGAAATCTCGTATTCTCCTTTGCAATCTCTTCAATGATCTGAAAAAGAAAAATCATTAGAGAGACATAAGTATGTTTTAATAAATATAAACACTCATTTAATATTTTAACATTCAATACATAAGTTAAACCTAAACTAACATTTGTATACAAACTTTTTTTAACTTCTTATCTTTAATGCTTATGTAAATATTTACTTAAATGAAAGTAAACATACATTTGTTTCCATACAAATATGCATCATACAATACTTCAACATTTCTTATACATTCATGTATATCATTATATTTTCATGCATACATGCACTTCCACATCATATGCTTATATTTCACTTATGCACATGCATACACTCATTCATGTATACATGCATACTAACATGCATGCACATGCACATACATAACATACATGCATATGTACTATGCACATGCATACACATGCTGATTCTATCTTAACATGTACATGCAACACATTTACTTATGCATACACACACTTATATGCACATGTATAAACTCTAATATAGACATGCACTCTTACATGTATATATGCAAACACACTTCACATGCAACATGTATAACATGCTAACACATTCTAAATATGCATACATATACTATACATATGCGAATCCTATCTACATTACATAGACATCATGCACTTATGCATACACCCTAATTTATAGGCATACATCTCTAATATTTATGCATACATTACTTATTATTGCATACATGTTCTTCACCTTCCTATCTTAATTGCATATACATACACTATATATGTAAATGTACACATGCATACTTATGTTCATATACATATGCTCACTTATGCATGTGCTAGTCATGCATTCCTCATACACATGCTCACACATACAAAAACATGCACATACATATACTTATGCATATGCATCTTTCTCTCTCTCTTTCTTTCTCTCTCACTCTCTCTTATGTGTGTGTGTGTGTGCGTACGCATATGCATGCGTTTGTATGCATGATGTGGGTGCCCACGTTTCTATGGATAATAGAACAACAGATAGATGTATCGCTTCTGACCGAGTGGAAACATACTTTTAATCTACCAGGCATTGTAAGGAAAAATAACATGTGGACCAGGAACCGTAACTAAAAAATAACTTAAGATTCAGTGCTAAATGACCGGCCGATTAAGGTAGATAGAGAAAAAGAAAGGACTCCAGTTTGTGTAGCATATCTAGTAGAAAGATCAAAGTCGTTAACAATTCCTAGACCGGTACAAATGAGCATTTAATGAATAAATAGGTAGTAAACTTTGCTACACTATTGACATGAACTTTATGAACTGGATCGTACCTCTTATACTCATAATCTCAATAATAAGGCTTTTTAATCAACAAACAAGCCAAACAAGCACGTTGGAAGTAATTCAACTGTACGTAAGTAACTTTTTCTTTCACTAACATCAATCCTTGTACAGTAGCAACATTTACATTGTAGATGCCTCACAGCAAACATGCATTATCATGCAAGAAGCATCATACTGTTCTCAGACACACGGCACTTTCCCATTGGTGATAGCGTGAACTTGACGTGCATCTGTGCTGGAAACATAACATGTCCGGAATGGACTCCTTAAAAGTTTTGGTCATATGCAACTCAGTAATATGAAAATACAGCTGAGTTGTGTGTATTAACAACTACTGCTAATGGAAATTAGAAGGGTAGAATACGAAAAAAATCTCTCTTTTTTGACAACCATATTCCTCTGCGAGCGCGGGGTTTTAGTCCTCTCCCTCTCTTACACCATTCATCGGTTTACTATGCTATACGATAAAATATTGGCAAGGCATGCAGATCACCAATATAATATTTCAAATTCGTTGAGAAATGCAGTAATACCCACAGGCCATATAACAAACTACGTCATAGCAAGTCTAAAGGAAAACGTGCTACTAGGAATGAAATGGAGTAGGCATAATTGCTTAGATGGCTACGAGCTTAAACTTATCATAGCATGTCTAGGCATATCCATATTTCAACCCAGGTCTTGCACAGAAGGTAATGAAAGTACTTTACTTTTATTTTCATATTGACCCCAAATTTGGGTTCTCTTAACTTATGATGCTGCAATCAATGAAGAGCCTACCGCTAAAATCACTCGGAACTCGGATACGTGAAACACACCTTTTGTATATGTACAGGCCGATACAGAGCATCTAATGACTTCCACCATTCTCTGCACTGGTTTTTCCAGCCTACTTACTGATGTGCGAGCAACATCTACAGTATCACTATCACATCTGGTTATTGACTCGATCTAGATGCTATTGGAGAGTTTATGGCGCCCTTTCGTGGGAGAACGCAAATATTCCACAGAATCAAAAGAATACCTGCAAGATCTGATACGAGGAGAGCCAAACTCTAACAAAACATCTTTCCTTCTCTCCTCACGCTTATGCAAAGTAAAATGTGAACACAACCGATTAATTTATGTTACTCTGCTTAATAAAAAATGGCTTTGCTCCAGCTAGAGATCGATGGAATTCTATTTAGAAATGCATCAGCAAAGCTTTAAAGAGTGCAACATAGGTAGAACAACAGGTAGAATAGATGATTAATTTTCTAAGTATACCCGATGTTCCAGCATCTCTTCTTTTCAAAATTATTCTCTCTCTCATTGATTTTAACCTACTTCCGCCTCAGAGCACTCTCTTCTACAAATTACACGCTTGCAGCTGATTGGAGAAAAGGAAAAAAATCTCTCACCTTGTATACATGTATTAACATATCATAGAAGACCTCTTCATTCAAACAAAGCATGCAGCTTAGTATGCAGGGGAATCACTTGGACAGCTCGCCTATAAGGGATCATTGATAATCAAGATCAATGAGCATGATGCAACAACATGCTTAGCAATTTCATATCATTCGCCATGGTAGCACCCGAGCTCAACACTATTAATTAATATTCAGTGAAAATTATTTCTCTCTGTTGAATACCATGACTGCACAACCTGCAAAAGCTTAGAACGCTACATCAATCGTGCTGAACTAGAGGGAGACACATATCAATAATGCATATGCACTAAACATTAATAGGATAACTATCGATTCTGAAACGGCCTATGTAATATTTGTGCTGCGCTAGTACTGTATGCTTGATAGATTCTAAAGTTATCTGATAAGCACAATCGAGCTGAGTTGACACATATCCAATGGTGAACATGTCACAGAATTCTTTTTCTCTCTCTATTCCTGCATACATAGAATGAAAAGATTATGCATGCATGATCTTGGACCGTCATTAAAAAAAAATGGGGATGACTGAAACATTCTACAGAAGCTGCGAGGGGAGGGAGGAAAAGAAGAAAACAAAACTCCTTCTCTCCCCTCTCTCTATTACAGATCTATAGTTCTTTCAGACCCCGAACGTGAATGCACACCGATGCTCGTAGAAATTCGGGAAGCAAAGAATAAGGCTCCCTCCTTCTATTACAAGTCACGCATATCTAGCATTCTCTTAGTCATCCAGAAGAAAGGCAAACAAACAAACTCTCTTCCTCTCTCTCTCTCTCTCCCTACTATTGTCGGATTTTGCGCACAAGTTCAAACATGTCTTTGAACGTCTAACGTAGTCCAGGCACTTCACCTTCTTTGATTCACATCACACATAATAAACAAAGAGTTAAGAACCGAAGCGCGAGGAGGAAGATAAAGCGTTGCTAAAAAAAAACTGTCGAAGAAAGAAGGAGCAGAGGAAGGAGATATGGTGAAATGTCCTCCTCAAACTCCCCTTTCCTCTTTCCTCTATTGAGCAACATGAATTCTCTAGCAGTTTACAAGAGCATGAATAGAGGAATGAGAGAACTCCAACCCAATGATATCAACACCAACGATCAGACAAATCACTAAGTAATGCTTAAAACTATAAAAAACACACTCTTCCTCCGATCTCTAGTCATTCATGATCGTTATAGAATGAATGGAGAGTTCCGCTGCTTTAGAACATACAGATCCATGAGCAAGAACGAGGATGGAGGATCCTGAAACAAGAAGGAGGGAACATGCCTTCTCTTTTTCTCTGTTAGCAACACCCCGTATCTATTTTTTACCGCCTCATTCACTCTCTCTCTCTCTCTCTGAGTTACACACAACAACGAAAAACAAATGAGAATGACATGAAGAAGATAAAGAAAAGATTTATACCTGAAAAAGAAAAATCATTAGAGAAATTTCTTCAGCGAATTGAGATATATATACATATTCATATATGTGTGCATTCCTTTTTTGGAATAGCCACATGTCAACTCATGCGCACTAAAAGTTGCACGTGTCAGTTTTACCTTTTATTTCCATGCAAACTGATACACGTACATATGATTTGAAAAACTTGAGAGATTATAAGTTTTTTAACTTATATTAATATAGATATTACTTGTTAAAATAAGAAAATGATATTTTACCTATATTCTTTATAGTGATTCATACTCCTAAACCATACAAAGAGTTAATAACTCACAATTATTTTATTATGAGTATACATCCAATCATAACGATATGGGTAAGCTAATGCTAACGCATTCATGATCTCATAAACACATAGAAGATATAAAATGAAGATTGAAAATATTGATCAATTATCCCTTTTTCTGAATACGATTTCTTCTTTTTCCTGCAGGTAACCAAGAGAAGAATTTAGTCAATCGAAATCAATGCATTACAGAAATATGTGGGAGAAATATCAATTAATCAACTCTAAAACAAGATATTTTTATTTTTCCATATGACAATTAAAGTGAGGAAATCCTTCCGACAACGTATAAGAAAAATACTTACGTATCTTTGCAAAGAAGAATACATGCACCATACAATACGAGTCCACATCTAGCTACACATATACTATAGGTACTATGCAAAATTGCATGTCCGATATGCAATATGATGCAAAAAGAAAGCAACAATGCATACTAATTGGCAAGAGACTTATCTAGAGGTTCAAAAGATAATTTCTAGGTGTGTGTAGCGGCTGAAGATGACACCCTCCGTCCGGATATCTTGCAAAACTCTTCCAATAGTCGACGCTTCAAAACTATGCTTGCAAGAGGGTCCTTGAAGATGAATGGAAAACTCAAAACTCTGAAGATAATTGAAACTAAAGTTTAACTATGGCTTGCAACCACTCTCTAGAAAGAGCTCTAAGATTGTATGTCACAACAACACAAAATCTCCAAAATTGGATATTGGATGCTCAAGACATGGCCAATTAGGTGATGCTATGTAAAAACAACTAGATTTTGATCTCCCTTGGCAATAGCCTCACAAAAAAGAAAACAGCTCAAACATGTTTTTTGAGAAACCCCCTCAACACCGGAATGCACACATGTGTGTATTATAATCCCATATGTGCTATGATGAGGCGCACTATGTGGTAGAAATAGAACATGAGATCATTGATGCTTCCGAGTCTTGGGAGAGAGTCAAAAGCTTACTCTCTTCTCACTCTCCTTTGCACATAATGGGGGAAACTTTGGCTTCACGGGTAGGCACCTAAGTTTTCGGGCAGAAGTTCGTAGGTCGCATGTAAAGCTCATGTGGGCAGGTGTCCAAAAGATATGCATGTATGGTTGTCTGTAGGGAGGGGGTCCTCTCTCTACTCAATATCCTATTTTATCTTTGCTACCCATGGAGCGATGACCATGAAAAGCTATTGAAGACCATAGAATGGAAATGCAATAATGATGCACGATGATGATGAAGAAAATGCATACTGAAAAATATCATGCCAAAAAAACCAATAGCTCTGATACCAATTGTCAAAATTTTCTTGATTCTTGTGTGTGACTCTCTTCCCATCCATAAATACACCCTTGTACTCTAAAAATAGCAATGTTTTGGAATGATCTAGTGTCACCATGTGGCCATCATGCAACACTCATCCCCATTACTACCAAGTATCTTAGGGTATCTCCCGAGCTTGGGACCTTGGCTAGCTGGCCCTTGTCCCACACACACACACTGATCCCTATGGATCAATGTCATGATCCTTGTGGATCAATGTTTAATAGGCAAACTTAGAAATTGAGAGACATAGCTTTGCATGACGATGGTAGAAATATCCCAAATAATATTTGAAGCCTCACAATACATTAATTGGAGTAACACAACCAAACCAGATCTACACTTTCAAGGACTATTGGAGGGGCTAGGATACTTGATTTTTGGCAACAAAAAGAAGAGTCTGTGGAAGAACTCTACTGTCCTGAAGATACAGGAAGGTAATGCACCATCACTAGCTTAGGTGCCAAATACCGAGGGTGGAGAAAACCTCTTTTCCATACATAAGTACTCACAAGGATTTCTGAGGGAAATCCAAGAGGAGAAGTGGAGATGAGAGCAAGAAACCCAACCCCCTATTCAAGAGATACATGATTTGCTGGAACAATTTCCCCAAGACATACCCTCTATATATGATGATGTAGAGGAAGATCAACTTAGTGAACAAACGGATTTTGAATTTTATTCCTTACAAGAAATACCCAAGTTCACAGGACCATCGGAAGCCAAGTCTATGAGTATGAGAGCACCCATGATAATAGTTAGAAATGAAGAGTTAGTAATTTTGAGGACCACGAAACTGATTAAAAGAACTAAGTGCAGTGTCATCTCACTTTAGAAGAATTGTTGAAAATTAAACTTGAGTTGTGAAAGCACATAGCAAACGAGTTCCCAGAGACATCTACCACTCACTCTTAGGAAGGTTCACACAAGAAGGTACCAGAAATACCTCTAGCGAGAATTGGAGATATGAGGGAGGAAGAGGAAGGTAATACCTATCTTTCAATAACCCACCAAGGATACACCACCAAAGCAATCCTAGATTCAAGTGTCGGGGTAGCCATCCCTACCATTTCCTTATGGAAACAGTGGGGCAAGCTAGCACTAAGACCCACAAGAATGAAGCTACAAATGGCTGATGGACATATTGAGAAACCATTAAGATGGTTGGAAGGTATATCCCTCACCACTTGTGGTGTAGAATTTGAGCACAACCTCGCCATTTGTAATTTTGGGGAAAATCATGCTTACGAGATGATATTGGGAAGACCATTCATGCAACAATTGCAAATTGTATAGGATTGGGGAACTAACTCCTTGTACCTGCAACATTTAGGAGTGACCACCAAAGTCAACCTCAAGGATTATTCCCATCATGATGTACCCCCAATATTGTGGAATACCAGTCCTGAAGAAACAAAGTTGATACAATCTATAGAATGAGACCCTTCATGTCTGCATGAGGACACCCATTTGTGGATATGTAAGGTAGCTAAACAAGAGGAAGAATGATTAGAAGCCGGAGCCTTAGGTTCCGAATGGCATCTTGGAACTCTTCAAGATCTTTCTTACACCCTGATAGTGTTTCCTGATGAGGAATTTGAGCCTCATAGTTGGGTAGAGATATTTGACACCATGGATATAGTAGTGAATGAAGAACAATGGACCCCTAAATATGATGAGGATGGATATGACAGTTCCATCTTTTTGATAGAACCCTTAGCAGAGGAGCCTCTTCTAGAGGAATGCAGGGAATTGGCCCAAGAGTGAGAGGAAACGAGTGAGGAGGACCTAAAGTCCATTATCATGGAACCCTTCTGTTCAATAGAAGAGGAGTATCTTTACTTTGTGGAAGCCACTATCCCTGAGATGGGAAAGGACAATCAAGTTGAACGACCCAAGTCACTCGTAGAATGTAAAGAAAGTAAGCACAAGGAGAAGAAGAAGAAATTCTCTAAGATGGAAGAAGAAGAACATCTCTTGAAAGTACCAGAGAACTTTAAAAAATATGAAATAGAAGATAGAAGGATCATGATACGATGCCTAAATGTGAAACAAGCATTGGAGAAGTATATGACAATTGAGAGAAAACCAAAAAGATAGTGGTTATGATTGAATAAGGAGAAGAGAAATGCACATACATAGGGCATGATTTGACAGAGGAAGAAGAAGAAGAGTTAATTGCCCTATTGTGAGAATATAGAGATGTGTTTTCTTGGAGTTACAAGGATTTTAAAGGAGTAGACCCAGTTATATGATCCCATAGAATTCCTATGACTCGAGAGGCCAAGCCTTCTAAGCAGAAACCATACACGAATCATGATAATTATGCTGCCAAGGTTGAAGAGGAGATAGATCATTTGATAGAAGTAGGATTTATTTACAAAATTGAACATATCAAATGGGTATCCCCCATTATGGTTGTGCCCAAGAAAAATGGGAAATTGCATGTGTATTATTCTCTTAGTAAATTTTGGATCATATTGCATATAGAACATGCAGTTTTGCATAACATCAAACCTTAAAAACATGAATGCTACTATGATCAAAGACAATTATCCTCTTCCTATCACGGAAAATTTATTGGAATGAGTTGTAGGCAAGGAAGTCTACAACTTTCTTGATGGTTTTTGAGGCTACAATCAGGTAGCCATTGCTCGTGAAGATCATTTGCCTCGATATTTGGGAGATTACCTTATTTGGCACCCCAAGGCCACTACCATGGTTGGCTCCATATTTGGGTGACTATCATGTTGACTTCCAAGGCTACTTCATCTCTTCATACTCATCAAGGGCAACCCTCTTGATGAGGCATCCATCAACCCCCCAAGGGCGACTTTTTTATACTTGACCCTTTTCCATCTCTATGTCTTTACTATCAAGTAATGTACCTACACACAAACATATCACAGGGTATACTTCCATAAGGAAGAACCCCCCTTGAGTAGAAGAAGTACTTGAACGGTGGTATATGTGGCCTCCTTTACAAATTGGCACACTTTGTGGAATGTCTTGTATAGTTTGATACCCAAGTACCTCCTCTACACATATGTGCAATAGCAATACACATTATGATTCATATATCTTGATTATTCAATCTCTATGTGATGCTACAATATCTTGAGATACACAGTCAATGTTTATGGTTCATTTCTTTGTATACGAGTATCCATTTTCTAACCTTTTACTTGGAATACTTAGGTAGGACTGCTTTGCATCTATGTTCAAAATTTCATTAACTTTGGATAAGTGTATGCACTTTTTTCCTAAAAGTAGGCATGACCCCCAAACTTGATATACTCATTGCTCATTGTATATTCTAGCTAAATTCATCACATAGCTTGCTTTAGTTAGCTAGACTCGTCAATTTGATATGTGCAAAATCTCTCTGGTCAATTCTTACCAAGTTGTGACCTCTGAGCATTTTACTATGACCTTCACTTCCCAAAATAAAAGGTTTCTTGAAGTCTTATGAAGTGAAAACTTATCTATTTTGATGCAAACATTTGGCACATATCCCATCACCTCTTGATAGTGGTATCAGAGCCACCAAGCATCATGTGTAATGGATTTACCTCATCTATTGGAAAATTAGATTAAGGTAATTACCTGGCATGGTCACTCAGAATGCACACCTATCTACAAGGAAGGAATATATTCCATTACTAGAGATAAGATTACGCCAATACATAGAAGCAAGGGCCAAGCAATAGAAGAGGAGTAGGAAATGTTAGATGCATGGTGCTCAAAGGATGCTTTGGCAAGGTCATGCATTCACAACTCTATCTCTAATTTTTTACCTCCTCAAATTAGGAATTACAAGAAATCCAAGAAATATGGAATGTTCTTGAAGGACTCTTCTCATCAAGCATGAAGGATAGGAAGAATCAATTATGGGTGGATTTTACAACACTGAAGAACTTGGCCAACCAAATTGTATTGATTTTTTCACCAAGATGAAGGAAATTTTAGTCTAGCTTGGAAGCATAGGATAATTCATTGATGAAGAAAAAATACTAGGGAAAGTCATCAATGCTCTCAAGGCTGATCACAAATGGGAATCGTTCATGATATCTATGGATCTTTACATGGACATGCAAGTCCCTAACATCAATACACTCATGGGACAATTGTTCACACATGAAGCAAAGCTTATGAAAAATGGAGACAACCAAAAAGGTAATCAATCCTCTACTCTCTATATAGATAATAATAAAAGCAAGGATAATAAAGGCCAATACAAGAAGCTCAATGATGAAGGTACTACCTCTCAAGCCAACTTTTAGGTAGAGGTAGAGGTAGAGGCTCAAGAGGAAGAGGTAGAGGAGGTAAACAAGGCAAGGGAAGATCTCAAAGCTCATCACTCTTGGACATATGTGGTCTAACCAATCACATTAAAGGAAATCGTTTCAAGAGATCTAAGAATCAAGGAGGATGAGGATACAAGAGATGTGGGTATGGAAACTCTAGAGTAAGATTCAACAACTCTTATGGATACAAATTATACAACAACAACTACCAAGGTGGATACAAAGAGACCAACAATTATGTAGATGATCAAGCTCAAGAAGACCCACTTCTTCTCATGAACATGGCTATGAGGGAAGGTAAGACAGATGAGCATGTGTTTTATATAGATTTGGGATGCTCAAATAATGTGGTAGGAAATGTGGCTCTACTCTCATATTTGGAAGACCCAAAGAATATACATGAAGTCCAAATAGGAGATGACACAAGGCATCTAGTGGAGAAGATAGTTAATATGAAGACTCCAAATGGTAATATGATCTTACTAAGTTGAGTACTCTATGTGGTGATTATTACCAAGAACCTCATCAATGTAGGCCAAACTATTGAAAAGGGATTGTAGGTTAGATTCAACAAGCATGGAGCTTTTGTTTAGGACCCACATCAAGGATTTAAGAAGATACCAAGAGGAGGAAAAATAGGTAGATTGTTCACCTTTGAACTCCATGATACCAAGAATATTGCATTATTCAGTTATGGAAACTGAACTCTCTCAAAGTTAGAAACTTGGCACAAGAGGCTAGGTCACATAGGAGAAATATCTCCTGAAGAAGTCATGAGGGATCATAGTGTACTTGTTTTACCAAAAATATCTAAACAACATATGATATATAAATTTGGTAAGTGAAACAAGCAAGCCTTCACCAAGAACGGTTACATAAATGAAGACCTATTGGAATTGGTCTATACCGATGTTTGAGGAGCAAGCAAGGAGCCTTAAATCTCTAGATCAAGGTATTATGTCTCATTCATAGATGATTGTAGTAGATGGATTAACTTACATTTTATGAAGCATAAAGATGAAGTGTTTTCATTTTTCAAAAAGTGTTTGGCTCGTGAGGAAATCCAAACAGGTAAAAAATCTAAAGAGAGAAAGATTAGATGGAGGGGGGAATATTTCTCCCATGCCTTTGATTCTTATCTCTAAGAGAGAGGGATCAAAAGAGAAATCACATGTCGTATACTCATGAGAAAAATTGAGTGGCAGAGAGAAGGAATAGGAAAATTGTCGAGGTTGCAAAGTCAATGCTAAATGAAAATAAACTCTAGTACTACTTCTCGGTAGAGGCAGTATCAAGAGCTACATATTTGATGAATAGATTTCCATCAAAGGCTCTAGATGGAATGACTCCATACGAGGCATGGAATGGAAGAAGACCTAGCCTTGATCATTGCAAGATCTTTGGGTACATTGCATATGCACACATACCTTCACAAATTAATGGCAAGTTGGACCCGAAGGCAAGGAAATGCATCTTTATTGTCTATGAACTTAATTAGAAAGGTTATAGTTTGTAAAACCCAAGCAACAAAGTTTTCATTGTAAGTAGGAATGTTCTGTTTGATGAAAATAGATCATGGTTTGAAGATGGTTGTAGGAGGACTTATTACTTAGAGGAGGACTTTCCAACTTTATAAAAAATGAACGAGCATACACTTGATGAAAAAAAACCATGGTTTGAAGATGATTGCAGGAGGATCAAAATACCTTATGACTTAGAGGAGGACTTTCCAACTTTATCAAAGAATAATGAGCATACAATTTGAAGCATCAAGTTATTTTGAAGATGATTAGAAGACTCCAAGAAGAGAAATCAACTCTTGAAACTCTAAAGATAAATCCAAAGTGCAAAAGCTGAGGGATGTGGCAAAATCCTCTCAACAAACAATTAGAAGGTCAACCAGAGATAAGAAGAAGCCATAAAGGTATGGCTATGATGCTTCATTCGTTAGTAAACGTTCTATATACCTAGCATAGGACTCAAACTCTGAGGAGCCCACATCATATGAGGAAGCAAAGAACAGGTGTGAATGGATGAATGCCACAAAGGACCAAATTGATGCATTACACAAAAATCAAACTTGGGAATTGGTGCTTAAGTCTTCATCTAGGAAAATCATAGTTTCTAAATGGATATACAAGGTAGAGGAAAATTTTGATGGATATATAAATAGGTATAAATCAATACTTGTGGCTAAAGGGTATGTACAAACACACTTTATGGATTATGAAGAAACAATTCCACTAGGTGAAAAGATGCCAACCATCAAGGTACTTATGAGTGTTGCAGCTTCAAAAAAGTGGAAGATATACCAGATGGATGTAAAAGTTTCTTTTATGAATGGATAGATATCTGAGGAGATATACATGGCTCAACCTCTTGGTTTTGAAGATTCATCATGTCTTGAGTATGTATGCACATTGAGAAAAGCTTTGTATGGTTTGAAGCAAGCCCCTAGGGCTTGGAATCATAGGCTTGTCATCTATTTACAGGATAGATTATTCAATGTGAGCAAAGCTAATCATTCTCTCTTCATCAAGAGGAATCAATATGAAGTCATATGTCAGTGTGTATATGTTGATGATATTATAATTACAGGTAATGATGCTCATGGAATAAGGAAGATCAAGCTTAAGAAGACAGATGAATTCAAAATCCATGATCTAGGTCTAATTACATACTTCCTAGGTTTGGAAGTGGTACACACAGAAAAGGGTATGTACCTAATTCAAAGAAAGTATATCAAGGATATGGTTTTCAAATTCAAAATTGATAATTCAAAGATGGTAGGTACACCTATGGAGCTAAACTTGAAGTTAAGTGATCATGAAGGAGAGCAAATAGAGGATGTAACAAGCTATTAGAGTTTAGTTGATAGCTCAAACTATGCTACATTAACTGAAGTGGACATTTGAGCAAGTGTCTTAAGTGATTTCATGCATAGTTGAAGGAAACCTCACATGGAAGCAACGAAAAGAATCATCAAGTATCCAAAAGGAACCATCAATGAAGATGTGTATTAGCCTTACACCTCAAACCAAAACATAATATACAAGTGTAGTGCATGTCAATTCGAAAAATATCACTTGCAACCATCCACAAAGAAAGTTTACATTTTGTTGTTGGAAAGCACCTTTTTATAAAAGAACCAAATGGAAAACATTGTATTATAGTAGAATAGAATATCCCAAATTGCTGTCAAAATGAGGAATAGTGTTCCTCATGTGTATTTCTAACTTATGTATATTTTTTTTCTAGAACTTTTATAGCTCTTGAGATAGTGGATTTTTATAGTAGAAAGTTTGAGAGGACCTATTTTAAGTGTGAATTATGACTCTTAAAAAGGTATAAAAGTCAATTATGACTCATTGGTAAGGACGTCTTCTAATTTTTGAAGTTAGAGCTCGTCCTTCTTACAATTCTTCTCATCAACCTTTAATGTTGATTTCAAGTGGATCATGTGAGTGTTTTTCATGGATTTATATCCAATTTGATTAATATTTCTTTGAGTGTTTCATGCTTCTATGAGTCTAATCCTACCTTCTAAGTTTCTTCAATAAAGCAAAATATTTTTTCTTAATGATTATGGTACATGTATGAAAATTTGAGTTTTACTTCACCATTGTCTTTATCATGAAAAATACCACACTTTAGGGACAAGAAGCACTCTAAAAGCATACTTCTAACTAAATCTACATGAAAAAGAATAATGATCAATATCTTTTCTAAAATTCTTTGATTTTACTTATCTTTTGATGATAAATCTTGGATTCCGTTGATAAATAAGGGGTTTGGTTTTGAGCACGTTCCCTGGATTGACAATTTGGCTGTTTGATGGTTGTTGATCCTTTATGCTATGATGATTGGAGAGGAAAACTTCAAAGTAAAAGAAATATTGTTTGGCATCATTGCTAGGGAGAATTGAAGAAAAGCTTTGGACCTTGCTGGATCTTCCAAGTTGATGGTAACAAATGCTTTTAAAATACTTTTGAATCACCAAGTGGAAGAGATGGAAAGGTGAGAAAAGCTTTGGACCTTGCTGGATCTTCCAAGTTGATGGTAACAAATGCTTTTAAAATACTTTTGAATCATCAAGTGGCAAAGAGGGAAAGGTGAGTGTGTTCTAATCTTGGAAATAGATTTCTTCATTCATCTTGTTGAAAATAATGTAAGAGCTTTGTGTTGTTCTTTAATTCCATATATGAGATTGCAATATTTCATCATAAGCTTTTAGCATCATTTTCTAGAAAATGTTGGAGTTAGATGTCTGCAGAAGCACGCGAACATCACAAGGAAGAAGACAAATCTTGGAGCACAGCACACAATACTGAATGTATTACCACTAGAATGTACAGAGATAAATAGCCCATTAAGGCAATAGGCATATATACAAGCAAGGTGGAAAAAACCTCCTAAAGAGGGAAAAAGTGCCCCGTCGGTCCTAGAGTGATCACACATATCACTACATAAATATATCAACAAATCCCCCCTGGGAGTGATGCGGTGAACAAGTAGCTGGCACTCATGTATAAGGAAGTGCCAAGCTATGTGGAAATCACTCCACAAAAAGAAGTAAGACCAAAGCTTTGTGGAAAGCTTCAAACTTCTCCCTAGGCAGAGCCTTCGTGAAAAGGTCTACAATGTTCTCCTGCCTGGGCACATATGCCAAGCTGATCTCCCTAACAGAGAACCTCTCCCTGACATAATGATAATGCACCTCAATGTGCTTAGTGCGAGCATGGAACACAAGGTTCCTCACAACTGCCAATGTGCTCTGACTGTCAATGAAGCTGGTGGTGGCAGAAGACTGACTAACACCCAAATAAGCCATAAGGCATTTGAGCCACACACACTCAATAGTTACTATGAAAGCTGCCCTATACTCAACCTCACAACTGGAAGTGGCCAGAGTAGTTTGCTTCTTGCTCAGCCAAGATATACATAAGCTACCAAGCATGAAGCAAAAGCCACTAGTGGACACACAAGTTCCATAGCAACGAGCCCAGTTTGAGTGAGAAAAAGCATGCAAATATGGCGGTAGTGATCTCGTTGGGGTAAAAAAACCCAAGTAGCCGAGTACCACTCAAGTAGCGAAAGATGCGCTTAACTGCCTGACAATGCTTGACACCTGGGCAATGCATAAACCTGCTCATCTATGAGACATCAAACTAAATATTTGGCCGAGTAATGCATAAGTAAATCAAGCATCCAATAGCCTGCTGATAGAGAACAACATCAAATGCAGCTCCAACATCATGAAGACTCAATCGTAAACCTGTCTCCATAGGACTCGCAATAGGCTTACAGTCTTCAAGGCCAAAATGCTGCAATAATGTGTCAATATATTTTGTTTGACACAAAGCCATTCCACCATCTTTGGAATCAGCTCCAAGTTATCTACAGGCTGAGAAAGTTTGAAGGAAATCCATTCGGCCAATTTGGAGAAAACTGCGTCGAAGCATTCACTCGTCAAACTCTACAGAGGTCCTAAAACATCAGGGGTAATGGTTTGTTTGTTAAATTGATTGCTCTGTGTATAGTGCATCACTTCACTTGGAATCATTAGCTTACTAAGCTAGTTAGATACCTCTAAAAGGATTTTTTCCAATTCCTACTGTACTGGTAGCACTGAGCATTACAAGCAGCAAATGTATGATCTAAAATAGAAGGTTTTCATTGATCCTTCTATTTGGAACTAGTCTGTTTTGATTCAATCTTTTCATATGTCATTTCCAAAGTACATTGGCACTTGTATGGTGTCACTGGAAAGCTAAGAGTGCCGACATATCAACTCTGAAGTCACAAAGGGCTGGTACTAAGCAGGATTTGGCAGTACCTACTCATCACTTGAAGTGTCCATCCATATATCCCAACAAATGCCCCAAATCAGCACTACTAGAAATAGGGGGGCATAGCGACGCCCCCAAATTGAAAAAAAATGAGAACCCTCGCTTATGCGATGGTAGCATTGCATAAGCAACGACCCTGTTTTTTTTAAGATCTATCATCGCATAAACGATGCTAGCCTCGCTTATGCGAAGCTAAATCTATGTGTTGCAAATAGCATCGCTAATTAGCGATGCTATTTGCAATGTTGGAAAATTGGCTGCGACATTTTGCATTGCATAAGCAACATCCTGTGTTCTAGAGCGTCGCATAAGCGACGCCCTGGAATGTAAAAAAAAAAATTTGATTTCTCCCGGAACATTTGTGCTCGGATTTGGATGTAGAGAGAGAGAGAGAGAGAGAGAGAGAGAGAGAGAGAGAGAGAGAGAGAGAGAGAGAGAGAGAGAGAGAGAGAGAGAGAGAGAGAGAGAGAGAGAGAGAGAGCAAGAGCACACACATAGCAAGAATGAGCGAGCAAGAGCAAGAGCTAGCAAGAGCAAGAGCGAGCAAGAGCAAGAACACTCGTTGAAGCAACGTATGCATGCACACACACACATATACACACATACATATGCATACACACACACATATACACACATAGACACACACATACACATAGACACACACACATATACACACAAACACATACATACATAGACACATACACATATAATGATGCATACACACACATACACATGCATACACACACACACATACATGCACACACACACATACACACATACACACATACACACATACACACACATATATGCATACACACACACATAGAGAGAGACATACACACACATACACATACATGCATACATATGCATACATAATGCATATGCACATGCATACATAATGCATATGCACATGCACATGCATACATAATGCATATGCATATGCATACATAATGCATATGCATATGCATACATACATACTTACATGCATACACACACATGCATACATAATGCATACACACACATACACACACATATACATACATATGCATACATAATGCACATGCATACGCATTCATACATGCATACACATACGCACATAGACACATACACACACATAGGCTCATAGACACACATAAACATACACACTCATAGACACATATACACTTATACACACACATCCAGACACATTTATGCACACACATACACATGCACACCGACACATATATATAGATACACATGTATATACACACATAGACACACACACATACACATCACACACACATAGACACACACACTTACACACACACAGATCCACACACATTTACACACAAACATACACATGCATACAGACACATATTTACAGATACACACACATACACATATACACACACATACATGCATATGCATACATAATGCACATGCATATGCATACATACATGCTTACATGCATACATACATGCTTACATGCATACATACATGCTTACATGCATACACACACATACACATGCATACACACATACACATGAATACACACATACACACATACATAGACACACACACACACATACACACAAACATACACACACATACACACACATACACACATACACACATACACACATACACACATACACACATACACACATACACACATACACACATACACACATACACACATACACACATACACACATACACACATACACACATACACACATACACACATACACACATACACACATACACACATACACACATACACACATACACACATACACACATACACACATACACACATACACACATACACACACATATATGCATACACACATACACAGAGACACACACACACATACACACACATACACACACACATACACACACACATACACACACACACATACACACACACATACACACACACATACACACATAGACACATACACACATAATGATGCATACACACACATACACATGCATACACACATACACATACACACACACATACACACACACACATACACACATACACACATACACACACATATATGCATACACACACACATAGAGAGACATACACACACATACACATACATGCATACATAATGCATATGCATACATGATGCATATGCATAAATAATTCATATGCATACATAATGCATATGCATATGCATATGCATACATACATACTTACATGCATACACACACATCTGCATACATAATGCACATGCATACATACACATACATAATGCATACACACACATATGCATACATAATGCATACACACACATACACACACATATGCATACATAATGCACATGCATATGCATACATACATGCATACACATACACACATAGACACATACACACAGAGACACATACACACACATAAACACATACACACTCATAGACACACACACACTTATATATAGACATACACACACATATGCATACATACATGCATACACATACACACATAGACACATACACACAGAGACACATACACACACATAAACACATACACACTCATAGACACACACACATGCATATGCATACATACATGCATACACATACACACATAGACACATACACACAGAGACACATACACACACATAAACACATACACACTCATAGACACATATATATAGATACACATGTATGTACACACATAGACACACACACATAGACAAACACACATACACATCACACACACACATAGACACACACACTTACACACACAGATCCACACACATTTACACACAAACATACACATGCATACAGACACATATTTACAGATACACACACATACACATATACACACACATACATGCATATGCATACATAATGCACATGCATATGCATACATACATGCTTACATGCATACATACATGCTTACATGCGTACACACACATACACATGCATACACACATACACATGCATACACACATACACACATACATAGACACACACACACATACACACAAACATACACACAAACATACACACACATACACACATACACACATACACACATACACACATACACACATACACACATACACACATACACACATACACACATACACACATACACACATACACACATACACACATACACACATACACACATACACACATACACACATACACACATACACACATACACACATACACACATACACACACATATATGCATACACACATACACAGAGACACACACACACATACACACACATACACACACACATACACACACACATACACACACACATACACACACACACATACACACATAGACACATACACACATAATGATGCATACACACACATACACATGCATACACACATACACATACACACACACATACACACACACACACACATACACACACATATATGCATACACACACACATAGAGAGACATACACACACATACACATACATGCATACATATGCATACATAATGCATATGCATACATGATGCATATGCATAAATAATTCATATGCATACATAATGCATATGCATACATACATACTTACATGCATACACACACATCTGCATACATAATGCACATGCATACATACACATACATAATGCATACACACACATATGCATACATAATGCATACACATACATACACACACATATGCATACATAATGCACATGCATATGCATACATACATGCATACACATACACACATAGACACATACACACAGAGACACATACACACACATAAACACATACACACTCATAGACACACACACACTTACACACACACACACATAGAGACACATTTACACACACATACACATGCACACTGACACATATGTATAGATACACATGTATATACACACATAGACACACATGCATACACACATAGACACACACACATACACATATACACACATATACACATACACACACATTGACACACACACTTACACACACACACACATCCACACACATCCACACACATTTACACACACACACATACACATGCATACAGACACATATATATGGATACACACACATACACACACATACATGCATATGCATACATAATGCACATGCATATGCATACATGATGCAGATGCATATGCATACATGATGCACATGCATATGCATACATACATGCTTACATGCATATGCATACATACATGCTTACATGCATACACACACATACACACACATACACATGCATACACACACATACACATGCATACACACATACACATAGACACATAGGCACACACACACACATACACACACATACACACATACACACACATATATGCATACACACACGTACACTGTTGGAGTTAGATGTCTGCGGAAGCACGCGAATAGCACAAGGAAGAAGAAGAAGCTTGGAGCACAACACACAAGACTGAATGTATTACTAGAAAATGTACAAAGATAAGTAGCCCATTAGGGAAATAGGCGTATATACAAGCCGGGGGAAAAAAACCTCCTAAAGAGGGAAAAAAGTTCCCTAGCGGTCCTAGAGTGTTCACACACATCACTACCTAAATATAGCAACAAATCACCCGTGGGAGTGATGCGGTGAACAAGTAGCTGGCACTCATGTATAAGGAAGTGCCAAGCTATGTGGAAATCACTCCACAAAAGGAAGTAAGCCCAAAGCTTTGCAGAAAGCTTCAAACTTCTCCCTAGGCAGAGCCTTCGTGAAAAGGTCTGCAATGTTCTCCTGCGTGGGCACATATGCCAAGCTGATCTCCCCAGCAGAGAACCTCTCCCTGGCATAATGATAATGCACCTCAATGTGCTTAGTGCAAGCATGGAACAGAGGGTTCCTCGCAACTGCCAATGCGCTCTGACTGTCAATGAAGATGGTGGTGGCAAAAGACTGACCAACACCCAAATCAGCCATAAGGCATCTGAGCCACACACACTCAACAATAGCTATGAAAGCTGCGCTATACTCAGCCTCACAACTGTAAGTGGCCATAGTAGGCTGCGTCTTGCTCAAACAAGATATACATGAGCTACCAAGCATGAAGCAAAAGCCACTAGTGGACACACGAGTGTCATAACAACCAACCCAGTCTGAGTCAGAAAAAGCATGTAAATCTGGCGGGGTGGCAGAAGACTGACCAACACCCAAATCAGCCATAAGGCATCTGAGCCACACACACTCAACGGTAGCTATGAAAGCTTCCCTATACTCAGCCTCACAACTGTAAGTGGCCATAGTAGGCTGCTTCTTGCTCAACCAAGATATACATGAGCTACCAAGCATGAAGCAAAAGCCACTAGTGGACACACGAGTGTCATAGCAACCAACCCAGTCTGAGTCAGAAAAAGCATGTAAATCTGGCGGTAGTGATCCCCCCTTGGGATAAAATAACCCAAGTAGCCGAGTACCACTCAAGTAGCGAAAGATGCGCTTAACTGCCTGCCAATGCTGGGCAATCCATAAACCTGCTCATTTGTGAGACAACAAACTGATTATCTGGCCTAGTAATACATAAGTAAATTAGGCATCCAATAGCCTGTTGATAGAGGACCACATCAAATGCATCTCCAGCATCATGAAGACTCAATCGGTAACCTGTCTCCATAGGAGTGGCAATAGGCTTACAGTCTTCAAGGCCAAAATGCTACAATAATGTGTCAATATATTTCGTTTGACACAAAGCCAGTCCACCATCAACTTGCATAAACTGAATGCCCAAATAGTGATGACCTGTGAGCAGCATGTCATTAACATAGACAACAATGATCAGAAGCACATCATTAGCATGCTTAACATATAAGGTGCTTTTCAGTTGGACTGTTCTCAAAACCATGTGCAATCAGATAGGCATGTATCTTCTCATACCAAGCAAGTGGTGCTTGCTTTAAACCATATAATGCCTTCTTTAACCTGCACACTTGGTTTTCATGCCCTTTCTGCACAAATCCACGAGGCCAAAAAACATACACTTCTTCATGCAAGTCACCATTCAAAAATGTTGTTTTAATGTCCAGCTGATGTACATTCCAACCATGATGCGCTGCAAATGCACAAATGCTCCGAACAGTAGTCATACGACATGTAGGTGCTAAGGTCTCATCAAAATCAATGCCTCTTTCCTGCGCATATCCCTTTGCAACAAGCCTAGCCTTATATCTGTCAACTGTACCATCAGGTTTACGCTTCAACTTGTATACCCACTTAGTGCCAATGGCCTTCTTGCCAGGTGGCAAGTCACATAAAGGTCAAGTACCATTCTTCATTATTGCATCACATTCAGATTTCATAGCAGCCATCCAATTTTCTGAATTTTGTGCTTCATCAAAGGAAATAGGCTCATTCTTATCACAGAGACTAGATGCAGCCATAGCATAGCAATCTGATGCAAAAGAGGCACTATGAAAGCCTGATTGAGTACGATATGATAGAGGTGCATCTAATTTGTTTTCACACAAGGTTTGCACCAGCCATTTTGGCATAGTTCTTGCCTGATCAATATCAGCTCTCTCATCAATAAGTGCATCATGTACATCTGCATCAGAAATGGAATTATCTGCATCATCACATGAAACTTGCAAAGGCTGAGAAGTTGCCTCATTAGGACCATCACTAGACTGTCCACTTGTAAAAAGAGGCAACAAAGTATCATACATGTCTTTGGAGCTAACAGATGTCTCCTTAGTACATCAAAGCAATGGCTGAATAGCATCTTCCACAAAAACAACATCACGACTAACCAGAATGCATTTAGTCTGTGGATTATACAGACGATAGCCTTTACTTTCAGAACTGTATCCAACAAAAATACATTTTTTTGCTTTATCATCCAATTTTCTACGATGTTGTTCAGGCACTAATGCATATGCCAAACAACCATCTCTGCCATCCCAACGAATCTGCTCTACAGTAGGTGCAACAGAAATAGCAGGACGAATAGGAATCTATAGAATATCATCTTCGACACCATCTCCATCAGCTTCAACACCTATATTTGTAGTACGTGTAGTCGCAGGTGTAAGAGGACGTCTTTCAACACCCTGCACAATGTTCCACAGTCCTTTTGCAACCAATGCATGTCGCATCATATAAGCCCATAATGGGTAGTTGGTACCATCCAACTTATCCTCAACAACCAACATACGGAATACATCACTGCTTTCAGCCATGGCCGGTTACTAAAATACCTTGATGCAAAAAATTGACTATATCTTAAAAAGTTGAACACAACTGCTGAGACAAGTTCTGCTAGACCTGTAGCAGACTTTGAGACGCTTATACTGGCGAACAGAAATTGGTATATAGCTTTGGCACAAAAAGACGAAATAGCCTGCACGAGCACTACGATAGTGCGTTTGGAGGCCGAAACGAGCTCAGATCGCGATTTCAGCACCACAAAGTGAAGCAGTTTTGATCTCTGAAACACCTTGAGTATGCTCACCAAATTTTGTGCGAATTTGAGACTGCAAGAGGAGAGGTGTAGACGATGCCCTAGATGAAGCAGCGACCTGGTCTGATACCAATTGTTGGAGTTACATGTCTACGTAAGCAGGCGAACAACACAAGGAAGAAGAAGAAGCTTGGAGCACAACACACAAGACTGAATGTATTACTAGAGAATGTACGACAATAAGTAGCCCATCAGGGCAATAGGCGTATATACAAGCCGGGGGAAAAAAACTTCCTAAAAAGGGAAATAAGTGCCTTGGCGGTCCTAGAGTGTTTACAGACATCACTACCTAAATATAGCAACATACACATACATGCATACATATGCATACATAATGCATATACATATGCATACATAATGCATATACATATGCATACATACATACTTACATGCATACACGCACACACACATATGCATACATAATGCACATACATATGCATAGATACATGCATACACATACACACACATAGAAACATACACACACATACACACATATGCATACATATGCATACATATGCATACATATGCATACATATGCATACATATGCATACATATGCATACATAATGCACATGCATACACATACACACACATAGACACATACATACACATAGACACGTACACATACATACACACATATGCACACAAATTTACACACACATACACATGCATACACACACATACACACATAGACACACACACACATACACACACACATACACACACACGTACACACATAGACACATAGACACATACACACATACACACATACACACATAATGCATATGCATATGCATACTTACTTACATAATTACATGCATACACACACATACACACACATGCATACATATGCATACACACATACACATGTAGAGAGACATACACACACACATACATGCATACATATGCATACATAATGCACATGCATATGCATACATAATGCACATGCATATGCATACATAATGCACATGCATATGCATACATAATGCACATGCATATGCATACATACATGCTTACATGCATACACACACATACACACAGATACATATACACACATAGACACACACACACATGTAGAGAGACACACACACATACACACATACATATGCATACATAATGCATACATAATGCATATGCATATGCATATGCATACATACATACTTACATGCATACAGAGACATACACACATATACACACACATACACACACATATATGCATACATACATACTTACATGCATACACAGTCATACACGCATATACACACACACATATGCATACATATGCATACATAATGCACATGCATATGCATAGATATATGCTTACATGCATACACATACACACATAGACACATACACACACATATATACATACACACATATGGACACATACACACATATACACATACACACAGATTTAAACACACACACACACATACACAGACACACTTACACATGCATACACACAGACATACACACATAGACACACACACTTACACACATAGACACACACACATACACACATACACACACATTGAGATACACACACACACATAAACAAATACATACTTACTTACACACACACATACACACATCCACACACATTTACACACACACATACACATCCATATAAACATATATATACAGATACACACATATATACACACATAGACACACACATATACACACACATACACACATAGATAGATACACACTTACAAAGACACATACACACATCCACACACATTTACACACATACATACAAATGCATAGACACATATATAGAGATACACATGTATATACACATAGACACACACAGACACACACACACATACACACACATGGACACATACACAAACACATACACACATGCATACATTTTCATACATAATGCACATGCATATGCATACATACATGCTTACATGCATACACACACTCACATATACACCTACATACACATATACACACATACATATGTACACATATATATATTGATTTCTAACCCATTTTGTTTTATATGTTAGGTATTATGGATCCTAGTAGAGAGAGAAAGGCGAAACTCACTCTCATAAAAAGTCTTATGAGAGCAAGAGTTCTGAGTGATACTCTAAGGATCATCATGCATGAGTACTCAGAGATGCCTGACGATGAGCTGGATTATACGATCCAGATGCTTACCTAGCGCTTAGAGGAAGGCTCCTCTGCAGCTCCACATGCAAGAAGACATCTACTTGCTCATAGGTATGTTTTTTTTCATAAACTTTTTTAATGATATTATAACACATATTTTTATTTATTTTTATCTATATATTTTTAGGACATCTATACCACCTCTAGATCATGATAGCAGAGTAGAGTTGCCTATGAGGACATGCATAGGCACCTTAGGGCTAGAGTGTGATATAGAGCCAGAGGGGAACATTGTGTACATAGGTAATGGATTGGAGTTCAGGAGAAGAATGCGGACATTATGCGACTCTTACCTGCGCCTTGTCCACTTACAGTGGACGTAAGGATAAATTTTACATATAAATTTTACATATAAATTGAAATAGATATCTTATGCTTTATTTACATGATTTTTTTTTATTTTTGCAGTGAGCGTGATGAGAGGGATAAAAAATATGTACTTAGTTCACTTGAGATAGATTTTGGGATAGGATGCTCGCGTAAATGGTGTCTAAAAGAGATGTGGACAGTTATGGCTCATCATCACAATAATGCACGCTACGCATTGCTTTTATGTATATATACGTGGATATGAGTATGTGTGTTTATGTATGTATGTATGTATGTATATGAGAGAGAGACAGAGAGAAAAGAGTGAGACTAGAGGTACAATTACACACATACACACACATATACATCATACATGCACATTTACACACATATACACATACATGCACATTTATACATACACACACATACATGCGCATTTTTACACACACATACACATGCATGCAGTTACACACATATAATGAATACACATAGACACATACACATACTCACATACACATACACATGCATAATCATATGTACGCACAGATAGACTCATAGAATCATATTTACATGCATATATAGATATACACATGCACATACACACACACAACACATGCATACACACATATAGATACACATACATACACACATGCGTACACACATACACACACACACACACACACACACACACACACACATATATATATATATATATATATATATATATATATATATATATATATATATATATATATATATATATATATATATATATATATATATATATATATATATATATATATATATATATATATATATATATATATATGTGTGTGTGTGTGTGTGTGTGTGTGTGTGTGTATGTGTGTGTGTGTATATGTACTTAGATATCTATATATAAATAAATAAATAAATATGTAATTAAATGTTTGATATACTTACAGTATATAGTCGTTGCACGATGAGGAGACAGTGGTGGGGTTCCATCTGATTGATCAGAATCTACAAATAATGGTATTTGATATTAATAATCTGATTATTTACATACATAAACATTCACATATACATATTTACACATACACACATGTTCACATATACACATTTACACATACACGCATACTCACATATACACAAATACACATATTATGGGATAAATGCATGTATTTTGTATGAATGATTGTATATGCATGCATGTGTGTGTACATATATATGTGGATATGTATATGTGTGTTTATGTTATATGTATGTATATGTGTATATGTATGCATATATGTATGTGTATATGTTGTATGCATGTGGAAGTAAAATGAAAATTAAAGTACTCTCAAAGAATGTGTGAGACACAAAATGAGTAGACCATGAAATGGGTAAACTCATGTGGACTAGAAATGAGATTGCCAAGGGCATGGAGTAGGTCCTCAAGCTTCTAACCAAGTACAAATGAGGGGAGAGGCCCTCCTTATATAGATTTGGGAGGGGCTCTCAAAAGTACATCATATGTGGGATAAGTCTTCTGAAAGGAGAATGAACACAACTGGTAGAAGCACATGGCAAGGTACCCAAACATAAAGAAAATAAAATATAAAATGGAAATAGAATAGAAATGGAGTTCCTCCTGGATACAAAATGGAGATGCACTCATGCGGATACAAATGTAGATGAAGTAGGAGCAATCATGTCGTCAACACCCCCTCTGCAGCTCCATTTTGGAGCGGTTGAATGCTGTAGAGGTCCACCAAGCGCTGAAGTGGTACTGGAGGTAGAGCCTTCGTGAACATGTCCGCCAAGTTCTCTTGAGAGGTACACTGCTCCAGAGTAATCTCCTGAGATATGAGCTTCTCACGGATGAAGTGGTATTGGATCTCGATGTGCTTCGTTCGAGCATGGAACACTGGATTCTTGGCAATGGCCAAGGTTGACTGGTTGTCCGTGCGAAGATATGTCGGAGTATCCTGCAAAACATCAATGTCAGATAATAAATGTCGAAGCCAGATGACCTCATATGCTGCAAAGCTGGATGCTCGGTACTCGGCCTCGGTAGATGAGAGTGCAACTATAGGCTGCTTCTTACTTGCCCAAGAGATAGGTCCTGAGCCAAGCAAGAATATATACCCAGAAGTAGACCGTCAAGAATCAGGATCACCAACCCAATCTGAATCTGAATATCCGGCGAGGTCGATGCCCCCTCTATACCAAAGACGATGATGTAGGGTGAGGGCACGGTATCATAGTAGTTTTTGAGCAGTATTGCAATGAGTCTGACAAGGCTGATGTTCAAACTGATTGAGTATACCAACTGCATAAGCAATATCTCGTCTAGTGTTGGCAAGATAGAGTAATGAGCCAACAAGCTGTCGATAGGTATGCACATCCATAAGTGATGATGAATCCTCCAGTGTAAGCTTGATGTTTGGATCTAGTGGTGTAGAAACTGAGCGAAAGTGATCCATGTTATATCTGGAAAGTAGATCAGAGCAGTACTTCTTCTGTGATAGAAATATACCATCTTTTGTTTGCCAAACGTCCATACCTAAGAAGTAGTGAAGTAATCCAAGATCTGTCATAGAGTACTCAAGATGAAGCCGTGTGATGATAAACTAGATGTGTTCTTCATCTGAGCCTGTCAAGGTCAATTCATCTACATAGAGAATGATGATGGCTACTAAAGAATCCTTTTGATAGATATAGAGATTAGCATCAGCATTGCTTCTGTGAAAACCCTTGTCTTCAAAGAACTTGTGAATCTTTTCATACGAGGCCTTGGGAGCCTGCTTGAGTTCGTAAAGTGCCTTGTGAAGCTTGTAGACTTGATCTTCTTTGCCTTTGATCTTGAAGCCTTCAGGTTGCTCAACATATACGTCTTCTTGAAGATATCCATTGAGGAATGCACTTTTGACGTCCAACTGATAAATGGGCCACTTAAAGTGAGCACTTAGTGCTAAAATGATTCTTATGGTTGTGAATCTTGCTATAGGATCAAAGGTTTCTTCATAGTCAATGCCATGTTGTTGCTTGTATCCCTTAGCTACTAATCTTGCCTTATATTTATCAAGAGTGCCATCAAACTTGTATTTGACTTTGTATATCCACTTGACTCCTATGACTTGATGATTGGTTGGTTTGTGAACTAATGTCCAAGTCTTGTTCCTTGTTATTGCATCCAGTTCTACTTGCATAGCTTCTTCCCACTCTGGTTGGCCTTGAGCTTCTTTGTAGTTGGATGGCTCTGGAATTTGCTGAATTTGGTGCATTAGAGCTTGGAAATACTGAGTCCCCCTCTGAAGTGTAGATAGGTGGTCTACGTCTTGTACTTGAATCTTTTCTTGAGTATGAGGAAGCTTCATTAAAAGTCACATCCTTCGAAATGGTGATGGAGTGGTTTTCCATATCATACAGACAATATGCCTTTGATTGGTCACTGTAGCCCATGAATATGTGTTTCTTGGACTTTGATTGTAACTTGTTTCTATCTTCTTTGGTACATGGACAAAAGCTTCACTACCAAAGACTCGAAAGTAATTCACATTTGGTTTTCTTCCATAGTATGCTTCAAAGGGTGTTTTGTTGTGTAATGCAATTGTAAATCCTCGATTAAGAATGTGCATGGCAGTATGTACGGCTTCTGCCCAGAACTTGTAGGGTAGATCCTTGTGATGAAGCATAGTTCTTGCCATTTCCATCACACTGCATATCTTTCTTTCAGCTACTCCATTCTGGGATGGAGTATGAGGCTGAGTGACTTGTCTTTTGATTCCTTTCTAGTTGAGAAAGTTATCAAAGTCATGATTGATAAACTCACCACCTCCATCTGATCTGATGGTTTTGAATTTAGTTGAAGCTTCATTCTCAACTTCCTTGATCCAAGTTTGAAACTTAGAGAATGTGTCTGCCTTTGAATTCAAAAAGTACACCCAAATATAGCGAGAGTGGTCATCTATGAGAAGATAAAAGTAGAGGGATCCACTCAGTGATGGGGTATTCATAGGTCCACATAAGTCCATGTGGATAAGGGATGGTGGGTTCCTCGCTCATGTTGAAGCTTCCTTGGGAACTGGGGCCCTATGTTGCTTGCCTTGGGTGGAAGCTTGGCAGACATCAGTAAGTTGCCCTATCTTTGGCAATCCCTTCACAAGTTGGGATGAAGAGATTTTTGATAAGTAAGAAGTGTGGCCAAATCTTTGGTGCCACAAACTTGAGGTTGATTCTTTGGATACAAAGCAAGATAGCTTGTAGAGGCCCTTTTCTTCAATTCCTTGAGTAGTGACATCCTTTGTATGGGGATCAACTACCTTAACTAAGGTGTTATCAAACCATACTTCTTTGTCCTGATCTGTAATGGCCTTGACTGAAAGTAAATTCATACATAAATTTGGAACAAAAAGAACATTGGATAAAGACTTGCATTCGCCCTGACTGTTGGTAATTTGAACTTTTCCTTTACCTTCGATGGGTAAGCTTTTATTGTTGCCAAAATAGACTTCTCCCGTGTGCTCTTCGAGTTCCTGAAAGGAGTCCTTGTCTTTGCACATATGGGAAGTAGCTCCGCTATCAAAGTTCCACCCATGTGGGGAGCTAGAAGTCACTAGTGCATTGGCTTCTGTGGAGATGAAAAGTTCCTCACTAGAGTAGTGGGATCTATGTTGGGATCCTTTGGATGCTAGCCGAGATGTAGAAGCCTTCGATGATTGTTTCTTTTTGTAGCAAAACTTTTCTAAGTGTCCTGATTTTCCACAGAAATTACAGGTGAACTTCTTCGATGAATTATGCGATCCTTACTTAGATCCATTGCTAGCATGATGACTTGTGGTTTTGCCCTTATTGAATGGGCCTTTGGCCTTCATGGCAGATTCTTGGGAGGAAGTCAATTTGGCTAGCGAGTCATGGAGGAGGAATAGTCGACGAACCTCTTCCCAAGATAATACTTGGCCGTGATTATACAAAGTTGTGGCAAATGTCTCGTATGACTTAGGTAACTTTTTAAGAACTCTAATGGCCATGTCTTCACTAGAGATCTGCCTACCATATAGTGCTAATTTACGTCGGTAATCCTCAAATTGGGCTATGACCTTGGTAATTGTGTCATGTGGCCTAATGGTCAAATTATGAAACTCGGCCTCTAATGCATATATCTTCGAAGGGGTCTTTTCTTTATACAAAGCAGCTAACGTATCCGAAGCATCCTTGGACATCTTACAGGCCATGATATGACCTTTCGTCAGTTCGTCCCAGGCAAGTAACAACTGACCTAAAGCTCTTTTGTCCTTGACATTCCACACATGCCAATTGTCTAAGTTGGTATCCCTATTGGGTCGGGGGTCTGAGCTGTCTACTACCTCATGAAGGAGATTTGTGTAGAGATAGGCGCGCATGAAATCTTTCCATAGATTGTAATTTTGTCCATTGAGGCGTTCATCCATAAGCATAAAAATAGTGGTGAAAGAGGGTAAGAAGTTAGCCATAGATGATGAGCTACCTTCACTTTTGGTCATTACGAAGATTTGAAGATAAAGTGTTTAGAAACACTACCAAACGCACAAGCTTGGAAGATAAAATGTTTAGAAACACTACCAAACTCTCTTGCCAAAAATGCTGCAGCAAAATAATTTGCAAAGCTTGAAATGAACGACTCGATACTAGACTGAAAAACTCCTTGGGGAGGGGGTGGGGCTTAGAGTGGCCCTTCACTTGCACCAATAATTAGAAGAGACACTTCATGGGGGGCTTAGAATAGCCCTTCACTTTTGCAAAGAGAGACACTGTGGAGTGGGGAGAGTCGATGCACAAGGAGAACTTGTGGGTGGGTTTAGACTAGCCTCCAATCCCACAGTCATACACACACAAGACTTTTAATTTTATTGCTTGAGTTTACAAGAGAGGGAACTTAGTGCAAGATGGTGCCAAGATAGTGAAAAATCCTTACAAAGTGCTTGAAGTGGCAAATCTAAGGGTGAAACCCTTGGAAAACATTTGTAAGTAACTTGTTAAAAAATGCGTTAGTGTGTCCTTGAGAGGGTACAAAGTGACTCGTGGGAAGAATTCTAAATTGAACATCAAGATAATGTCACTTACGGTTGAGAAATTTCAATAAGTCCTTTGAGAGAGAGTTAGAAAATTTAGATAAAGGCAAGATGACCCTTGTAGGTCAGTTGGTGAGTGCACAAAGATATGCCAAAGTGTCGTTATCAATAGTAGCTAAGTATTCCACCTGAGCAAGGCCCTGAAGTATAGATGAATGCACTCAAGTACATATGGATTCATATGTCCCGAATCTCGATAACATCATTGATGATGTAAATGGCCACATAACACATAAGACGCACCATTCGGATCTCTCTCTATCGCCATGCACCTACCATGCCCAGAGTACACGTGCTCTCTAGTTCTCTGTCGACGTCAGAGATAAGCTCCCGAAATCAGTGGTGAAGATGAACCTGCTGAACCTTCAGCCCCTACGCCTTTGGAACCACGTGGATGTACAGTTGGACCGCCTAGAGGGGAGAGCACCACAATTTAAGATTATCTGTTTCTATCTCGCTTTCACTATTGCTCTCTCTCTCTCTCTCTCTAAGAGGTAGCCAGCATACACAGAGGCTTAAATTTGATAGGAGAACCGTTTCTTTGTAGTTCGCCTAGATGACGTCGTGGCGGAGCTGCTATTTTCTTTCTCTGCCGATAGCCACAGGCATTTGTGGCTCGAATGGTCTCAAGAAGAAGCTTCGCAAGGCTGGGAGGGCTGGGAAACTCCAAAGAAAGGAGATGAGGTCCAAGTGCATTATACTGGGACGCTCCTGGATGGTACCAAATTCGACTCCAGTTGGGATTGCGGACGTCTGTTATAGTGTTCATGACGATACTAGAGCTGCCCCTCCTCGAGCATAAGCTTCAAGTCTGTCTGTTTCACAGAGGGATGCATCCCGGCTGACGAGCAAGTGGACTGAGAATAAGTGTCTCCAATGGCAATGTCACTGGATGACGAAGAAGAGCCATGGCGCACTCCTGCATGGCTATATCCCTCTATTCTGATCGCTACATTCTATTCTACTGTTTTTTAGTGCTGTACGACAAGGATTTCAGTAAGGGAGTTAAGCCTTTCTTTACCATCTCTCTCCCCATCCACTTCTTTCCTGTCATTTCAATGGAGGTTTCTGGGAGTCTTCCTCCTAGCGATAGCTATAGGTGCAAGCTGCACTCTCTCTCTCTCTCACTCATTCTCTATGAGGTCCAAGTGCATTATACTGGGACGCTCCTGGATGGTACCAAATTCGACTCCAGCTGGGATCGCGAACGTCTGTTACAGTGTTCATGGTGATACCAGAGCTGCCCCTCCCCGAGCATAAGCTTCAAGTCTGTCTGTTTCACAGAGGGATGCATCCCGGCTGACGAGCAAGTGGACTGAGAATAAGTGTCTCCAATGGCAATGTCAGTGGATGACGAAGAAGAGCCATGGCGCAGTCCTGCATGGCTATATCCCTCTATTCTAATCGCTACATTCTATTCTACTATTTTTGAGTGTTGTACGGCAAGGATTTCAGTAAGGGAGTTAAGCCTTTTTTTACCAGCTCTCTCCCCGTCCGCTTCTTTCCTGTCATTTCAATGGAGCTTTCTGGGAGTCTTCTTCCTAGCGATAGCTATAGGTGCAAGATGCGCTCTCTCTCTCTCTCACTCACTCTCTCTGTGGCAGATCAATGGGCAGACACTGAGGAATGTGACTCCAAGTTACACTACCTAAAGCAGCAGCAACTCGTCTTGTCATGCTCCTTACAGTTTGCTGCTTGACTACAAGTGTCTTTGCTGCCGGAAGACGTACCTTCATTCCCATCAGTAGCTTCCGTGATGAGTTCGTAGTCACCTGGGCACCAAACAATGTTCATTTCCCCGAAGCCAATAGGGATGCTCTTCAGCTAGTCCTCGACTAGAACACAGGATCAGGTTTGGCTTCTAAGGACATCTTCCTCTTTGGAAACATTGACATGGACCTGGAGATTCTGCTGGAACAGTAACGACATTCGTGTTTAAGGATGTCACTTTTAAATTATGAGTTGCATTAGGACAGATACCAATCAGAAAATGAAGATGCTAAAAATGTTTAGAAGAATTTTCAACATCTTCAGATGAACCATCAACTTCTTCAAGCTGACCATCAATATGACTGTGAACGAGTGCTTATAAGCACTCTAAATGGTTGAAGTGCATGACCAAACAAGAAGAAATAGGGTGGGAGGGAGGGAAAACAGGGTTAAAGGGGTACAAAATGATGAAAATGGGTGGAAGGGTGGGAAAATGGGCAGAATGAATCCCAAAAACTGATGGCAAAAGGCCTCTCTCAATGAGGAGAAAGCACATCACCAAAATGAGGGACCACCACTACCAAAACGATCACCAAACACACCACCACGACCTCCACCTAGTGCTCTGATACCATGTAGAGAGTACGCATGCGGAAGTAAAATGAAAATTAAAGTACTCTCACAAAACAAAGAATGTGTGAGACACAAAATGAGTAGACCATGAAATGGGTAAACTCATGTGGATTAGAAATGAGCCTGCCAAGAGCATGGAGTAGGCTCCTTAAGCTTCTAACCAAGTACAAATGAGGGGAGAGGCCCTCCTTATATAGATTTGGGAGGGGCTCTCAAAAGTACATCATATGTGGGATAAGTCTCCTTAAAGGAGAATGAATACAACTGGTAGAAGCACATGGCAAGGTACCCAAACATAAAGGAAATACAATATAAAATGGAAATAGACTAGAAATGGAGTGCCTCCTCGATACAAAATGGAGATGCACTCATGCGGATACAAATGTAGATGAAGTAGGAGCAATCATGTCGTCAACATATGTTTGCATGTATATGTGTATATGGGTATCTGTATGTGTATGTGTGTGTATACATGTGTATGTATTCTGATTTTTTTTTTGTTTGAGATTAAATTAACAAGAGTTATTGTATGGTGGAAAAAAATAATAGGCAAGCTAACATACCACCTGAGACGTGGTAGTTTTTTGTAGACAGCTACGTCTTTAGGAGTCATTTCCTCAGCAGAAGGTATACAAATTAATAGTTTATATTTATAATTTTTATATTTTAGTAAATTTTTACATTAATTTATGTATTTCTTTGTTCTTAAATAAACAGGTTGCTGCAAAGAAGAGAGTTGAGTCGGGCCACACATCGCACCTAGGCCAAATGGGCCATCATGGTTTTGTAGCTACATTTGTAATGTGTTATTGTGAATATATTTTTTATTTTAGTTAAAATGAAAAAAACTAATCTTTTTTATTTGTTTCAATGCAGCAAATGGATTATGGCCGATATCCTACGAAACATGAGATCGAGTATGCTACACATTTTGGATATTGGCATTTGAGCGAGTATATATGAGATCATTCGGATGTCTTTGTGAGTATTATTAAATTTTATATAATTATTTTATTTTTATGGATGTTTTAATTATTTTACTTATTTATGTTTGTTATATGTAATACAAGAGTATTATGGAGAGGCAGATATGGATGAGGTGGAGAGACAGACACAAGAGGGACTATCTCGATTGTCACAGGGTGATGATGATGATGAGGATGAGGATGATCAAGATGACCATGATGCTGGTGATGATGATGATGATGATGATGATTAGGATTCTTGATTATGACATTGGATTATATGTATTTACATTGATATATATATATATATATATATATATATATATATATATATATATATATATATATATTTGTTTATCTATATATTTTTCATTTTCAGTTATGTTTTGAATTGTGTGTATGGTATTAAGTAATGAAAAGTTTTCTCCTATTGATTGTTATTATTGTTTATATTAAGCATGTGTTTTAGTACTTTAATTATATAATTCATTCATATGTGTGTACGTATGTGCATGTATATGTGTGTAATATGTGTGTGTATGTATGTGCATGTATATGTGTGTGTATATGAATGTATGTACATATGTATATGTGTATATGCATGTATGTGCATGTGCATGTGTAACCGTATATGTGTATGTATGTGTATGTGCATGTGCATGTGTATGTGTGTGTATATGTATGTATGTGCATGTGCATGTGTAAGTGTATATGTGTGTATATGAGTATGTGCATATGCATGTGTATGTGTGTGTATATGTATGTGCATGTATATGTGTAAGTGTATGTGTATATGTGTGTATGTGTATGTATATGTGTATATGTATGTATGTGCATGTGTGTGTGCATGTGTATATGTGTGTGTATGTATGTGCATATATATGTGTATATTGTGTATGTGTGTGTATATATACATATGTGCATATGTATGTGTATGTGTATAAATATTCACAAATGTATGTATATGCATGTGTATATGTATGAAACATGCATGTGCATGTATATGCATTTCCATTTGCATCCATGTGCATGCACGTGAATGTGCATGCATGTGGATGTGCATATACATGTATTTAAGTATATGTTAATGTGTGTGTATATATATATATATATATATATATATATATATATATATATATATATGCAATAATGCATGCATGCAAGTCTTTTTATGTGGTTGTAGAAATGTTTGTGCATATGCATGTGTAAGTGTATGTGCACGTGTATGTGTGTGTATGTGCATGTGTATATGTGTGAAGGTGCATCTTCATCATGTATAAGTGTATATATGCATATCAATAAGTGTGAATATGCTAACTAATCAAAATAACACAATTCAAATGATATACAACGAATGAAAATTGTACTTACAATAGTTAGCCATACTTTTTGCTTTGTTAGCTTCTTGAATAACCTGCAATAAAGAGAGAGAGAAAAGAGAGAGAGAGAGAGAGAGAGAGAGAGAATTCAAATAGACAAAGACGTAGAAAGATAGAAATAGAGACAGAGATAGACAATAAGATAGAGCTTAAGCACAACAACAATTCTGCATATACTTGTTTCAGTTCGTAAGTAGAGTGCAATTGCGAACGTTGGAGAGCTCTTCGATTAGATGCATGAACATGCCGATCGAAGAGCCTCCAATGTGTTAATGTTTTTCCGTCAACAGAACATTGTGTAGGCGATGGTAACACGTCGTAAAAACCACTGGAATTGTCGCTGCATAAGCGATGATTTTAGCATCGCTTATGTGACACAAAAAAATGTCACTTATGTGACGCAAAAAAACGTCGCTTATGCGATGCAAAATAGCATTGCTTATACCATGCTTTTTTAAACCGTCATGTTAGCGACGCTCTATGTGAGCATCGCACATCCCGTCATGCCACACGTCGAAAAAAATGTCGTTTGGCTCATCATTTAATTGATGGTCTGTGCTCGATGCTTCTTGCAACACATTTTGCAATTTTATAGCGATGAAATTGTGTCGCCTTAACCATTGCTATGCGCCCATATTCCTTGTAATGTAGACATCTTGAATGAGGCATGCAAATCAACCTTAAAATCAGCAATATGCTTCTCAATAGGACTAGTGAGCAACATGCCATCAACATAGACAACAATGATGAGAAGCACATCATGAGCACGCTTAACATATAAGGTGCTTTTAGTTGGACTGTTCTCAAAACCATGTTTAATCAGATAGGCATGTATCTTCTCATACCAAGCACGTGGTGCTTGCTTTAAACCATATAATGCTTTTTTTAACTTACACACCTGGTTTTCATGCCCTTTCTACACACAGCCATGGGGCTAAAAAACATACACTTCTTCATGCAAGTCACCATTAAGAAATGCAGTTTTAATGTCCAACTGATGTACATTCCAAATATGATGGGTTGCAAGTGCACATATGCTCCGCACAATAGTCATACGGCATGTAGATGCAAAGGTCTCATCAAAATCAATGCCTCTTTTCTATGGATAACACTTTGCAACAAGCCTAGCCTTATACCTTTCAAATGTTCCATCAGGCTTACGCTTTAGCTAGTAAACCCACTTAGTGCCAATGGCCTTCTTGCCAGGAGGCAAGTTACATAAGGACCAAGTAGCATTCTTCATTATAGCATCATAATCAGATTGCATAGCAGCCATCCAATTTTTTTGAATTTTGTGCTTCATTAAATGAAACAGGCTCATTCTCATCACAGAGGCTAGATGCAGCCATAACATAGCAATCTGATGCAAATGAGGCACTATGAGAGCCTGATCAAGTACGATATGACAAAGGTGCGTCTAATTTGCTATCACGCAAAGTCTGCACGAGTCATTTTGGCATAGTTTTTGCCTTCTCAATATCAACTCTCTCATCAACAAGTGCTTCATGTAAATCTGCATAAAAAATAGGATGATCTGCATCGTCAGTTGAAACCTGCAAAGGTTGAGAAGCTGCCTCATTAGGACCAACACTAGACTGTCCACCTGTAAAAAGAGGCACAAAAGTATCATGCATGTCTTTGGAGCTAATAGATGTCTCCTTAGTACATGAAAGCAATAGCTGAATAGCATCTTAAACAAAAAAAACATCTCGGCTAACTAGAATGCATTTAGTTTGTGGATGATACAGATGATAGCCTTTACTTTCAGAATTGTACCCAACAAAAATACATTTTACTACTTTATCATCCAATTTTCTACGATGTTGTTCATGCACTAATGCATATGCCAAACAACCAAAAACATGCAGATGAGCAACAGATGGCTTGCAATCATGCCAAGCCTCATATGGAGTGATAAACTGTAGTGCTTTAGTGGGACACCTGTTAAGTACATATGTTGCACACATGACAGCCTCAAGCCCGAAACTATGTGGTAAAGCCTGACTCTTGACCATACACCTCACCATCTTGATGAGTCACCTGTTCTTTCGTTTAGAAACTGCATTCTGTTGAGGTGTATACGGCACTGTGCACTAGTGTTTTCTCCCACGTTCAGCTAGAAATGCATTAAAATTAGAAGATATATATTTCCCCCCTCGATCAGAATGGAGGGTGCCCATTTTACATGCTGACATATTTTTAGCCAAAAACAAAAACTCTTTGAAGCACATGAACACTTCGGACTTTGCCTTCAATGGATATACCCATGCATGCCTGGAAAAATCATCGATGAAAGTCACGGAGTAAAGATAATTTCCAAAAGAATGTGTCTGCATAGGACCACAGACATCACTATGTACAAGCTATAATTTTTGAGTAGCCCAAACTGAACCATCTTTTGGAAATGAGGAATGCTTCTTTTTGCCCAAAATATAGTGTTCACAAACATGTTTTCCAGGTGCCTGAAGTTTGGGCAAAGAGGACACCATTTCAGATTTCTGTAGGTGTACAAAACTAGCACAATTCAGATGACTAAAGCGTGCATGCCAAAGCTTTGCATCTAACATAGCTTGAGAACCATGTATTGCACATGCCAAATCATACACCGATCTTTCATAGTCTATGAGCTTATACAACCCATGACATAAAATGCCAGAAGCAATAATCATGTCACCATTTGACAGATCATGAACTGCACATCTGTCATCAACGAATTTCAGAACCAAGCCAATCTTGGCTAATGCAAAAACTGATAACAGATTCTTCTTGATCCTTGAAACAATTAAAGCATCTAAAAAGGTGAAAGAACTACCATCAGCAATAGTCAGAATGATCTTACCAACTCTCATGATAGGTTAAAAGGAGTTGTTGGTGCATGTGATAGTATTCCCTATAGGGGTAGGCTCGAGTGAAGTGAAGAAGCTGCGGTGCGAGGTGATATGTTTGGTCGCCCCACTATCAAAGTACCAAACTTCAAAGTCTACTGCATACATGCACTGCTCATGAGAAGATGGATCAAAACTGCAAACAACAGTAAACATCCATTCTTCTTCCTGCACAAGATTAAAAGACTTTGTTTTTGGTGTAGAGGCCTCTGCAACAATCATTCCAGCCTCTTTCTTCTTTGCCTCTTTAGCAACCAATTTTGGATAGTTCTTTATGATATGATCATTTCCTTTATAGTACTTGCAAAATAATTTCTGGTTTTCTGATTTCTTTTCATCTTTGTCTTCCCTCTTCGATTGTGTAAAATTAGCATATTTTTGCTTACTAATTGAAGAGCTCCATTTTCCTTTGTCCTTCTAACTAGCTAGGAAAGCTTGATCTGCAACACGCATAATGGACCTATTCTTCCTGGATTGATCTTCGTGCAATAGAACAGAGACTAAGTCCTCAAATGATAAGACATTTGGATTGCCTTTCATCATCAACCGAAGAGTAGAAGAAAAACTCTGATATGAATCAAGAAGACCATTCAAAACCGTCTGCACAAGTGAGCTATCTGGTATAACCTCATCAGTAGAAATCAACTATTCCTTCAAGTCTTTGATCTTTGTTAGAAAACTATCCATAGAATCACCTTCATTCATGTGCTCACTCTCCAACTATTTTGGGAGGTAAGCAACACGAGCCTCATTCCTAGCTTGGTACAATGTGGTAAGTGTATCCTAAGCATCCTTAGTTGTTCTGCAAGAGTGAATGTGAGGAATAATGGCACGTTTGATAGACAAAGCTATGAATGCATGTGCGTGGGCATCTCTGCCATCCCAATGCATTTGCTTTGCTATAGGTGCAATAGAAACCGTAGCAGGAATAGGAATATGCAGAACATCATCATCTTCGACACCTTTTGCATCAGCTCTAGTACCTGTAGTTGTAACAGTTGTAGGTGTGATAGGACATTTTTCAACACCTTGCATAATGTTCCACAGTCCTTTTGCAGCCAATATATGTCGCATCATATAAGCCCATAATGGGTAGTTGGTACTATCCAACTTATCCTCAACAGTCAACATACAGAATACATCACTGCTTTCAACCATGGCTAGTGACTAAAATACCTTGATGCAAAAAATTGACTATATCTCAAAATTTGAACAGAACTACCCAGACAAATTCTATTAAGCCTGTAGTAGACTTCAAGATGCTTAAACTGGTGAACTGAAACTGGTATATACCTTTGACACAAAAAGATGAAATAGCCTACACAAGCGCTATGGTAGTGCATTCTGAGGCCGAAACAAGCTGAGAGCATACTCGGAAACACGCTGCGTATGCTCACCAAAATTTGTGCGATTCTGAGACTACAACCGGAGAGGTGTCGATGATGCCCTAGATGAAACGGGGGCTTGCTCTGATACCAATTGTTGGAGTTAGACGTCTGCAAAAGCACACGAACAACACAAGGGAGAAAGAAGAAGAAGATGGGAGCACAACACACAATACTGAATGTATTACCACTACTAGAATGTACAAAGAGAAATAGCCCATGAGGGCAATATGCATATATACAAGCCGAGGGAAAAACACCCCCTAAAGAGGGAAAAAAGTGCCTCGGCGGTCCTAGAGTGTTCACACACATCACTACCTAAATATATCAACAAAAAACCCTAGAAAAATTTTCTTTATTTGTTTGGGAAAAAATAAAAATAAAGTTGTTGAAGATTTCATGAAAACATATCAACACACAATGGATAATCAACTTTGAGATTAGGAAGCAAAATGAGTGGAAAAGATTTAAGAAAGAAATTGTGTGGAAATTATGTTGACTTAAAAAATACTTTCTTGAGTTGAATTAGAAATCTTGTTGATTCTCACTTCTCTTTCTTTAAAGGGATATAGGAGAGTGCATTAGAACACACCATGTCAGAGTATAGCACTGAAATCAAGTAGTTGGACAAGAATAGTTATTATTCATTGAGATTTTGAATATCTAGTTATCGTATGGGGAAAGGATTACGGGGTCTCATTAGTGGCACCAATGCTAGACCTACATTAGGTGAGGATGCAACTCCTAATCAATTAAGGAATTTTAGAGAGTGGAAGAACATGGATAAGAGAATCATCTTCATATTATCTCAGCATATGAGCGATTCCATGATAGGGCATACCCAAGATTTAGACACCTCCATGAAGGTATGAGAAACCCTAGAAAGACTTTACTCCACTTCAAACAAAGCCAGAATAAACTTAAAAACTTGATGGAAAACCCTAGTAGCAATATAAGTGACTACATCTTGAAAATCAAAGAAGTCAATGATGCATTAGGATCCATAGGTTGTCACATAGATGATGATGAACTAGTTGCATACACCTTGAATGGGCTTAGGGATGATGAGAAATGGAAGGCCTTTACAACATTTGTGTATGTCAGAGATACTCTTCCCAACTTTGAGCATTTGGTGGCCTTGAGCATCACTAAGGAGATGAAAAAGGTAAATGACAATGAACTCCAAGAATTCTATGTAGGTTTAGGCAAAGGTAAAGGACGGAACCAAGGCAAAGGAAGATGAAGTCAAGGGAGAGGATCAAATGATGATTGTGGTTAAGAACAAGGAATCAAATACTCTTCATCAAGAGGAAGAGGCAAGTTCAAAGTAGAGTTGGAAGTTTCAACTAGAATAGAGACAACTACAACTAAACAAGATGCTTCGTTTGTGGCAAGTATGAGAACAAGATTATGGTAGCTATGATGTAGATGCGTGATACAAGATCACAAGGGTCAAGTACATAGTACATTGATATTGGATGTACACATCACATGAGTTGTAAAAATGAATTCTTTTGAAATATGTAGGTGCCATAAACCAAAGGTCATGTGGAAAGAGGTGATGATACTCCTCATGCTATTACACACATAGTTGATGTTATGTTAGAGGGCTCTCACAAAGCAAAGTTCTTGAAAGATGTTCTTCTTGTTGCCACAATCACAAAGAATCTAGTTTCTATGGGATAAATGGTTGAGAGAGGATTGCATGTCCAGTTCAATTCAAAGGGACGCTATGTTGAAAACCCTAAAGAGGGGTACATATTGATAGCAAAAGGTAGCAAGAAGGGAAGGTCATTAACTCTAGATTTGAAGCCTAATTTCAACCACACAACCTACTTCACATATGGAAGCAAGAGGTAGGAGAATTGGACCTATGGCACAAAAGGTATGGACATATCAATACTAGGAAATTCAAGGATATGGAGAGGAAGAGGCTAATGCTATGGTTACCAAAACTCTATAATTCAAAACTAAAAACGTTTTGTGGAGCTTGTCAACTAGGTAAACATACTAGGTTTCTCTTAAAGAAGAGCGATTATGTGAGCTATCATCCACTTGATTTGATCCATACAAATATTTGAGGACAACAAAGGAGAATTCGATTGCAGATAATACGTATTTTGGAACTTTCATTGATGATTTCAAAAGGATGACTTGGATATATTGTATGAAGCATAAATCGGATGTCTTTTACTACTTGAAAGGGTTCAAAGTCATTTTTGAGAAGGAATGTGGTAGGTATACCAAGAGCTTAAATTCAAATGGAGGGGGTGAATAAGTCTACCATGTGTTCTACATATTGTTTGGAGATGAATGGCATCAAGAAACTAATCACATGCAAGTACACATCACAAAACTATGTTGTGGCAAAGATGAAGAATAGGTACATTGCAAAATCTGCTAGGGCCATGATGAAGGAGATGGGTATGCCTAATTGCTATTGGGCTAATCCAGCAACCATAGCTATATACATTATGAACAAAGCTCTCACATCAAGTATACATGCTACCACACCATATGAAACTTGGTGTGACAGGAAGCTAGATGTATCATATTTGAAAGACTTTGGTTGCACATGTTATATATTGATTCCAAGTGAGTTAAGGAGAAAATGTGATGACAGATAAGAAAGATGTGTATTTATAGGATATGAAGGTGAGAAAAAGGGTTATAGATGATATAATCCCACAACAAAGGAGATAAAGGTATCAAGAGATGTAAGATTTAATGAGCATTTACCTTGATATGGTACAAATGTATTTGTACAAGCTAATAAAGATGAAGAAAGGAAGATCTCAAGAGATGAACAATAAAGCATGGTTCTTAGTAGACCAAAGGATTTGATTATTCAACCATAATGGGATAAATGAAGTCCTACATCAATCCAAGTAAGTGATGCACAAGGGGCAAGACCAAAATCATAGGGATAGAAGAAGATAAAGAATTATGGATTGAGCTCAATGCACACCATCATGAGAAGAAGATGGAGAGCTCGTAGGACAACAACAAATATCCAAAAAAATGGAATGGGGAGATGAGAAGGTTTTATAGGGTAAGGTATCTAGTTGAAAAGCTTACCTATGATTAATTTATGGTTAGACATTATGCTTACATGATCAAGGTTGTTAAAGAACCCACATGCTTTGAAGAAGCAAATACATGCAGGGAATGACAAGAAGCTATCCATGAGAAATCAAGGATTTGGAAGACAATCACAGTTGGACTCTAGTGCCAAGTAAGAAAGATATGAAGATAATTGAAAACAAGTGGGTTATGAGGTAAAGAAGCATTGATATGGTAGTATTGCTAGGCATAAAGCAATGATTGTAGCTAAAGGGTTTTATTAGACATATGGAGTAGACTATAAAGAGACATGTAACCCTATGGATAAGATGAATTTGATCAAAACCATCATTGCTATTGCAGCAAGCAAGCATTGAAAGATGTTTCAACTTGATTTGATGAATGCATTTTTGAATTGGGAGCTAGAGGATATTTTGTACATGGACCAACCATTAGCTTTTGAGGACAAAGTCATTGTATCATTGGCATAGTTGTATTAGGTGGTGTTGTAAGATTGATTCTACCCCCAACCTCTTTCTCCACCTCTATCATAACCTCCTCTTTGAAGATTATTTTGATACCTTCCACCTATGCCTCTAGCATTGGTTTTTGATTCTGATTTGAATTTTGTTGATTGTGCCATTAATCATATGGTAGATGATTGCTCAAGCCACATACCCAAAACGACATCTTCTTGTTTTTATTCTCATTTCTTTTACCTCCTCCATTTCCTATATCTTTACCTCTATCATTGCCTCTTCCTTTGTACCTCTACCATTGCCTCTTCCTATGGCATTACTGGCTTGTGAAGTTGATTTTCCATCTTCCTAAGCTTTTCTTTTATTCATTTATTCATATTATTTGCATACATAGTATAAATTTTCCCTTTATCTCCATCTAGCTTCAAGTCTTGCTCAAATGTGAGCATCAATCCAAGCAACTAACTTGAATCTGCTACGAAATGATTTAGTGAAAGTTTAGTTCATAAGAAAAAATATTTCCACCTTTCATATCCTCTCAAACCTATAAGTAATTTTGCAAATCAATATGTGATCTTCAATATCTTCATCAATGGATCTAGGGCTATGTGGGAGATCTTTCCTTTTAGTGACATAATGACTAGTAGTTTGTTTCTTGTTCTTTTTGACTGTTGTAGACTCTAACCATAAGCTAGCATTCCTAGATTTAATAATGTTTTGGAAATGATCTTCTGAAGCACTCCATATCTCTTCTATTGATTCCAATCCTCTTGTGTGGCAAAAAATAATATGAAATTCTGCTCTAAATGTATGGCCTTGTACTAGCATCTTTATTTAGCCATCATTTCAATGCATCTAGTTCTTCTCTTTAGGAAGACTACCATCCTCAAAAATCGGCTTTTCTTCTTCACTTGTTATGTAAACCATGAGGTCGTTACTCATAAGGCTTCCATTCTGATTAGCCAAGCAAGATACTTATACTATCCAATTTGTCGATTGTAATCTCTTCCTTCTACTACAAGCTATGTGTTTAAGGTTTCAAGAATGTTACCTTATTTAGTTCTTTATACTCCAAGATGATTCCAAAGTAATCCCTAGATGCTTCGAATATCAAAACTTCAAAAAATTAGCTTCTTGATAAAAAAACGTTCAAGTCCTTTTATATATGCAACTCTTCTACACCATTTAGGACCTTTATGATCTATATATGAGTTTTAAATTTCCTTATTTGTGATTTTATCCCTAACATAATGATAATGGACCTCAATGTGTTTGGTCATATCATGGTAAATTGGATTAGTGGCAAGATTTAGGAAAGTTATGCTATCCCCAAAGATTTTAGGAGTGGAAGACTTCACACCCAAATCAGAATATAATGTCGTAATAATCCACATGGCTTCCTAAGTTGCATTTGTCACACCTCTATATCTAACTTTATTAGATGAAAGTGAAATAGTGGGTTGCTTCTTGGATGATCATGATATATGATCTATATGTATAAATGTGAGATAACTTGAAATACTCCTTTCATCTTTTAATCTTGCCCTATCTGGATCAGAGAATAGATTTATGTCTACATCAGATGTAAGATACTTGAAAATTGTTTTAGCTACTTCCATGTGATTCTTCCTAGGACTATTCATGAATTGGCTCAAAACACTTTAAATACAGCAAATATCTACCCTAGTGAGTATTGCATAGTTCAATCTACCCACCAAGATTTCATAGCTTGTTACATCTTTCAATTCGCTCACCTTCATGAGAAATTAACTTTGAATTTACCTCGATGGGTATGCTTGCAACCTTAGCATTCTCGAGTTTGAACTTGGCTAAGATGTCCTTGATATATTTCTTTCAAGTGAGATACATACCCTACTTTTTGTACATCACTTTTGATCCAAGGAAGTAGGTAAGCTGACCCTAGTCATTGATCTTGAACACCTTCTTCATATCTAGCTTACTCCTCCTCATACCTTTAGCAGCATTACCTATTGATGGGAGAAATATCTACGTCCCTCCACAACCTTGACGCATAGGTGGCCTCATAGGCACACTTACAAAACCACTTGTTCAGTCAAATAATTGGTTCTCTGAACTCGCGAGGATTGAAACCAAAATGTTTTTCACATATAAACTATTTTTAATGAGGATTGAACTCCTATTGTCACAACCAATGCATCCAAGACATTCAACTTATAGCCTTCGCTAGGCATACACACACTTACCACTACTCACATTTGGAAAAGTTTATTTGCGAATATGGAGAGATTGAACATGAGCATTGGGACACATTTAGGACATAAGAATATGTTTATATAAAAACAAAGATTACAAGAAATGAGTATGCGTTGATAAGGGAACAATGCTTAAACCTTAGACCTATCTAGCTTGTACACACAAAATTTTGTGAGCTAGATATGGCTACACAAATTCTAGTGAAATCACTCAAGCAAGAAGAGGGCTTTCTAAGCAAGGGGTCTACTAGCATAGTCCAAATCTCTAGAAACTTATACAAATGCAAGATCACTTATTCAAAGTACAATGTGTGTAGTTATAAGTTTGAAAGGATTCCCTATACCTTAGGAATCATTTTTCCTACATTGTAGGCTTTATCACACCTAAGTGTGATAGGTAAAAATTTGATGTTATGAGGAGGCATTTGAATTCAAATTTGAACACATGTTTTTGTGGCTTACCCCTTGCTTCTCGTTTTCTCCAAGTGTAGATCATTCAATGTGTCCAAATGTATTAAGGATGAAGCTTGATTTTCAGACTTCCTCAAGATTCAACTGCATGTCTTCATCCTAGCTCCAACAATCCAATGCCCTTCTTGAGCTTTGTAAGCTTGTTTGAGTCCAATTCTTTGGTGCCCATTTTAGAACAATTGTCCTTGGCGCTTATGTGTTGCATTTCAACCTCCTTAGCTAGAACTTTCTCTCTGATGTAGTGATAGTGTACCTCTATGTGTTTGCTCCTAGCATAGAACATAGGATTGGAAGATAGGTACACACTACTCATGTTATCACACATTATTGGAAATTGAATGACCTGCAAATTTAGTTCTACCATGAGGTCCTTGAGACACCTAATCTCACTTGTGACTTGTGCTAAAGCTCTGTATTCAACTTTAGTGGAGGATAGAGGGACTATGGTTTACCTCTTTTCCATCTAAGAGATGACATTCTTTTCGAGCATCATTCATAGCATATCCGCTTTTACTCCTATCTTCCTTGGATCCAACCCAATCAACATTTGTATATGCCTTCATCTGCATCTAAAGGATAGAAAAGACCTTCATTCAATGTACCTTTGAGGTATCTAAGTATACTTTTGGATGCAAGTAGATGTGGAATAGTAGGTGTGTGCATGAATTTAGATAACATACCAATTCTATATGCTAGGATAGGCCTTGTCATCTACATATACACATAGGTAAACAAATGATTCACCTTCTCTCTTGTGGAACAATGATGCATCTTATTTGCTTTGGTTGTATCCACAACTGATCAAATAGTTTACAAGTCTTTGATTCCATGCCCATGGAGCTTTCTTGATACCATATAATGTTTTCTTGAACCTGCAAACATAATCATAAATGAGAATCATAAAAAATTGATGACAAAATTGATTAACAACTCAGAGAATGAAGATCTTTAGTTACTTATTTTTCTAATCATTAATCAGGGAATATAAAGGTTATGTTAGAATTGGAGGAAGGTGTCCTAGTCATAGCGTTCAAATAGGCGACACAAGACATAATCTATATTCAATTGGAAAATTTAAGTGCAAGAGTGGATGCGACCTTACTTACAAATGTTTTGTATGTTCCTACAATACCTACGAACCTAATAAATGTGGGATAGATAGTTGAAAAAGGTTTTCATGTCAAGTTTATAAATAAATAAGTTTCTTTTAAGACCCAAACAAAGGTTATAAGCATATTGTTTATGGTAAGAAGGAGGGAAAATTCTTAACTTTGAAAGTGAAAGGGAACATTGGTCAAACTTTTCTCACAGATGGTGAGTGGGTTATTACAGAGCAAGATCTTTGGCATAGGAGGTTAGGACATTTCAATGGAAAATGCATCAAAGCTATGGTGTCCAATCAATCTATTCTAGGTCTACCTAATGTGTGAAATCAATATATGGTATACAAATGTGAAGCATGTCAGATGGGAAAGACACATAGGATACCATTTGAGAAGAAATTTTACGAAAGTTTCAAGCATGGAGTACTATAGCTCATTCATAGAGATGTATGGGGACCAACGAAAAAGGGATGAATCAATGTCCTCTAGGTATTATTTTCGTTTTATTGATCATGCTACTAGACGGATAACCCTTTATGTCTTGAAGGAAAGATCAAAGGTATATGGAGCTTTTAAGCATTAGCATGCATATGCAAAAAGAGTAACATGTCAAAAGTTGAAAGGGTTAAGCTCTGATGTAGGGGGAGAGTACTTCTCCTAAGAATTCAATGAATACCTTTCGAATGTATGTATCAAAAGGGAAATAACTTGCAAATATACAACTCACCAAAATGGGTTGGTAGAAAGAAGGAAAAGTACCTTGGTTGACTTTGCCAGGGTCACATTAAAAGAAAAGGATCATCCAAATTGTCTATGGTTTGAGGCTGCGAATATAGCTACCTACCTAGTGAATAGATTACCATGGACGCCTCTTCATGGAATGACCCCCTGTGAAGCATGGTGGGGCAAGATGCCAGCCTTGGATCATTATAAAGTGTTTGGATCAATTTCTTATTCCTATTTACCATCTCAAATTTGGCTTACGTACGAAACAAAGGCAAAAAAGTATATATGCATTGGTTATGATGAAAAGAAGATAGGTTATAAATTGTGGAATCCTTTAACAAAACAATTTCATGTTTCTAGATATGTAATTTGATGAACAAAAAGTTAGTATGTAGGGCAAAGTGGAACAATTGCAAAGTTTGAAGAGGAAGTAAAAAGAAATGAGAAAGTTAAATCAAAGGTGTAGGCTTTTGATGATGAAGATCATATGCAAGCTAGCACATCTAGTGTTGGCTCATCAAGAATAAATGAAGATGCACCTAGCTTTGATGAAGAAATTTACGTTGATAAACATGAATAGGAGAAGCCAAGAAGGTCAAGCAAATTTAGGAGACAACCAACAAGAACTCCTATGATACTTCTTATATCAATCACAAATATTATGCTTATATGGCCAAAGATGATGAAGAACCTCATAATTATGATTAAGCAAAAGGAAAAAAATAATGGAATGAAGCAATGAAGGAGGAATTAAATGCACCTATAGATTTTATTTCCATGAGGTTTTGGAAATAAAATCTATAAAATGAAGAGGCTTGCAGATGAAAGTATAGATAGATACAAAAATAGTTGGTGGTCAAAGGCTTTGCTCAAACATATGGCATAGATTGTGATGAGACATTTTGTCATATTGCCAAAATCTCAACCATAAGGACAATCATTGATATTGCAACTTCAAAATGATGGACATTGAGTTAGTTGGATAGGAAAAATGAATTCTTGAATGGTTATATTTTATTGGAGGTTTATATGGAGCCACCAAAAGTGTTTGAAAAATCTACCCAAATTATGTATGCAGGTTAAGAAGAGCACCCTATGGATCAAAGCAAGCACCAAGAGAGTAGAACTATAGGCTTGTGAGGTATCTAAATGCGCTTGGATATCAAAGCTCAAAAGCAAATGCAAGTTTACTCATCAAGATGAAATATGAAGGTACAATCTACATTTGCATATATGAGGATGATATTATTATCATAGGTACGTCAAATGAAGGAATTAAAGAAGTGAATAGGGTACTTGAAAAGGATTTCAAGATACGTGATCCAAGAAAGGTATCATACTTTGTAGATCATGGACTCTATGTATCAAAGGATAGGTATCTTCTCAATTTATTGAAGAAGTTTGACATGGAGGATTGTAGAGAGGCATCCATTCCACTTGAAGTCAATCATGAACTCGGTAAACATGATGGTGCAGAATATAAAGACATAAGGAAATATCAATCTCTTGTAGGAAGTTGATTCTTGCTATACTAACAAGACCAAATCACATTTATGCAGTGGGATTCCTCTAACAATTTATGCATTATCCCAAGCATCCACATTGGATTTCAAGTCAAAAAGTTCTTGGATATATGAAAGGAACCATAAGTGAATGATTATATTATTATAATTTTGAGAGCATATATTGACTCAGATTGTGCACAATGTCAAGATGATAGGAGATCAACTCATGCATACCTAGTGTATATAGGTATAAGATTTTGAGTTGGTGTTCAAAGAAGCAATACACAATTGCTTTATCATCAACATAAGCTAAATACAAAGGATTGGTGGAAGCAACTAAAGAGATCATATGGATGTATAATTTTTTCAACAGCTTGGACATTGATCAAGGTATACCTCAAACTCATGAAGACGATATGAGTTCACTTTATATTGTACCAATCTAGTTTTTCATGCAAGAAGAAAGCATAAAGAGGTTCAATATCATTTCTTGAGAGAAAAGGTAACGGAAAAAGAACTTGTAGTTGTATACACTCCTAGAAAGAATCAAATAATTTATCTTATGAACAAAAATTTAGATGGTTTGAAGACAAGCAGATTTAAAGGAATGGCAGGTATAAAAGAGAAGAAGAACATTATAAACATTTAGAGAATGTTAATTAGTGATTGAGGGGGATATTTTGGAGCTTCACTCACTAAGTGAGCATGAAAATATGAAGCATTTAAAGTCAATTGATGGAGAGATAATGCATGAATTGTAGATCAAAAGGAAAATGAAGAATGGGAGAAAGAAATTTATGCCCATGTGAAGGGACAAGTTCACACATGTAAAATAGAGTTAGATTTTGGATCCAAATTAATTCTAGAAGATCAAAATTATGAGTTTGAATATTAAACACATAAAATTAGGATGTATATAACTCAATTAGAAAACATTTATTTGATAGAATGAATGTCATTTGTTTGAATGTAAGTCGTAGACAATTATATAGGCATTCATGTTCTACAAGGTGAGAGATTGTGAAGAAAAGTCCACTAGAGATTATGAATTTTGTTTGATATGCTCTTTATTAAAACATATAGTTTCTTGGACAACCACAAACTATAAGTGTGACCACATTTGTATCACCTAAGAAGTCTGTGTTCCTGATCCTTGTGTACTATGTTTTTCTACGTATTCTACAATCTCTGTGTGGAGAAGCATGTGCGACGCTTGGAGCTCGGTTTTCTACCTCGAGGATATTGTCATGGCGCTCTTGAGAAGGAGAGTGCACTCTGGTGCATTACCATCAAAATACTTCACTGGTATTAGAGCATTTCGATGCAAAAGCTTCGTTCCTTTTGTGCGAGCAAAGCGAGCACCTACCCACCCACCCAAGGCTTATGACTAAGGCGGTGACCAATGCATAGACCTTGACATACCTTGTCATCCGAATCATCGAAGTCATCATTGGTGCCATTGGCTATGTGCAAGGGAGGACCTCAATGATCAAGGAAGATAGAGGTTCTCGGTACTTCTCGGGAGGTCACCCATCCCTATACTATTCCCCTTGGAGCTCATTTAATTGTGGAAATCTCTTGCCACTAAGCTAGACTCTTGTGGTGTTTGAACAAGGGCAAAAAATAAGGTTAACATTATCTCAAACATGTTTTGGTCCATCAAAGCTTCATTCTTTGCTTTCAGAGACTGTTTTGAAGCATTTTTGGGGTAATTTTTGGAGCTATTTTGGATTACTTTTGTGCATAGGTCTCTTCACACAGGTTCAACAACATCAAGAAGAGTGTTCTTTGTACTTCTCTAAAAATAATATTTCACCTTTGGGGCCATGTTTTCAGCCACACTCGTAAAACTATAGGGTTTTCAAATGGTTTTTAGTTGTGGTGGGACCAACCATTGCAAGTTTATGCAGGTTTTTGAACCTAAACAATAGAGTTGATAGAAACTTATAGGTGTTGTTGGCTAGTTTCTCGGCTGTGCATTCAGCCTATCAGTGTCATTTTACTACATATATTGAGCACATACACACTATGTATGCTTTTGTGGATACCACTTATGTACGTCCATGTGGTAATTGATATAGCGGTTATGTTTTTGCATAACTCCTTTACATTTGATAAAGAAGGTCGTGCTGAGGTTTTCTTAACTAGGAGACACCCAGATGTTGGGGTCTCTTTGATGATGCAGGTGGAAGACAAACCTAGCTTCGCCATAATAGATGTATCATAGTTGTTCATAGGTGCTTGGTAAGCCCAATTGGCTTCTTTTGGGTAATTGATTATATGCAGTGGAGTCACTGATTCACTATGCAAGTAAACATGTTAATAGTTGTAGTTTTATTTGATTTTGACACTAGTCATATGCTCATTCTGCAGAGGATACTCTGGCAAAAGTTTTCCATATTTTCTTTGGGTTTTGTCAACTACACAGTGATTGATTTACTCCTTGATATACTTATTGGTTTGAGCACGTTTATTGTCACAGAATCCTTTTTCGTTGGACATTACTGTCCATTAGTTCATTTTTCTAGGAAGACTCTATTGAATTTTTCCTAGAATCTGATACTTGTTCATCCTTCTTTGAGCCTTGGTGGTATTTTTGAGATCTTCTAGCTCCATGATCATTCTACTTAGTTCTCTATCATCATGGCATGAGAGGTCTCAGGCACATCTAGTGGATCAAGGTCTAGTGCTAGTGTTCTAAGGAGGAGCTATAACTTGCAGGGCAAAGACCATTTTGATATTAGAAAATTTGATGGCTCAAACTTTGCTCTATGGAAGAATCAGATTAAAGATGTGATAATTCAGAGGAGGCAATGGAAGCCAGTAAATGGAATCTCAAAGAAGCCTACTGACATGGATGAAGATGATTGTGATGAGTTAAATGAAATGGTTAGGTCTACCACTCAATTGCACTTGGCAAATAATGTTTACTTTATAGTATTGGACTATGAATATGTAGATGAGATTTGGAAGAAGTTATGCAATACATATGAAAAAGAAATGGCATCAAACAAAGTGTACCTAATGAGAAAGTTATATGATCATTGCATGAAGGATACTGAAAATGTTGCTACTCATCAGAATGAGTTTGATGCTATATTCTCCCAGTCACAGGCTCAGAAAATGGACATGGATAATGAAATGAAAGTAGTCTTGTTATCATGGGATACATTTTGCACAGCTATTAGCAATAGTGCACCTGGTGATAAACTCGTTTATGATGACATATGTGGAGCACTCTTGAGTGAGGAGATTCATAGAAAGTCTATGGTTCGCACTCAGAGTGGAGATGCATATGATGTTCATGATTCCTACCAAGGAAAGAATCAAGAATGTGGTAGGAGCAAGAACAAGGAAAAGAATGGTCAATGAAATAAGAGTAGAAGTAAATCAAGGAAGAGGGATATCGAATGCCATTATTGTGATACGAAAGGACACATGAAGAAATACTATTATGCATTAAAGAATGCTAAAGGTAAAGGAAAAAATGTTGATGTGCATGTTAAACAGTTACCTACACCATCTAATTCAAACGTGAAGATTGAAGAAATCAATGCTATTTCTGATGATGCTGATGTGTTAAGACTTGACAATACTATGCCTACCAAGGCTCTTATGGCTGATTCTCTTTCGCACACATGGCTGCTAGATTTTTGTGCTTCTTTCCATGTGATACCACATAGAGAGTCATTCTCTACTTATGCAAAAAAGTCTCTTGGTACTATGAGACTTCGTGACTCTTATTAGAGTGATGTTGTCATGATTGGAAATGTGATTGTGTAGTACATTGATGGTTCAAAATTTACTATGCATAATGTATGCCATGTACCTCAATTATCATGGAGTTTGATGTTAGCTGTCAACTTGACACCTTGGTTACAATGTAGTCTTCTATGCTGAGTACTTTCACATATCAAAGGGGAATATGGTTATTGCAAAAGGAAGCAAAGTTGGCTCACGTTATCCTTTATTTGCATCATAGAAAGAACACTCATTAGCTCTTACTAAACAACCTATGGCTTGTATTTGCATGGTCGTTTGGCCCATATATCTCGTAGTGGAATGAAAAATCTTTCTCATTCTGGCTACTTACCTATGCTATCTTTTTTTGATTTTTCATTTTGTGAGCATTGTGAACATGGAAAGCAAACCAAAAATGTGCATAGGATGCACATTGACCCTTGAATTTAGCCTTTAGATCTTGTTCATAGAGATATGTGTGGTCCTATGCCCACAAGGCCATTAGATAGTTCTCTTTACTTTGTCACTTTCATAAATGATGCTACTAGAAACTTTTTGGCATATCCTATCGAATCGAAGGATGATGTATTCCCTACTTTCAAAAAATGTCTTGCTTTATTTGAGACTAAAAAAGGAACTAAGCTTAAAGCTTTACGTTCAAATAATGGTTATGAGTATACCTCTCATGAATTCAGCCTTTTCTACAAGTCTAGAGGAATTCATAGAGAGTTTACAACTCCTTATACCCTAGTAGAGAATGGTGTAGCTAAAAGGATGAATATAACTATCAAATATAGATTAGTCTCTATGCTGCATCATGCAAACCTTTCACAAGTCTTTTGGGCAAAATAATTATTGATCGGAGTTCATGTGATTAACCTTTCACCTAGTACTACGAGAGCTCTGAAAGTGGCACAAGAGTGATGGATAGGGAGGCCACCATATTATGATCATCTTCAAGTTTTTAGGTGTGAAGGATATGTTCATATACCAAGAATCTTAGACAAAATTTGGAACATAGGTCAAAGAAATGCATTCTTCTTGGATATGGTGAAGAAGGACAATTTGGATATCCCTTATGGGATCCTGAAACACGATCAGTGATCAGGATGCATAAAAATGATGCACATAGGGACGTTCAAGAGAATGTCCTATCAGATCAGTCTACAAATGTTCTTATTCTGCAACCATTGAGATGCTCTGCACATGTCTCACATCCACTTGATAGATATGTTCTAGGTTTGGATTTTGTTATGCTAACATATGTTGGTGAGCCTTCTTGCTACAAAGAGGCTATGTAGATAGAGGATCATGTCAAGTGGGAGCATGCTATGAAGAGTGAGTTGGATTTGATTCACAAGAATGGTACTTGGGATTTAGTACCTTTGCCAAATGGTAGGAAATTACCATGTAAATCGGTATATAAGTTGAAATTCACATCAAAATATAGTGCTTCTCCAAATTATAAAGCATGACTTGTTGCAGAGGGTTTTAAGTAACAATATGGTGTTGATTTTGAGGAAATCTTCTCTCTAGTGGTCAAGATGACCTATGAATGTTGCTTGGAGTCATTGCAATGGAGGACTTAGAGCTAGTCCAAATGGATGTGAAAACTGCTTTCTTGCATGGAGATCTTAGAGATGAGATCTATATGGAAGAACCAGAGGGTTATGTAGTTTCTAGCAAGAAAAATCTAGTTTGTAAGCTCAAGAAGAGCTTGTATGACCTTAAATAGGCCCCTTGACAATGGTACCAGAAGTTTGAATCTTTATGAACTCTCAAGGCTATGCTTGAAGCAATGAGGATCATTGTCTCTACACAAAGAGATGCTCAGATGGTAGCTTGATACTTTATGGTGATGATTTGTTGATTCTTGGGAAATCCTCTTATGACTTGTCAATTCTCAAAAAGAAGTTGAGTAAGACATTTGATATGAAGGATTTGGGGGATGCCAAACATATTCTTGGCATGCACATTACTTGTGATAGGAGTAAAAGATGCATATACTTGTGTCAAAGTGACTACATATCCAAAGTACTTCATAAGTTCAATATGCAGGGTGGAAAGGCATTGAGTACAGACTTACCCACATATGGGAAATTGAGAAAGGATAATTGCCCCAAATTCAGATGAGGAAAAGGAATTGATGAACAAAATTCCCTATCAATCTGTTGTTGGTGTTCTCATGTATGCTATGATAACTACGAGACTAGACATTGCATTTGTAGTGGGAGTTGTGAGCAGATATATGTCTAATCCTAGAAACAAACATTGGGAAGTATTCAAGATGATTTTGAGATATCTAAGTAGCACTAAGGACAATTTTCTATGCTTAGGTAGAGGGAAAGCATCCATTATTGGTTACATAGATTCCAACTATGCTGGTTGTGTAGAGAATCCTAAGTCTACATCAGGGTACATTTTTCATTTTGCTAGAGGTGCTATCTCCTGGAGATCTCGTCTTCAAGAATGTACAGCTATTTCCAGCACAAAAGCAGAGTATGCTACAGCAAGTGAGCCATGTAAGGAAGCATTGTGTTTTTTTTCGTCTTGCTTGTGGTATGGGTACCTTAGCAGATCCTTGTGATACTTGAGTGGCACTACGGACAAGTTTCTATGCTTAGGTAGAGGGAAAGTATCCTTGGAGGTGCTATCTCTTGGAGATCTCATCTTCAAGAATGTACAACTGTTTCCACCATAGAAGCAGAGTATATTGCTGCAAGTGAGGCATGTAAGGAAGCTTTGTGGCTCTCTCGTCTTGCTTGTGATATGGATTTACCTCATCATGTACCTCATTTGCTCAGTGACAGTCAAAGTGCCATTGTTTTGGCTAAGAATCCGGTCTATCATACAAAGACCAAGCACATTGAGGTGAGATATCACTTCATTAGAGATTGCTTAGCCATTCAGTGCATTATTCTTGAGAAGGTTCACACTCGAGATAATTTTTCACATGCTTTGACTAAAGCTTTACCACAGGATAGCTTTCGACACTCTTGTCACTTGATGGGGTTTACTTGATTCATGATCTTACATAGTCACTTGTATATTGTGTAATATGCCCATGACATGGGAGGTATAGTTTGTATACTTACACTTAGGTATTTTTTATCATTCTTCATTTTTTCTCCCATAGTTACTTTGGTCATATTGGCCTTTAGTGGGAGATTGTACCATTAGTGTCCATGTGAAAAGCCAAATGGCCACTAGACACTTTTGTATATGTTCTTTAATAAAACATATAGTGGCTTAGTCAACCATGGACTGTAATTTCGACTGCATTTGTAACACCTAAGAAGTCTACATTCGTGCTCCCTATATTGTATTGTGTGTTTCTGTGTATTCTGCAACCTCTGTGTAGAGTACTGTGTGCGGTGCTTGGAGCTTGGTTTTCTAATCCGAGGATATCGTCATGGAGCTCTCGAGATTGAGAGCACATTGTGGTGCATGGCCATCAAAATACTTCATGGCTATGACTAGGGATGCCATATGAGCTCAAATGTAAAATACCAATGAAATAAACGATATTGTATGTCACTATTCCCCAAGCTGGAAAACTTCTTCACTCCAAAACTGAGAACGCATGGAGGGGAGTAATCGATATGTTCATTCTCCAACATTCTCTTCTTTGCAGGTTCCTTCTTACGCCTTCTTTGAATTCCTACGTGCAAAGAGATTTATAATTTAACCAAAGAACCTAAGTCTAGGGGGAAATGGATGCATCTAGATTACAGATTGATCAATTCTTATATGGAGATGCAATTGCCATAGTGTGCTTTTGAGAAGCCTCTTTGCTGCCACTTGAGCTGTTTGTAGTTCTTTTTCTTTCTAGATGCCTTTGTCTTTCTCTCAAAAGAAAGGGTCCAGCTCGTCCGAGTAACAACATAGAAAGTTTGACTCAATGTGAGGGGCATATCAAATAAGACGAAAGTAGTGACCATCAACCGATTGATGTCATAAGAAAGCGGATATTCACAAAGCATTATCATTATGTTTTCAAGTATTCAGAACCTGAAAGGAAGTATCTCGGATGATATTGAAACAGATATCTAAGAGATATGAAAAAGGTGATGCAATGATTCAGATATTAATATCCTGGAACGACAATGAAAACTACTACTGCCCAAAGGAATAAAGAAATAAAAAATAATCCCTGTAGATGCCATTTCTTTCGAGCCGCTCGTTTTCATATATGTCCATTCACGGACTGCACTTACAAAAGAGAAAAGATCAATGGATTCTACAGAAGATTTTTTTCTACTCTGAAGATCATGCGCAGAAACATCCATATTCTGGAGAAGCTGGCCCATCTATGGAAGTATCACCATCTATTGTCAATCTACCTACACGAAACACATACTTGGCACTGTAGTGCCTATTATTTTACCATCCGGCTGCAAGTTCAAGAAAAGAGTCAAAAGTTCTGTTGCAAAGAGGGAATGGATTGGTGAAAACAACGCAAAGAGCGCAAGGGATTGACGGAAGACCACGGATTCCATGGAGTTACAGGACTGTATGGCTGAAGTAAAGAATGTTGGTGCAACACAAGCCTACACATTTGGCTTGGATATCTATGTTGAAGACTATACATGACGCGAAGACCATAGGAACTTATGCCTATGATTTCTTACCAGTTTATCTATTGTAAAAATATAAATGACCTGGCGCATCATTATGCAATCACGCCGAATTGATTGGAAGTCGTAAAAAGGCGGTTGATTGATCGAGAGAATATCTCAATCAATTTTTAGGTGAGAAATTTTTGGAGATTGATTTGAATTCTAATTCAAGTCATCACTCAATTCCTATAAAAGCTACAAGGAAAAATGTCGCGAGAGGCGCTCCAATAACCCTGAGGTATTACTGTATCAATCACTGAGGTTGTGAGGTCTACTCTATAGCCTACACCTCTGAGTACCATTGAGCTATGTTTATCAGGCCAGTGGGAATGTACATTTACATGATCTAATACAAATACTTACATTCATCTACTCTGTGATTCTCTGAGTCATCATCTTCAAGTCTGTCAACCCTGAAGAAGTATATCTTAGAATCTACTGAACCAAATCAAGTGATTCAAAGCTTGATAGATTCAGCTCAAAGCATACCGCAAACATACAAAGTTTGAAGCAACTTGATTCAGTCAATTTCAAGAAATCAAGAAATTACAGTCAAAGTGCTCACAGTTGCAGTTCTTACGGTAAACGAGTAATTTTCCGGTAGAAGAACGAAGTAGATCTTGCAGAGTAATGCGAAGTTTCTTATGAGAGATAGCTTACTCTATAGCTAGACATCTCTACTTTTAGTTGATCAAACTTTCCGGTGAAAAAAGATATCTATACACTGCACAAAGTCTGACCGAAAAGAGGCTGTCTGAACTAGAGAAGTTTTTTCTTAAACTTCAGAAAAAGTTCTGTTAGTTAAGAGAGTTCATGTGTCACTTACTTACTTCATGTATGTTCACTTGAAGTAATTACAAACAAAATTATAGTTCATTCCGGTACAATTCCAGTACAATTACGGTAACAGTACAGTAGCAGTCCAGTGAAATTTCGGTGAATTTTTTTTCAGAAAAGTTAGAGTACTGTCTTATATTTTCCGCAAGGCTCAATCCTCATCGCATCATCAAGGAGTAAAAACAAAGAAAAAGATCAAAGAGGGCTGGTGCAAAGCAGGATTAGCAGTACCAACTCAATCTTCTGAGTGCATCCAACCATCACGTCCAACAGTGGTATCAGAGCAAATAAGGTAATCATGGGTGATGGTTTTCCTTCCTTCATTGACAAATTGGACAGAAACAATTATCAGGCTTGGTCATTGAGAATGAAGACCTATCTACAAGGGAGAAGCTTATTTGGATACATATCAGGAGATGAGGAATTGCCCTCATTCAAGACTAGAGGACTACCCACAAAGGATGAACATGAGAGACTCAACCAATGGTGTGCAAAAGATGCTTTGGCAAGGTCTTACCTTCTTAACTCTATATCTGACTTTCTTTTACCGCATGTAAGGAATTGTAAGACTTCCCAAGAGACTTGGGAAATCTTGTCAAATTATTTTTCTTCCAACACAAGGGCCAGGAAGAATCAACTATGGATTGAATTCACCACTCTTAGGAAGCAGTCAAAACAATCAGTTTCAGATTTTGTCACTAGGATCAAAGACATTGCAGATCAACTGGCAAGTGTTGGAGAAGAAATTGAGGAAGAGCAAATAGTCAGACAGGTAATCAATGGAGTAAAGGCTGATGATAAGTGGGAGAGCTTTACCACAGCAATGGACTTATACATGGACATCCAAGCACCTGATCTAACAACCCTGATTGGTCAACTCTTCACACATGAAGCAAAGCTTACAAAGAATGGAGAACAATCAAAAGGTAACAACTCCTCTGCCTTGTACACTGATAAAAAGGTTAAAGATAAAGGTAAAAACAAGAAGGTTGATGAAGAAGGTTCTACCTCCCAAGCAAACTATGCAGGGAGAGGTAGATCATCTAGAGGTAGGGGCAGAGGAGGTAAGTCAGGTAGGGGGAGACCCTACAATCAATCACCATGCAATATCTGTGGCTTGTCTAATCATACTACAGATGAATGCTACAAAAATTACAAGAACCAAAGAGGAAGAGGTCACCAAAGAGGAGGATACTCTCAAGGCAGAGGCAGATTCAACCAATCTCAAGGCTACCATGGCTACAACAATAATTATAACAACAACTACAATCACAATAGCAACTATCAAGGTGGATACAGAAATAGGAAAGACTACAACAATTATGCAGAGGAGCAAGATGATTCCCTGTTGATCATGAACATGACATCTAAGTCAGGTATCAATGATGATCACTTATTCTATATTGATTCAGGTTGCTCTAACCATGTAGCTGGAAATGTTGCCCTACTTTCTGATTTGGAAGAACCCACGGGCAAACATCAAGTGCAGACAGGTGATGACACTAAGCATTCAGTTGTTAAAGTAGGCAATGTCAAAACAAGTGATGGTAATCAGAATTTATTAAGCAGAGTGTTGTATGTTCCAACAATCACCAAGAATCTGATGAGTGTAGGTCAGATTGTGGAAAAAGGTCTACAGGTCAGATTCACTCAACATGGTGCATATGTGGAGGATCCAAGACATGGATTCAGGAGAATAGCCAAGGGAGAAAAATCAGGTAGGTTATTTACTTTTGAACTTGAAGACACTAAGAGTATTGCTTTGTACAACTATAAGGATCAAACGCTATCGGAATTGGAGATTTGGCACAAGAGATTAGGTCACATTGGTGAAAGGACCTTAAAGCAAATATGCAGGGATCAATGTGTGCTTGGGATACCTAATATATCCAAGCAACACATGATATACAAGTGTGGAGCTTGTCAATTCGGTAAGTCACACAGGTTGCCTTATACCAAGAAAGGTTTTATGCATGAAGATTATCTGGAATTAGTGCATACAGATGTTTGGGGACCTAGCAAGGAACCATCCATATCTGGATCGAGGTACTATGTGTCCTTCATTGATGACTATAGCAGGTGGACTGTCTTATACTACATGAAACATAAAGATGAAGTGTTTAATTGTTTCAAAAAGTATCTTGCACTGGTTGAAAACCAAACAGGAAGAAACTTGAAGAAGCTAAGGTCAGATGGAGGAGGAGAATACTTCTCAAATGAGTTTGAAGACTTCTTGCAGGAAAGAGGCATCAAAAGGGAGATTACTACAAGGTACTCACCTGAACAAAATGGGGTAGCTGAAAGAAGGAATAGACTCATTGTAGAAACAGCGAGGTCTATGCTTAATGAAAAGAAGTTGCCAAATTATCTTTGGGCAGAGAGTGTATCTACTGCCACATACTTAATTAACAGGTTGCCATCAAAGACACTTGATGGGATGACACCCTATGAGGCTTGGCATGGTAAGAGACCATCTCTGGATCATTGCAAAATCTTTGGGTGTGTTGCATATGTGCATATTCCCTCACAGGTAAGGGGAAAGCTAGACCCTAAAGCTGAAAAATGTATTTTCATCGGTTATGACTTGAACCAGAAAGGGTACAGATTCTACAACCCCTCAAACAAAGGTTTCAAGGTAAGCAGAGATGTTATCTTTGATGAGAATGACTCATGGTATGAGAATGAGTGCAGGAAGGTTAGTCTACCTTATGATATAGAAGAAGACTTCCCAAAACCTACCAAGGAGGAACCAGTCCAGAAAGAAGACTCAAGTTCAGACGATGATGTTACAATAGATCTTGAGGAGTTCAAGGCTTGGAAATCCAAAGGGAAGATGAAGATGAAGAAGCTAGAGAATATACCAGAATCCTCAACTCAAGCAATGAGGAGATCTCAGAGAGAAAGTAAGAAGCCTATCAGATATGGGTATGATACTTCTCTTGTAACTAAGCATTCTGTATACCTTGCAAAGGATCTATTAAATGAAGAACCAGGTTCATTTGAAGAAGCAATCACTAAACCAGAATGGAAGGAAGCAATGGATGAAGAAATGCAGGCTCTCAAAGAGAGTGATACTTGGGACTTGGTACCCAAGAAGGACTCCATGAAGGTGATAGGATCCAGATGGATCTACAAACTCAAAAGGAATTCAGATGGTACAATAAACAGGTATAAAGCTAGGTTGGTAGCCAAGGGTTTTGCACAAACCCAAGGCATTGATTATGAGGAGACATTTTCTCCGGTGGCTAAGATGCCAACTATCAGAGTTATGGTGAGTGTAGCTGCATCCAAGAATTGGAACATGTACCAATTGGATGTGAAGAATGCATTCTTGAATGGATGGATATCTGAAGAAGTCTACATGTCACAACCACCTGGTTATGAAGATCCCAATAAGGTAAATCATGTTTGTAAATTGAAGAAGGCTTTGTATGGTTTAAAGCAGGCACCTAGAGCATGGAATTACAGGTTGACAACATATCTCCAAGATCAAGGATTTGTGATGAGTAAAGCTGACACTTCTTTGTTCATAAAGAGGAGTAGTACAGAAGTAATATATTTATGTGTCTATGTTGATGACATCATTATTACAGGAAATGATGTTCAGGGAATTAGACACATCAAAGGACAGATGATGAAGGAATTCAAGATCAATGATCTTGGATTATTGAAATACTTCCTAGGACTTGAATTAATCTACACAAATTCAGGTATCTATATTACTCAGAAGAAGTACATACAGGACATGGTCAAGAAGTTTAATTTGCAGGAAGCTAAAGTCTCAAACATTCCTATGGAGGTCAACCACAAACTCAGTGCACATGAAGGAGAAGAACTCAAAGATATTACAGGTTACCAAAGTTTGGTAGGTAGTCTAAATTATGCTACCTTAACCAGGATTGATATATCATATGGTGTTAGTGTACTTAGCCAATTTATGCATAAACCAAGAATACCACATTTGGAGGCAGCAAAGAAGATAGTAAAGTACCTAAAGGGAACACAAAATCATGGTTTGTACTTTCCATATTCATCAGATATTGATATTAAAGTATATTCAGATGCAGATTGGGCAGGTTGCAAGGATGACAGGAGGAGTACATCTGGTTACATATGTTTTGCAGGAGATAAACCAATTTCTTGGTCATCCAAGAAACAACCCACAGTAGCTCTATCATCTACTGAGGCAGAGTACAGAGGACTAGCAAATGCAACTCAAGAAGCCATATGGTTAAAGCTTTTATATTCAGAATTGGGCCTATACACAAGGCCACCAATCATATTTGGAGATAATACAAGTTCTCTTCACCTTGCAGCGAATCCAATATATCATGCTAGAACTAAACACATAGAGGTTCATTACCACTATGTGAGAGAGAAGTTGCTTAGTAAAGATATTCAGTTGACTTATGTGTCTACTGATATACAATGTGCAGATTTGCTTACTAAAGCATTGGATGGAAACAAGCTATTCAGGTTTAAGTCCATGATTGGATTACAGGATATCATTGAAGAATAAAGATGAAGACTTGAGCCAAAATGTTTGGCTTGAGGGGGAGCTGTTGGTGCAACACAAGCCTACACATTTGGCTTGGATATCTATGTTGAAGACTATACATGACGCGAAGACCATAGGAACTTATGCCTATGATTTCTTACCAGTTTATCTATTGTAAAAATATAAATGACCTGGCGCATCATTATGCAATCACGCCGAATTGATTGGAAGTCGTAAAAAGGCGGTTGATTGATCGAGAGAATATCTCAATCAATTTTTAGGTGAGAAATTTTTGGAGATTGATTTGAATTCTAATTCAAGTCATCACTCAATTCCTATAAAAGCTACAAGGAAAAATGTCGCGAGAGGCGCTCCAATAACCCTGAGGTATTACTGTATCAATCACTGAGGTTGTGAGGTCTACTCTATAGCCTACACCTCTGAGTACCATTGAGCTATGTTTATCAGGCCAGTGGGAATGTACATTTACATGATCTAATACAAATACTTACATTCATCTACTCTGTGATTCTCTGAGTCATCATCTTCAAGTCTGTCAACCCTGAAGAAGTATATCTTAGAATCTACTGAACCAAATCAAGTGATTCAAAGCTTGATAGATTCAGCTCAAAGCATACCGCAAACATACAAAGTTTGAAGCAACTTGATTCAGTCAATTTCAAGAAATCAAGAAATTACAGTCAAAGTGCTCACAGTTGCAGTTCTTACGGTAAACGAGTAATTTTCCGGTAGAAGAACGAAGTAGATCTTGCAGAGTAATGCGAAGTTTCTTATGAGAGATAGCTTACTCTATAGCTAGACATCTCTACTTTTAGTTGATCAAACTTTCCGGTGAAAAAAGATATCTATACACTGCACAAAGTCTGACCGAAAAGAGGCTGTCTGAACTAGAGAAGTTTTTTCTTAAACTTCAGAAAAAGTTCTGTTAGTTAAGAGAGTTCATGTGTCACTTACTTACTTCATGTATGTTCACTTGAAGTAATTACAAACAAAATTATAGTTCATTCCGGTACAATTCCAGTACAATTACGGTAACAGTACAGTAGCAGTCCAGTGAAATTTCGGTGAATTTTTTTTCAGAAAAGTTAGAGTACTGTCTTATATTTTCCGCAAGGCTCAATCCTCATCGCATCATCAAGGAGTAAAAACAAAGAAAAAGATCAAAGAGGGCTGGTGCAAAGCAGGATTAGCAGTACCAACTCAATCTTCTGAGTGCATCCAACCATCACGTCCAACAAAGAAAGAGTTCGGTTTTCATGATCTAAAAGAAATATTGAGACGTCGAAATAAAAGAACTATGCAATATCTCGAGAGTCCACATCTTTCTACAGGATTGATGCGTGTGTAAAATATAGGCTCCAGCGAACTGTAAAAGATAGTAGAATATACGAAAAGCAGCTTTAAGTTTTTTAAAGAAGACGAAAAGCAAGATTTTTGTCTATGGATAAGCAAAAAGGCGTATGACAGATTCGGAAGCTAAGTTCAAATCTTTAAAGCGAAAAGAATTTGAGGTCCACGATGATAGAATATGACTGCAGTAATGAAATAATATGTGAGAAGCAAGATAACATCGTGAAAGCTTGTGTGTGTGTGTGTGTGTGTTACGGGGGGTTATGAAAATCTTTTCCTGATCATGCGTAGCTTCAAGACCATCTTTCTTTTTCAAGTAGGGGACCAAAATCTCAGTTTTTCTTTCTCATGTGCACATCTGAGCGTTCCTACCTCGAGACTTAAAGTGAACAATGGTGAACACCCAAACAGAGTCAGAAGCATAGATATTGACAATGGCGATTCCAGTCATATCAGAGGCGACTCCAGTCATATCAGAGTTAGAAGCATAGATATTGACAATGGCGATTCCAGTCATATCAGAGGCGACTCCAGTCATATCAGAGTTAAAAGCATAGATATTGACAATGACGATTCCAGTCATATCAGAGACGATTCCAGTCATATCAGAGTTAGAAGCATAGATATTGACAATTCCGATTCCAGTCATATCAGAGCTAGAAGCGTAGATATTGACAATGGCGATTCCAGTCATATGAGAGGCGATTCCAGTCATACAAGGGGCGATTCCATCCTCTGTTCGATGAGGCTCAAGTAGAACGATGAACAGAGCATAACAATAACTTGCCCCTGTTTCTGCATTGACAGAGCGCGGTGGCAACAAGACTACATTGTCACACGCGGCAAAATAAGAGCACTAGGATTTCACTTTAATCCATGAGGACCGTCGATTAAGTCAGTATCCAAAGCCAAAAGTTTCTTCAGAGGAATTCGCCTGATTGAGTCACGAGTGATGAACCTCAATCAACACTTGAGGCCACCGTAACATCGAGGACCTTGGTCACATCTTTTTTGCTTGCCTCAAGTCCTCCTATTCTGGCGAACCCTCGAGAACATCTTGAGACTACAAATGCAGATCACCTGGAAGCAAGCAATGTTTGATGAAGTAATCCACTTCTTAGAGGCACTTTGGAATGCTATAAGAGGGGAAATCCTGTGGAATATCTGGAGGGAGTGGTGTGCCATGAATTTTGGACATCCTCCCATAGAGTGGTCGATCGAGAAGTCTCTATTCCTCCTTGGCAAAAGAATCTCCAATTGTAAGAGATATCCACCCTTTAGGCATCATAAAGTGTTTTTCATTGAGAACAACAAGCTCAAATCCTAGTGGGCCCCGCATGAGGGGGACGGGAGAATTGTTAACCTCCTTTGTAACACCCTTTAGGCCAGCATGATTCGCCCCTGCGGGATTCGAGGGGTCCCATGGGCACTAATCCCATTCACTTGTAACTTCTTTTGTTCTTTAATTAAAGTCCAGGAGAGTAGGTCTTGGCCGAACTTCCTTTTATAAACAAAAGCAGTTGAAGCTGCTGCTCAAAAAGGTTATACGAACATAAGCATATATGTGTGTGTATGTGTGAACATAATTATGATCTCTAGGGCACTCGTCAGGATCAGGTTTGCTTCTATTAGCTTCTACACATGCCTCAAAACCTAATTGCTTGCTTCCTTTTGTACGCTACACCTGCACTATTGTTATTAGCTTCTACATATGCCTCAAAACCTAATTGCTTGCTTCCTTCTGTACTCTACATTGCTTGCTTCCTTCTGTACTCTACACCTGCACTATTGTTATTGCATCTTGAGCTTCCACGCTTCTTCTTTCTGTTAACGTCGTTTTTATGCAGTTCTCATCCTGAAGCTCCGACAATTGCTATCAAAGTTAATGAGAGACACTTTAGGTGCATTCTTGATACCGTTTTCTCATTCTTAACTTTCCACAAAATTTATTGATTATTGTCAAAGCGATGAATATTACGGGAAAGAGGTGCTTTGCTGGGAAAGAAAGTTCCAGATGTTGGAAAACGATCATGGATTGAATATTTTATTTGAAATGATCAAATGGAAACCACAAAGTATGGATTTCAACAACCGAACTCCTCCCATGTTCCTTATTTGAATCACCTCAAGTCACAACCACTTTAATGTTGGACGTGTGAGTGAGCGAGGAATCATTAATAGAAATACACACAAGAGTGAAGAAGGAGATCGAAGCATGGAGACACCCAATGGCTAGAAGAGATATAAGTTGATAGATGATCAAGTTGAAAGTTTTTCATTTCAAGCTCAAGTGTGGGAACATGCACCAAACTTCATCTTCCACATCATCCACATTCCAACGATGATGATTTACACAAGTTAGAGGCATCAAATCATGCCTATGATGGAAAGAGTTTGATTATAGAAGAAATAGGTCACCTCTTGATATAATTGGACCTCACATTTTGACATGTATATGCTTTTGATTGGTTAAAGATGTTGGTGTGTGACCTTTAAACCCTCTAATGAGTTTTATTATGACTTAGAGTCATGGAAATACGTGTGCAAGCTCGCCTCTTGCTTAATCACACCCCCTACTAGGTGTTCTCGACATTTTTTGCAGAGATTTCACTTTTACATACTCTATCTCTCAAAATGATCATTGGAGAGACCTTGATCTTGTAAATGTTGTTGTGCCTTCATTGGAAGTCCATTTCTAGTGATTTTTTCTTGTCCAAAAGCTTATATGTTTTACTTAGAGTGGTATAAGTCTAGTTTAAGTTCTTGCACAAATTCAGAGAAATTTACAAAATAGTTTCTATGTAGGTAGCTAATACTTTGTGAAGAGACCAATTTATCTATTCTGCTATAGCTGATTAAGGAATGATCTAATGACCAAATTGAATGATTTTTCTCTCATTGGAAAGCTCCCTACGTTTAGTTTCAGCTTGCAAAAAGTTTCATTTTCATTCTCTACATGTACTCAAAGAAATGTAGAAAACACAGAGCCTATGTTTGGAAAAATTCAAGAACCTAGGATGGTTCATTTGCTTTCATTGTGCACATAGGAGTGTTCATTGTGCACCTAGGATGGTTCATTTGCTTTCATTGTGCACACTAGTATCATAGCTATAGTTTTATCATTGATTCATCGAATCAATGATAAAACTTCATCAAGAGGAGTAGCTCTATTTTTTGAGGTAAAAGCCATCTTTTTCAACTTCATTCCATCAAGGGGGAGGTTCAAAAGAGCTAGAAGGAACCACGAATGATCTCAATGCTTAGATTGAGAAGCTCGATAAGGGAAACTACCAACTATGGTGCTTTAGAATAAGCAATTTCTTAATGGGGAAAAGTTTGTGGAGACTTGTGAGTGGTGGAGAGCCAAAACCCTATATAGATGAGTTAAACCCAACCAATGACCAAAGACAACAAGTAAGAGAGTGGGATGAGGGGAAAAAGAGTCATTTTTATTTTAACTCCGCATATTAGCAACTCCATGATAGGACATATTCACAATGTGGATACATCAAAGAAGGTGTGCAAGTGCTTGGAGAGATCATCCTAAACATCCACAAAAGCTAGGAAATTTCAGCTCAAGAATGAGCTAAATAACCTTAGGAAAGGCCTTTCTCATGACATTATTGATTGTATATTGAAAGTTAAAGAGCTTGCAAATGCACTAGGGTGAATCCTTTGTGCTCTAGATGATGATGATCTTGTCACCCACACCCTAAATGGACATAGAGATTATGGAAAATGGAGGGCCTTCATAACTTCAGTGTATATAAGGGAATCTCTTCCTGATATTGATCAAATAATCACTCTCATGGTTATAGAGGAGATGAACCTTGGTGTTCATAATGGCAAGGATAGCCAAGGGCAATTGTTGTATGTAGGTAGAGGAAGAGGAAGACACAACCGACGTGTGCTACAAGAGGAAGAAGAAGATATGAAAGCAACCAAAGAGGTCAAAGACCACAATAAAATGCAAGTCAAAGTAGTAAAAGCCCAACAAATATAGAAAGAGGTGGAAGAATTGGTGGAAGAGGATAACCCACTTCAAATGGATGCTTTGTATGCAATAAGTTGGGTCATTTTTCAAATGAATGTTATCATAGAGCGCAAAGACCAAGGAATCAAAGCAACAATAACAATGATAGAGGGCAATGTAACTATGCAATGTAACTGTGCAAGCTTGTAAAGATGCATACTATGTAGACAATGGATGTGGGAATGATATGTCATATCAAAAGGATCTTTTTAGTAATTGGCACGTTCCAAAGCATCAAGGACATGTGGAAATAGGTGAAAACTTAGAGCATACCATTCAACATGAGGAAGATATTAGTTTGGAAGGGAATCAAATGGCAAAGTGTTTATCAGAGGTAGTACATGTACCTACCATTACCAAAAACTTGATTTCCATAGGCCAAATGGTAGAAAAAGCTACCAAGTGAGGTTCAATGAAAGAGGATGTTTTGTTAAGGATCCAAGGTCACGTTTCAAGCTCATGGAAAAAGGAAAGAAGCAAGGGAGAATCTTTAGAATGGACATAAATTAGCCACATGATTCAATGTATGTCACATATGAAGATAATAAGATAGTAGAGTTGGTAATATGTCATAAGTGAATAGGTCAAATCAACCTAAAAAAGCTCAAGGACATGCAAAGGAGGAGGTTGGTAAGAGGCCTACCAAATTTTAAATCTAAAATGTTGCATGAAATTTATGTAGCTTGCCAAAAATGAACACAATCAAGGCTACCCTTTAAGAAGAGTACCTATGTGAGTGAAAATGTTTTAGACCTCATTCACACATGTCTGAGGTCCAACAAGAGAAGCGTCCCTTACTAGAAATAGATATTTTGTTACCTTCATTGATGCTTTTTAAAGAGAAGTATGGTTGTATTTCATCAAGAACAAATCAGATGTGTTCCACTACTTCAAGCGATTCAAGGCACAAGTGGAGAAGGAGTTAGGCAAGTTTATCAAAACTTTGAGATACGATGGAGGGGGAGTGTACTTCTCACATGAATTCCTTTGAATTTTTGTAGGTCAATGGCATCAAATTTACATGCAGTTATACCCTCAACACAATGGGGTAAAAGAGAGCAATAACCTAGTTAGGGTGGTGAAGGCCATTATCACTGATCAAGAACAAGGCACGTAGTCTAAGATTGATGCAAAAAAATTTCCAATTTTCACGATTCGATGGGTGAAAGGATTGTGATTTTTTTCTTTCATGGCTATCCTAATTTAATGATTTTTATTATGAAAAATCATATTTTGAAATTGAAAAAGTGAAATTTGTTACTAATTATTTGGTGGGTAAGGCCCAATTATGGTGGAATGTTTTGTGAGCAACTGTCACACCACATGGACTGCATTTCAAGAAGGGATCAAGAAATCAATCCTTCCTCCTCTGCTCCACTTACTTGCTTGTCGATCATGGCCAATGTTTGGATGGAAAGATGGAGATACTCTATCTACATATGCTGAATGTTTTTGGCAATGACTATTAATTATTCGTTTGCTTGAAAGGATTCCTCAAGATACCTTGTAATGAAAGTATGAAGATGTTTTGGGGATGGGAATCCAAGCCAAGCTCAATATACTACATCCCACTATTGAAGGAGATGGTGGATAATAACAAGAGATGAATTAGTGCAGCTAAAACCTGCTTTACACCTGCTATATGTGATGGTTGGAGAGTTATGTGGGCCTCTTTAGCTAGCTAATAAGCATACATAATCACATATGTTGCTTGGAAGATGATCCACTAATGATAGGATCAAATCAGATAGGTAGGCATATGATCGAAGGTCCAAAACTTGCTATTTTGGTTGATACACCTACTTAGAGTTTTGAACCATTCTCTGATTACAATAGCAATTGATAAATCCCTTTTGGGGAACTTCAATTATCTTAACAAGCTACCAATCATGAGTTATATGATTTAAAATGATGGATTATATGTAGAGAAATATGTTTAGCAAATCGATCATGCATCCTCACATTTATGGGCCTTGACAGTCACATACCAGTGAGCAGAGATGGATTAGTATCTAATGATCGCAAGAAGCATTACTAATGAGACTTTGTAGGATTAAAATAGACAGTATGCTGAAGCTATCATGCTTTAGATCATGAGAAATGATCCACTATACAGTGAGAACAAGCTCTGACAAGTTCACTGTTGTGATGGAGTATGAGAGAGATATGAGAGTAAGAAGTAATGATCATGTATGTATTAAATCATGTAAGAGTACAATGTCATTGGCAATAAATCATTGCTCAATGAGTGAGAAATGAGTGAGCTATGAGGTGAGATCCTCTTCTCAATAAAATTACATGAAAATGATCTTTGAACCTCTAGATTAATGCGTGTTGTAGGCCGTCGAAAAGGAGCTCATATTTCTTGTAAAATATATCCTGAAAAGTCGCACGCATGATGTAACAGCGTAGCGCAACATTGTACCCTTTGACAAGACTAATGAAAGAGTCACGTAAAGCAAAAGGTAGACCCACTGGACTGTTTGTCTGGGCGAGGAGCCGAAAGCAAGCGCTGTTGCAGAACTCTGTGTAACTGAGTGTGTTTTGTTGATTACGTTTAATCATTAAGTGAAGTTAATGAAGTATTAAGTAATTTGATTAACGCGCTAAGTGAAGGAGTTACACGGTAAACTTTCTAATGTGAAAGTGCGTTAATGAATGTATTCAAAGTAGTACTGGAAGATGATATGTTTAGCACTCAATTGAGTGAAGTCATATAATCTTAATCTGCAGTTTGGGAAAATATAAATAGGGCCTCTGTTTACAGACCCCTGACCATCCCAAGAACCCAATTGTGAACTAAACCTTAAGAGTAAAAGGGTTTTAACAATTAACACTGGCGCCGTCTGTGAGAAATGGAGTAGTTGTTTACATCGAAGATTAAAGATTGATGAAGAATTCTTTGATATATGCCGATAACACGTTCCGGTGAAGCATACCCCAAGTACCGTAGAGATGAACATCGCTGGGCAGTTCCGAACCTATTAGGAACACCCCCTGGTGGTAGAAGTACAAGACTGTTAAGTCTAGTTGTAGAAGGTTCGGTACAGCCAGCCAACAACAGATCCGGTGGTAGTTCGGTAGTACATGATGAGATTCCGGTGAATTCTGGTGCGAGTCTGGTACCTTTGGGAGAAAGTACGGTGATTTCTGGTTGTACAGAGATGCAATGCGGAGTCAATTCTGCACTATCGGGTTAGAATTCGGTCATTTTCGGTGATTGGTTCACGTTATCCGGTGAGCACATTTACGGTAATAGTGCAGTCTGGTCTGGGGAGAATTCCGCGAGTTTTGGTGAGAGTTTGGTATTACCTGGTAGCAATTCGAAGCTTTTCCATGAAACTGCGGTGCTGATCGGTGGACACTTATTGCGTTCACCACTTTTCGATGCAAGTCTAGCTAATTTCGACACCAATGTTGAGGAAGGGCTGATAGACTTGGAGTTAAGCAAACGGTTCAACGACATTTTAGGATCGGAAAGTGAGCAAGTTGACCATACAGCTTAGGAAGATCAACAGATATCTCCCCAAGATTCAAGTAACAACAACACCACCAACAACAGCACCATGAGTGGCTCACAGCAACAACAACAAACACTGCCACAGCTGCAACCGCAACATCAGCAACAATAGGTTATCCCACCACATCCGGTACCAGCAGGGGTCATGTATACAAAATTTGGAGGATTTCCGGGGGATGATCTAGATGCACATGTGCGGACCTTTGAGATTAATTATGCAGTTCTGAACTACCCAACAAACCCTGCCTACAAAGCTATTGTGTTCCAAGCAACCCTCGTTAATGAAGCTGCATGATGGCTAACTGAATACGATTTGAACCACTTTCGACAGTATGATGATGTAAAGGATGCCTTTCTACAACAGTTTCGATTGAAGAAGAACCCCACCAAAATTTTTGACTACTTGTAGAACAATAGGCAGAAACCACACCAAACTGCAGAGGATTATGCCATGCTATTTTGGACACATCTAAGGTAGTTGCCACCCGCGCATGCTAATCTACCAGATGATGTTATCACTCAATGGTTCATCAATGGATTAAAGCCCCAATTGAAGCAGATTATGATCATAAGGTGTGTGGGTGGAATGACTTTAGATGCCGTAATTGCTATGGCCTTACAATTAGAGAACAAAGTGGGAAGATTTATCGAAGACCTAGAGTGGCTGAAAGCGTCTAGGAAATCTAACGAGGACCCTTTGAAACAAGTCTACTGTGCCAAATGCAAAAACCCAGGGCACACTAGTTCAACGTGCGCATTGAACCAAATGTATTGTGCCATCTGCCACATAACAGATCATACCACAGAGACTTGTCCGTATAATGCCAAGGTACAGAACAGAGCAGCGGTTAATGCCATCATTCAGGAGCAGGGACAACTGGCTAGCCATTATGTACCACCATAGACGAGGAACATCCCGTACCAGGGATACAAGAATTATCGAGGAGGGCAGACAAATAACTTCGGTCAATCTCGATGGAATGCGGTCTTGTAAGGAGAAGGTACATCTAATCCAACTCCTAAATGTCATTTCTGTGGGGAAATAGGGCATATTTGGAGGTTCTGCAGATGCAGCGGAGTATGACAAAAAGAAAAAAGAACGGCAACATCCGATGGCAAATATGGTGTATATCTCACTTGTGGATACGCAAGCAGCAACAGTACAAACACGATCAGGCAAGCAACTATAGCCAGCTACGGAGATCTTCGAACCAGGAATTCATGAACAACAGAAGGCGTTCACAATGGCAAGCGAGTGGGCTACTCAGGAACAAGCTATTTTCCCTGATCGAGTTTCGGTGACACAGCAAAGTATCCCGTCGGAGGTACCAGAGAAGTAAAATTCGACTCATACAATACCAGAGTCCATATCGAAGACCGTACTGGAAACAACCAAAACTGATTCGGTGTGGGATGTTCTGTCCAAGGCATCAATTACATTGCCCTTGGGTCAATTATTGGCTTTGGTCCCTGGATTTCGACAAAAGTTCTAGCAGCAGGTTAGTCCAGGTTCCTCGAGTGCTCCTACAATAGCTACAATCCAACCGGAATTGGACCTAATGGTGGACCATACGGTACCACTGATTACGGTATGGTACAAAAATCACAAAATCACACAAGTCTTAATTGATGGAAGATCTGGTGTCACTATTGCCATAGTAGCCCTTTGCAAACGATTGGGGTGGACGCAAATTGAACTTGTTCAATTCTTTGTACGTATGGCTGATCAATCTCAAGTCCATCCCGCTGGGCTTGGTGCGGGATATTCCGATCACTCTACAAGGTTCAGTTTTCAAAATGATCTTTGTCGTGCTAGATTTACTAGAATTGAGCTTGAACTACAATCTGCTTTTTGGACATCCTTGGCTAAAAAAAGCTAAGGTAGTGCAAGATTGGTCAGCACATGAATTAGTATTTAAAAATAATCATCGGAAGTATGTTGTCCCACTAGACGATATGAAACCCTGTGACTTACACGCACGGCCATACTTAGGGGAGCCTGTACACATGCTGGATGGTGTCTCCGATGATGAAGAGGAGACTTTCCTTTGAGCCAATAAAGACCGGATGGCACTTGGCACTGTAGATTTACAAATGGTGGTTGATAACTGGAGTCCGGCAGCCTGCACGGTGGTACCATTGATCGGAGAGCATGAGTCGAATACCAAACAGACTTTGGATGAGGTGATGCTTCAACAATTACTCCAGTCCAGATACGATGAGGAAAAGCCCAGGCAATTCTATGTACCAGAAGATCAGCTGATCACCTGCAATTTAGGTGATCAAACCAACCCACGACCAGTAAAAATAAAGCCAAGACTGTCCGAGACTTTCCGAGAGCACCTGTTGCAGCTCCTACGCGAGTTTGCGGATGTGTTTGCATGGGATTACAGGGACGTGAAGGGGTTGGACCCGCAGATTTATCAACACCGAGTGGTGTTGAAACCGGATGCAAGACCCATCAAACAGCCAAGTTACAAGATGAATCCTAACTATGCGGCATAGGTTAAAGCCGAACTTGATCGATTATTGAAGGTGGGATTTATTGTGCCTATTGAGCTTGCAGAATGGATCTCTCCCATTGTTATCGTTCCGAAGAAAAACAAGCAATTGCGGATATGCGTGGACTACTAAAAGCTCAATGCTACAACTCTACCTGATCCATTTTCGTTGCCATTCTTGTATACCATGTTAGACGACGTGGCCGGTCGAGAGATGTATTCCTTTCTAGATGGATACAGTGGTTACAATCAAGTCAGAATGGCAGAGTAGGACATACCCAAGACTGCATTTATTACCAACTGGGATGTCTATGCATGTACGGTAATGTGGTTTGGGCTGCGCAATGCTCCTAGTACATTCCAACGCTGCATGCAGGAAATTTTTTCCCCTTATCTCACCACATTTATGAGAGTGTATCTGAATGATTTTTTGCTATCTGGTGATACTTCGACACACCTGTATCATTTACGGTGTTGCTTTTCGAAGCGTCGGGAATATGGCTTGTGCCTGAATTCGAATAAATCGGTATTTTCTGTTTCTTGTGGCAAGTTGCTTGGACATGTTATCGCCAAACAAGGCATTCAGGTGGATCCAGATAAAGTGAAGGCCGTATTGGAGGCTCCTGCTCCGAAGACACCTAAAGACGTGATGCAGTTTTTGGGCCAAATCCAATGGCATGGGCGGCATCTGCATTGGCTTGCTCATCTGGCTATACCACTTAATCGTTTGATAATCAGTAGCCTGCGCCAGTTCGAATGGGCCGAAGAGTGTCAACTTTCTTTTGACCGACTGAAAACATTGTTAACTCAGGCTCCCATTTTACAAGCACCATTTCATGTTTTTGTGGATGCCTCCGACAGTGCCATTGGTAGCATGCTGATGTAGCAGATAGATAAATGGTTTCATCCTGTATATTATGCGAGCCGCAGATTGGCCCCGGCAGAGCGTAACTATTCAGTTACTGAATGCGGATGTCTTGGTTTGGTTTATTCTGTAAAAAAAATTTTGGCATTATCTGTTGGGCAGACGCTTCACCTTCCACGTAGACCATGCAGCATTGGTGTATCTGGTGCGCCAACAGCATCTGGGAGGACGGCTAGTGTAAGGAATTGAACTCACAACCTCTTGGTTAGGAATGTGATGGGCTAACCACTTGCCCCAAAAGCCATGGTTGAGGATTACTTCCTAATCCTCTCTCTTAGGGTGTGGTTCAACCATCTCCTACCAGGATTATGTTACATTCTTTCCCCCTTGGTCGATCATTGTCCTCAATGATCTACAATTGAACTCACAACCTCTTGGTTAGGAATGTGATGGGCTAACCACTTGCCCCAAAAGCCATGGTTGAGGATTACTTCCTAATCCTCTCTCTTAGGGTGTGGTTCAACCATCTCCTACCAGGATTATGTTACATTCTTTCCCCCTTGGTCGATCATTGTCCTCAATGATCTACTCTTGTATCCCTCTAGCCTCGGTGATCAGTCCCTTGAACTCCCTAGGTGCCCTTGAATTGATGTTCCTCAACCTCGCACAGTTTCTTGAACCTTGTTCACAACCTTGGTCTCTTGAACCCTTGCTCTCAACCTTGGTGTCTTGAACCTTCTTGTTCACAACCTTGGTGTCTCGAGCCCTTGTTCTCAACCTCAATCTTGAACCTTGTTCTCACCCATGCTTGGTATCTTGAACACTCAATCAAGTGCCAACCAAGGATTCCCAAGGAATTCACACTTCCAAGCTAGCTCATTGGAAAGTTCGTTCCGAGAGCTTTCCAACGGTATATTACACGCCTCAATCCGACCTACGGATTGGGAGATACACCCCAATCATTGTAAGGTCCATCATTGAAATCGACGCGCGCGCCTTCCACAATTCCTACCCTTTCACATGATAGAGTGCCCAAGCGCCTTTTTTAGAGGCCATTGGGTCATTCCACCTTGCCCAAGCCTACTTCCTAGGCTCTGATACCAATGTAAGGAATTGAACTCACAACCTCTTGGTTAGGAATGTGATGGGCTAACCACTTGCCCCAAAAGCCATGGTTGAGGATTACTTCCTAATCCTCTCTCTTAGAGCGTGGTTCAACCATCTCCTACTAGGATTATGTTACAGCTAGCACGATGGGTCTTGCTGCTTCAAGAATTTGATTACTCCCTTGTACACCAACCAGGGTCAGCACACGCGCTTGCTGCACACTTGCTGACTTTCTCTCTCGGTTGGATTCCGGTGAGCCTCCGAAGGGAATTGATGATACAACACCAACCATATATACAGCAAAGACAATACAAGCTGATCCATAGGAATTATCGATACCTTCTTCTTACTATGACACCTTACTTCTGTTCTTGACTAGTGGATGTCCACCTGGTATGATTTCTCTAGTTGCTAGACGAAGACTAGCCACGTACAGTCGGCGCTTTCGATTCATTGTCAGACAGTTATATTACATGGATCACTCGGGAGTACTACTTAGATGTGTTCCCCCCCATGAATATGCTTCAGTCATTAACATGGCCCATACTGTCCCAATCAGAGGACATTTTGCGGCTGATCTGACTCATCGAAAGATTGTGCAGAGTGGATTGTGGTGGCCAACGATGTATCATGATGTGACCAAATACGTACAACAGTGCGATGAATGTCAACGGTCCAATCAGCCTTTACGACGACACTACTTCCCTCTCCAACCTGTTGTGCCTCTGGAACCCTTTCAGAAATGGGGATTGGATTTCATAGGACCAATTACACCTCCGACAATAGTTACCAATAATAGATATATTCTGACATGCATAGATTATGCTACCCGATGGGCCAAGGCATGGGCTCTGCAATCGGCTACAGCGGCTGCGATTGTTAAATGCTTAATGAAGGATATCTTTCCGCGTTATGGGTTACCCTTGGAGATCGTAACTGACTAAGGTACACACTTTGCGAATTCCTTGATGCAAGTGCTTACGAAAACATTCCAGATTGTGCACAAATTCAGTTCTCCTTATTACCCACAAGCAAATGGACTTGCTGAGAGTACCAACAAATCTCTCTTAAACATCTTGAAGAAACTGGTGTTAGATTGCCCAGAGAGATGGGACCAATTTCTCCCTGCTATACTATGGGCTTATCGTAGTACATACAAAGTGGCGACTAGAACAACTCCTTTTAAGTTGGCATATGGATTGGAAGCCATTGCTCCGATGGAACTGGTGGTTCCCAGTTTGCGTGTGGCTCTGGAAAGGAAGCTCTTACCAAAAGAATCTTTTCCCTTTCATTTTGAGGCCTTACGGTCCCTGGATGAATAACGTCTGGAGAGTTTCGTGGTGCTACAGGAAGTGCAGCTGAGACAAGCCAAAAGCCACGATCGTTTCCTCAAAACCCTCGTGTTTACGGTAAACCAATTGGTCCTCTTCTATAACGCTAAGTCTAATAGATCTTCCGAAAAGTTTAAATTGCAGTGGTTCGGTCCTTACCGTATTGCTAAACAAGTGGGACCCGCAACTTTTTGGTTGGCAACCTTAACCAGTGTCCTCCTTCCAAAAGCGATTAATGGCTCCAAGCTTCGCCCCTATCACCCGCCATCTACCAACTCATGAGGTGTCTTCGGTATTTTTACTCTTTTTCGCTTGTCACTTGATTTTCTTTTCTGCTCTTCGTGTTTCGGTTGACCTACTGACCGTAATCTTTTCGTTTTCTCATCTAACCATGATTAATAGCCACCTTTGTGTCTCTACTTCTGTTAATGCATGCATGTCGCCATTATGTCCGTATATTTCCAATACTGCATTATGATTAGGGTTCTTGCTGCCTATTTCTTTGCAGTGTTTCTACTTAAGCTTGTTCCTTTCGCTATTAGTCGCTATTGTGTTTTTTTTTTTGTGTTTGCAACCGGTGTGTGCTCTGTGTCTTTCTTTATCTCTGCATGTGCCATGGAAGCTCTTGCTAACATAGTAACCTTCCGTGCCAGTCTCAGTCCGGATATGAGTGAGTATTTGCGTGCTCGGGGACTGTTGGCCTTCGCTGAATTGCCTTGGCATTCAGTGGAGTGTCACCGAGAAAGAAAGAGATGGAAGCTATTAAAAAGGAGCGAGATGCTTATTACAAAACTATTCACTTTGCGGTCGGAGCTGTAGCTGCTGGAGCGGCGAAGGAATTGGAGCTGTTGGGAGCTGCAGGAGCGGTCGGAGCTGTAGCTGGCGAAGAAGGTAGCTGCTGGAGCGGTCGAAGGAATTGGAGCTGTTGGGAGCTGCAGGAGCGGTCGGAGCTGTAGCTGCTGGAGCGTCTTGAGGCTGGAGCGGTCGGAGCTGTAGCTGCTGGAGCGGTCGGAGCTGTAGCTGCTGGAGCGGTCGAAGGAATTGGAGCTGTTGGGAGCTGCAGGCGCAGCCGACGGAGACGCCATCATCTCCACCTGCTATCAATGTCGCTGATGCGTCTTCAAGAAAAGGTGATGCAGAGAAATGGTATCCATCGCGACTGATGCAGAAATGACATCCATCGCGATTGACTGGCTTCTTCTGTCCATCGCATCTTCTGTCCATCGCGACCGCGTCAGTCGTGGTTTCTATCAATCGTGCGCGTGTCCGTCGCGGTCCCCGTCAATCGTGCGCGTGCGTGTGCTGACCTGGCAGTCCGTCGCGAGCTCTAGAGAGTCGTGTCCATCGCGGACTCTATCAGTCGTGCGCGTGTCCATCGCGTGCGTGTGCTGACCTGGCAGTCCGTCGCGAGCTGTCGTGGTCCATCGTGCTGACCTGGCGGTCCGTCGTGAGTAGTGTCCATCGGGCACAGTGGGTTCTTCGGGGATGCGGGCGGCTTCGCGGAGGTGCAAAAAGAAAAAACTCAAAAAGAAAAAAAAGAAGAAGACGCACGTGCCAATGGGCAGCTCGTAAGAAGTGTGAAGCCGATTGAATTACTAAAAGAAGTCTCTTAAAAAAAAAAAGAGGTAGCCCTACGAAAAAGAAAAAAGAGAGAGGAAAAAAAAAAAAAAGAAAAAGAAAAAAAAAAGAAAGAAAGAAAAAAGAGAAAAAAGAGAAAAAAAAAAAAAAAAAAAAAAGAGAAAAAGAAAAAGAAGAAAAAAGAGAAAGAAAAAGAGAAAAGACAAAAAAAAACGAGAGAAGAGGGTTATTTTATTGCGGAATTTTCGAGCTTTCTTGGCCAAGAAGAATTCGAGTGCTTCGGGAGTTTTTAATTCTTCGTGTTCAGTGAAAGGGTTTTCGGATTGTTTGTGTGACTCGGGAGCTTCTCGATTTTTCCGCTCATCTTTAGCTTTCGAAGATGTTTTGAAGAGGTAAGAGGCGTGTGTCTACTCTTTTTAGTCTCAGCTAGCAATTGGAAATCAAGTAACCGTGGGGGGGACCATGGATGTGGCTTCATCCTCTCTCGTGAAAAGTAACCGGGCCCCTCCCCCCGGGGAGACCGATTTCCTGGCCGCTCTGCTAGAGGGGGGGTCGTGTGCCGCCCCTGGGGCATCCGAAAGTGCTGAATCCCCCATTGTTTCCCTCAGTAGACCCGCAGTTCTGTCTGCTCAGGAGGAGCTCAAGAAAGTTTGCCTCGTCGGCCAAGTATTTGGCCCTAGGCCCCCGCTCGAAATTGTGCGACAATGGCTTCGAAAAGAGTGGTTCCCTCGAGGACTAATTGTTAGCAAATGTCAGTTCCTCCCAGCGAGCCACTTGCTGCTTGTCTTCGAAAATGAAGAGATGGCGTTCCAAGCCCTAAGCGTTGGCACCTGGCAGCTCGGTCGGTCGACCCTGTGCCTATTCAGATGGTCCCCGGACTTTACTCCCGACAAATCGAAATCGCTTCGGTACCCTCTTTGGGTTGAGCTCCCTAACCTTCCTTACTTCTTGTACAACTTCGTGTGGGACATTGTCTCTCCTATCGGCAAGCCGCTGGCTTCTCGTGAAGACATTGGTGGTCTCATCTATGAAGGTGCAAGACACTCGTTCAATGCTAGGTGGCACCCCCAAATCTGTGTCGAGGCCGACCTCAGTTCGCCGCTCCCATCAATGATCAAAGTGGACATGGGCGAAGGAGATGTATGGGAGCAGGACATCAGCTACAAAAACCTTCCCAACGCGTGCTTTCGCTGTGGCCAGCAAGGCCACAGGATTAAAGATTGCCCTCTCAGGCAAAAAAACAAGCGCTTTCAAGAAGCCTCCAAAACTGCTAAAGACAACAATGGCGATCTGACTCACTTGACCAAGGAAGGGGAAGGCAAGGGCCTCCCGAAGCCACAAGCTGATGCTGATGGCTTTACTGAAGTTAGAAGAAGAAGGAAAAGAAGCCCTAAGGCCAACGGTGAGAGAAACAACCTGCCACATACCCCCTATAGCAACTTGTATTGCAATCTAGAAAAGGAGATCAATGAGTTTGACTACCCAGGTGGGAAGCTACCTGAGGCAGACATCTACGACAAAGCCCTAGAGATCCCCGACAATAAAGAAACCCCCCAGGAGGGCTACACTACAAGCAAAGAAGATGGTTTCACCACTAGTAACGAAGACAACATGGATAGTGAAAGTTCCATCATTGGATCGACGATCCCGGAAACGGTGCCGAGCACGGGGCCCAAGTCTCCCCAGCAAGGGGCGTCCCGCAAAGGAAAACAGCACATGGAGTTACCCTGGAAAAGCCCCCATAAGAACAGACTTCTAAGTAGGGAACAGATCCCAGCGAAAAAGAAAGATGAAGCCAAGAGAAGAAAGGACAAAGCTCCCTCCCGCAAAGAGGGATCAATACAAAAATGATTGTCATCTCGCTAAATGCTAGAGGGCTAACCGACCCCTCAAGAGCGACCATCATTGGTCAATGGCTTCGTGACATTAGCTTAAACCCAGACTTTATATGCATCCAAGAGATTAAAATTGACGGAGAAGACCTCCAGAAACGGCTCAGGCAGGTCTCCTCGGCCCATGTGTGGATCTCAACGAAACACCCGTGGGGGTCTGGAGGAACGGCTATCGGTGTTAAACAACTCTGGTTTGAAAAGCTTGAGAACTTCATTGAAGATGTAAGTCACCGTTGGATCACTGTTTCTTTTGGAGCTCCTCTTTGTGCTACTATGGTTTCTTTGTACGCCCCTAACGGGGATTTGGAGAGACGGAACACTTGGGCCTCCTTAGACTCGCTTCCCCACAACGCGCTCATATGTGGTGATTTCAACATGGTGGAGGACCCTATGGACAGATGGATGGGCAAAGGCCGGGTCATCGACAGTCGGGAGAAAGAAACGTGGGACATGACCAAACTCCACTTGGATTTGGTTGAATTCAAAGACTCGAATGGCTTTTCGTGGTCGAATCTCCAAGCGGGCGAGGACCTGAGGAAAGCTAGACTCGACAGATGCTACATTTCTCAGAGTTTTACCCATCAGTGGGGCCATCCTACCATCACGCAACGCACTGACCTCACTATCTCTGATCACTACCCGATCGTTATCACTTTTCAACCTTCCAACAAGATCCGCAAGGCTCCGTGGTTCCATGCCAACGCATCCACCTTCTCTCTCCCCTCCGTCCATCAAGAAATTGCCGATGTGTGGAAGGTGGCGTTCGCCTCTGGCCTGGCCCCAGCCAAGTGCTGGAGAAATGCGGTCGACAAGTCTCGTAAGATCATGATCAGAACTAAGAAGATGCTCGAGACTGTGCGGCGGGCTCGCAGGGTTGCTCTCTACCACAGACTCTGGCGGCTCGAGGAGGAAGTGAACAAAGGAAAACACCAAGCACAGAAAGGTCTCCGAAAAATCAGAGCAGTGTTGAGATACGAGGAAGAAATACAAAGGAAAAACTTGCAAATCTTCTTCAAGGAGTGGTGGGCTGGCAAAGCCGACAAACCCACCAAAGAGATGTGCCGTATCCTTAAAAGGAAACACAACAGAGATTCGATCCCCCTATTGTTAGATCCTCTTGGCAAGGTATGCAATTCGGAAGAAGATAATTTTGGCATCATCGAAGGGCACTTCACGAGACTCCTGGGAACCTCGAACCCCCTCTCCCACCATAGAAGGGACTGTATGGCTGCCATTTCTAGGGTTTCCCCCCGGAGGATTCCACCCAACCTCCACTCCCTGCTCCATGCTCCTATCTCTGAATCAGAAATCATTGAGGTCATTGATGCCCTCCCTCTCGGTAAAAGCCCGGGACCTGACGGACTCACTAACGAGTTCTTTAAATCCTTCAAGCTGGTGGTTGCCACCCCTCTTCGGATGGTTTGGCAAGAAGCGCTAAAGTTTGGTGCCCTTCCTTCTTGTCTAAATAATGGAATTATCAAGTTGATACACAAGAAAGGGGAAAAGAACAGAATCGAGAACTGGCGGCCTATTACGATGCTCCAAACAGGATACAAGATTATCGCCAAAGTCATCGCCAACAGACTCTCGTGCCACCTGAGATCTTGGCTTAGTGAGGACCAAAAAGGTTTCATCAAAGGCAGGTCTATCCTGGAAACCATTATGGATATCTGGGAAGGTATTCAATTTGCAAATGAGTCTAATCAAGATGTGGTCTTCCTCAAGATCGATTTTGACAAAGCCTACGACAGGCTAGAATGGGACTATATTCTACAGTCGCTCCAAGATCTCGGATGTAGTCAGAAATTCACCAAGATGATCGCGACCCTTCTCGGAAACGCAACGACCCAAATTAACGTTAACGGCAAACTTTCGAAGGCGATCCATCTTAAAAGGTCTATTAGACAAGGGTGCCCTCTGGCCCCCCTCCTTTTTTCCGTCGCCACTGAGGGGCTAAGCAGACTTGTGGCACATCATGTTGAGGCTGGCAATATCAAAGGCCTCCGGCTGCCTCAAGACCACGGTCAAATCATCATGAGACTGTTTGCTGATGATATGAACGCGTTCGTTCACAATGATAATACTAGCCTGGAGACTTTCTGGAGGTGTCTTGCTACCTTCTGTGATGCCTCTGGATCCAAAATCAACCACTCTAAGACCGCCTTCAGGGCTATTGTGGGACATCATCCTGACCTTCTCAGTGATCATGGCTGTCAAATCATTCCGCAGGGCCAAATCTTTCGACTCCTTGGAATCCCCTTGGGGTTTGGCGTCTCTATGGAGCAGCGATGGAACTGGGTGCTTGCCAAACTTGAAAACAAGCTTAACTATTGGAGAGGTATGCAAATAAATCTCGTTGGACGAGCGATGGTTATCAACACGTTCCTCCTCTCTTCTACCATCTATTTCCTTTCTTGTTGGAGACCGAACGAGCAAGGCCTGTCCAAGCTGAATAGTGTTTGTAGAAACTTTCTCTGGACGGGCGATCATAACAGAAGGGGGGTGCCTAAAATCAAATGGGCCATCTGCACTAGCCCTAGAGATAGCGGGGGGCTGGGTATCCTGGACATTGGGTGTATGGCCAACAAACTGGCAGCCAAATGGATGATTAAGGCTTGGTGCAATAGGGAGGCCTCGTGGGCCAAGCTAATCTTCAGAAACAAGCATGAGTTGGCCCTCATGGGGTGCCCGAACTGGAAGAATCTTGACATCATGACCCTGCTATTCTCCCCGATCCCCGTCTTCCCGAAAGGCTCCAATCTCGTGTGCTCCCTTTGGAAGGGCTGGAATAAAGTCAAAAGCTTCACAAGAGTTAGTGAAGACTGGAAATGGGCAGCCGGAATCAGACAAAACGACTCTATCTGGTTTCCGATACATGGCATCCGGAGGGTGGAGTCGTGGAACATTCAAAATGCCAAGAAGTTATGGAACAAAGGATTCAAAAAATGGAAACACCTCTGGAAACATGACACCAACAGCTGGATCAACTTCGAGGATATTGATCCTCGCATAAACATCTCCTACGAAGAATGGAACACTTTGCAAAACAGATGCCTCGCTTGGGATCGTCACAAGACTCGCCTTCTCATGGGACACGACACACCGAACGCGCGTGGTCTCAAATGGCACAATGGAAATAGCCTTCTCAAAATCCCGAACATCAAAGAAACGACTGACCTCCAGATCAGCCTCAACAAGAAGTGGTGCCTGTCTTGGACGCGGCTTCGGTGGGACATGAAATTCATGGGTATCTGGCACCCACTTATAGAGATTAAGAAGTCTGTCCTCTTATGGCAAATTCTTCATCGAGGAATTTGGACCAACCATAAGGCGAGCAAACTTTGTGGGTTCCCTCCTTGGTGCAAACGCTGCCACCGTGCTATCGAAGATGTCCCACACATCTTCCTTTCTTGCCCCAACTCCTACAAAATCTGGCAGATGGTTGGAATGAAAATCAGACTTCAGAAACAGCTAAGTTGGAAACAAGTCCTTTTGGGAGAAGCGATTGGCTGCTCTGCGGCACTCTGGAACGCAATCAGAGGGGAAGTCCTGTGGAAAATTTGGCGGGAGCGGTGTGCTCTCAACTTCGGCGATCCCCCCAGGGAGTGGTCGATTGAGAAATCACTATTCCTCCTTGGCAAAAGGATTGTCAACAGTAAGAAATCCCCCCCCTTCAGGCATCATCAAGTCCTCCTGTTGATCAACAACAAGCTCAAACCCAAGTGGGCCCCGCATGAGGGCGACGAGAGGGTGATCAACCTTCTTTGTAACGCTACCTAGGATTCAATCAAGCTTCCCCTGCTTTGTGGGATTTGGGGGGTCCCGTGGGCACTAGTCCCCTTCTCTTGTACCTTTGTTTCTTAATTTAATTCAAGTCCGGGAGAGTAGGCTATTGCCGAACTTCCTTTATATAAAAAAACTATTCACTTTCAAGCTCAGGAGCTGGAAAGATGAGAAAAGCAGCTAGGGTTTGATGTTAATGAAGTATTAAGTAATTCGATTAATGCGCTAAGTGAAGGAGTTACACGGTAAAATTTCTAACGTGAAAGTGCATTAACGAATGTATTCAGAGTAGTACTGGAAGATGATATGTTTAGCGCTCAATTCAGTGAAGTCATATAATCTGAATCTACAGTTTGGGAAAATATAAATAGGGCCTTTGTTTACAGACCCCTAACCATCCCAAGAACCTAGTTGTGAATTAAACCTTAATAGTAAAAGGGTTTTATTAATTAACAGTGCCTTTCATATCCCCTTTCATAGTTTTTGTTGGAGCCAAAGATTTGAATTCAAATTCAAATCTCTACCTAAAAGTGAATCCTAAAGTATAGGATTGATTCTCTCTTGATTCAACTACCAAATTGATACGAGATTTATGCTTCCTAACTCCTTGTGGGTTTATTGAACTTTTACAAATGTAATTCTGAAGCAAAGTTACAAGAGGTTGTACATATGAAGCCTTCCAAGTGTAATGTCAATACATCAAGCTTATGTGAGGTGATCAAGTATGTAGGCTTGGGCTTAATTGCACAAACAATGCCCCCTTAAGCCTAACATGCTTGATCTTCATTGCTCCTTGATCTCTTGGAGTCCAATCATCAATTTGAATGTGTTCATCTTTGTTCCATCCAATGCTTTGGTTAGTATATATGCACATTGCAAATGAGTTGATACATAGGATAATTGGATATCTTTGCTAAGCAATTTCTCCCTTACATAATGATAGTGTACTTCAATGTGCTTAGTCCTTGCATGGTATACACGATTAGCAACCAAATGAAGTGAAGTAGTGTTATCTCCAAAGATAATTGGAGTGTAGGAATGTATTTCCAAATGTGCACACAATTGCTTAAGCCACATAGCTTCCTGCGTTGCACTCGCCAAGATACCCTGAAGTGCTTCTCCTATCATCCTTCGAGCCAACCCAATCTGCATTACAATGCATCTTTATATCTATGTCAGAAGTGAAGGATAGAACAATCCCTCATTCATTGTACCCTTTAGATACTTAAGTACCCTCTTTGCAGCTTCCATATGAGCTCCCTTGGTACATGCATGAATTGACTCAATGTACTTACTGCATAGGCAATATCTACTCTAGTCAAGGTAGCTTAATTAAGACTACCCACAAGTTGTTGATAGCTTGTAACATCTTCAAGTAGTTCACCTTCATGTGAAATTAGCTTATGGTTGATCTCCATAGAAATACCTGCAACTTTAGTGTTCTCCATCTTAAACTTTACCAACATATCATGTATGTACTTCCTTTGTGTGATGAATATACCTGAATCTGTATACACAAGTTCTAAGCCAAGGAATTAGGTTAATAACCCTAGATCATTGATTTCAAATTCCTTCATTAATTGAGCCTTGACGTGCTTGATACAATCAGAATCATTACCTGTAATAATGATATCATCTACATAGACACATAAGTAGATGAACTCTAGTTTATTCTTCTTAACAAATAAAGAAGAGTCTGCCTTGCTTGCCACAAAGCCTTGATCCTGCAAATAGGTAACAAGCCTATGGTTCCAAGCTCTAGGAGCTTGCTTGAGACCATAGAGTGCTTGTCTAAACTTGCATACATAACCTGCTCTTTCTTCATCTTCAAAACCTGGTGGTTGTGCCATATACACTTCTTCTAATATCCAACCATTTAAAAATGCATTCTTGACATCTAACTGATATAAATTCCAATTTCTTGATGTAGCAAGACTTACCAATACCCTGATTGTTGGCATCTTTGCCACAGATGAAAATGTTTCCTCATAGTCTACTCCATGTGTTTGGGCAAATCCCTTTGCCACTAGCCTTGCCTTGTACCTGTTTATAGAACCATCATAGTTCTTTTTAATTTTGTATATCCATCTTGAACCAATTATCTTCGTATCTTGGTTCTTGGGAAGTAGATCCCATGTGTGGTTTTCTTGCAATGCTTCCACTTCTTCGTGCATGGCTTCTCTCCACTCTTCCTTCTTCATAGCCTCTTCAAATGAAAAAGGCTCTTCTGCCATACAGTCTTTAGTGGTGTACATAGAGTGCTTTGTGACTAAGGATGTATCATATCCATACCTTATAGGCTTCTTACTTTCTCTTTGTGATCTCCTTAAAGTGATTGGATGACTCGGGTAGATCCTCTAATTGCTTGTATTTGAACTTGCCTCTTGACTTCCAAGCTTTGAAGTCAATCTACTCCTCATCTTTTGAGTTGATGTCCTTTGCTTGGTGTTGATCTTCTTTAGTGAGGGTTGGAAAATCATTTTCCAAATCATATGGTAATCATGAATTATTCTCATCAGATACTACATCCCTACTAACTATGAATGCCTTGTTAGTGGGATTGTATAGTCTATATCCCTTTTGATTCTGATCATACCCAATAAATATAAATTTCTCAGCCATAGGGTCAAGCTTCCCTCTGATTTGTGATGGGATGTGTGCATAGGCAATGCAACCAAATATTTTGCAATGATCCAATGAGGGTCTCCTGCCATTCCATGCTTCATATGGTGTCATACCATCCAATGATTTGGATGGAAGCCTATTGAAAAAGTAGGTGGCTATGGATATAGCCTCTACCCACAAATAATTAGGTAATGTTTTCTCATTTAACATAGACCTAGCTGCTTACCAATTAACTTGTTCCTTCTCTCTGCCACTCCATTCAATTCAGGAGTATACGTGGTTGTTACTTCGCTCTTTATGCCTCTGTCCTATAGATCAAACTCATGTGAAAAGTACTCACCACCTCCTAGAATTTTTTGTCATCCTTTACAATTTATAAGAAACATATATAGTCACCATGAAAGACTTATCCGATACATTCCATGAATTCTTGCAAGAGCAAGTGATTAATATCGAAGTGATATGCAACAATATACACCAAAAAGATGAATTGATATAGAGATAGACTGTATAGCATAGATAGCTAGAACCATGATAAATGTAAAAAATTCTCCATTTAGCATTGGATATTTGCCATTTCTACCCTTCTTAAGATCTTTTTCCCGTTGGTCTGTATTAAGCCCCCTACTTGCTAAGTTTTGTACATGTTTGTAGGTACAAAGCTATGTGTTCAAATGCCTCTTAAAATTTTCCGATGCACATTTTCTATCAACGAATGGCACCTCAAATATGCCCACAATAGTAGTCACAAATACTTAACTTCTGGATTATGATGTTCACACATGAGAACATCTTTAACTACCTTGTGGAACCTTCATACACAAGCGCGATGCTGCAATACACCTACATAAACATGTGAAGACGTTTTTCAAAAGTTTTTCAAAAATTAACAGAATTGCTTGAACAATAGAATTCTAGAGCAAATGGAAGTCGAAACAAAATTGAATGCAAATTTGATGAAACTCGCTCCATTCAATTCCAACTGAAAAGTTCAACGATTGCGATACGCGTGGATTTGATAAATCTATGAAAAACCCAAGCGAAAGTGGTTTATATTTTGTTTTCATAAATAAATTCTGAAATGAGACGTTTTTATGAGGGCCTAGGCCAGTTTGAGGATTTCTCATTGTGCACTTTTCATATTGCTGCCATTGTCTAAAGCATGAGATTTCTAAATTACATCCATGATCTATATGTAGCATAATAAGGTATATTATTTCACCTTCTTCCTGTCCTCCTCTTCTTTTATATATATATATATATATATATATATATATATATATATATATATATATATATATATATATAGAGAGAGAGAGAGAGAGAGAGAGAGAGAGAGAGAGTTATAATCTATTATGTCACAGTTATGCATTAACTATTGAAAGAACAACACAATCAACCTAAGAACCCTTCCTGTTCGCCCACAATATAGAGGCTGGCTTAAATGTCAAAGCTAGGCCGAACTTGAACTTCGACAGACTCCAAAATTCAGCTGTGGTAAACCACTTATCCCCCATTAGTTGAAATGTTTCTTAAGTATTTCTTTCATGGTCTATAGTTAAACAAAAAGTGGCCTTCAAAAAACGTCTCTCAATGGACTCGGCCGGACAAAACAAAAATGGGCATTGAAAACATTGTCTGAATGGAACAATTCAAAAAAATATAATAAGACGTGGAGAAAGTTCTTATCTTCTCTTTTCATTTTCCATGTATAATGTGATGTGAGTTTTACACACACACACACACACACATATATATTTATATATGATATCTTAGTCTGAGTATAGCCAATCAGTCATGAGATAGGTAGGGCATTGTAATGCAGTGCGTGTTCATAAAATATCTTGTATGATATTGAAAGCCGAGAGAAAACGCCAAATGATACTCAAATTGTCTTAATTGTTTCTTGGATTATCTTGTAACAAAACAAATATATTTACCAACGATTTCAAACTTCGATTTATTGAAAATTTAAGTCATTCTTTTCTAGTATCAATGTGAGAATGTAACTCTTCTTCATTGTTTATCCTGTATAATTTTTTTTAAATATTAGGTCCAGTAAGTCCATGTATCTTCTCGAAAAAATATCAATTAAATGATAAATAAATGATGATTCCTATATGTATGATGATTCCTTTTCTTTTTGTTCATTAAAAGAAAAACAAATCTAAAAGGGAGTTACTAATCCATTGTTCCATGGCCAACAAACACTGCCATAGAAATACATCATATTATGTCATTCTTAAACAGTTTTTTTTTTCCATCTAATGCTCTAGTGATCATCTGTATTGCTAAATTTCTAATCTTCAACATGTTGGCACAAAGTTTATAGAGCAAAGACCTTATGTGTTAACACCTTTTCCTTCCAACTATACCTTGTAGTATCCTGAATTAGGGATATGCTGTGAAAGATCTGTAGAGTAGCTGTCATTTTTGCTCAAGCAAGGCTTGCTTCTAGTTAATTTGATGAGTCACCAAAATGATGTTACAAAGGCACTACCATATCACGATGCCCTTAGGAGAAAAGATGATCCAAATATTCTCCATCATTAAAGCACCTCTTACACCATGGAAGAGCACCACATAACTTAGCAGCTTTAACATTAGACTACATCCCTCTTTGAAGAATCTACCGCATAAGAATTGCTTTCTGGTTTCCTATAAGTGTGCGACAAGCGTCCTTGAACTTGAATAGTGTATACTTATTTGATTCTATCTCATATACTATCTTATATTACACTTCCACTTAAATACTTTAACCATGATAGGTAGTCATAACCTATCTTTAAGTATCCTTATCTATTTATAGTCTTCATTGATCTTATTTAAGTTTATGACTCGTGTCAGAAGCTCAAATGTTCCGCAGTTTGTAGCAATTTGTACAAATACATTGTTGAATGTTGAAGCAGCAAAAATTTCGGTACAGAACTTATGAATCCACATGCAAACACAAAGCCAGTGCAAAGAAAGAGGGCATGCGTTGCATTTTAGTTTGCTTAAGAATTACAAATTGGGAATCAAGAATTAGAAATGGCTAATCCATGAGCAAATGTCTATGCCATAACATTCCTACACAAAATGGGGTGGATTGTTCCCAATGAGGAAGAAAATGCTCGAAGCTTTTGGCTGCCTAAATGGCTCGGATGAGGTTGATTTTGCAACAGAAGCGCTGCAAATTTGGATTTTCCTCTTGGAGGGACCTCACTTCAAACAATCAGGTACTGACTCAAGAACAAATATCTCCAACTCTGACTTAATCTTATGGCTGTGTGTAGGTGCTGCTGAGAAGAAGGCTTGGTGTTTGTAACCAAAGAAGTGTTGTTAATGTTAAAGATGTTACTAGTGACATGCTAAAAAGATACAAAAGTCTAAAAGGATCTATCACTGCTATTCTTCCCAAGCTAAACCAGAGATGGAAGATACAATGGTCAACTACTAAGTGGACTCACAGATTCATGAGTCTTTGGCACATACCATATAACATCAAACTTTCCTTTTTGATGTGGTTGATTATTCACAATGGTATTTGGTGTGGTGCCAAAGCCAGTAAGTTTGGAATCAAAGATGAAGTTTGTATGTTTTGTGGCAATGAGGAGGATATCCCCCACTTATTTTTCAACTTTGTTTATGCCCAATAGTTCTGGAGAGTCCTCTCCCCTGTCTGCCAAAAAATGAATATCACCCTCAGCTATAGAGAGACCATCCTTGGCTCTTGCAACAAATTCGACTATGCTCTGTGGAACATATGGCATGGTCACATTATCTGGCATATTTGGAGATCTCGAAATCTTAAAGTCATCAACAAAAGCAAAGGATCATTGATGCAAACTTTTCTAAGAGGTTTCAAGGACCTAGGACATAAATCTATATCTGATATCAAGGATACCCCCAAGTGAAGAGTTCAAGTTATCAACACACTTGGCTACTACTGCCCCTTGTAAATGGAGGGAGTCCCTCCTTCAACTTTACTCTGACACTAGATATCACATGGTCATGTATTGTACTTAACTGCTGTCTTGATTGTGCGTTTGCATCTGCTAGTTGCATAGCCTCTGCTGATCCCTTGAAGATTTGTTCCTTTTGATCTCTGCTTGTGGTGGGGACCTTCCCTTTGTATATCCATACATTTCATCTTTAATTTAAGCTTCTTCTTTCTTCAAAAAAAAAGAGAAGATCAGTACTTTCTCCACCTTATATTTATTATTTTTTTGAATTGTTCTATTGAGACTAATGAAAGTGCCTCAATGTTTCCAAAGTACATTTCTTCTTGTCCGGAGTATCGTGATGGTATAGGCGGCTACTCTATTGAAACACGTTTTTCGTGACCTGAGAAGTCCACTTCTTGTTTAACTTAGGCCATCAAATAAATACTTAAGGAAAATCTCAACGATTGGGGGATTAGTGGTTACCACAATTGAATTTTGGAGTGTGACAAAGTTCAAGTAACGTAGTGGGGAACAGGAAGAGTTCTTAGGTTGGTTGTATCGTTCTTTCAATAGTTAATGCATAACTGTGACAGAGTAAATTGTAAGCTCGAATTTCCACACACACACACACACACACACACACATATATATATATATATATATATATATATATATATATATATATATATATATATATCTCAGAATTTCGATGAGTGGGAGTTTTTATTCATACAAAATCTAGTATATGCCCCAAGGTTGTTTCAAAACTGGTTCCTAGTCCCTAAGTGCTAGTTCATCCGATCGAGGTGCTTGCCTCTTAGTTTGGGGACTAGGGTTCAACAATTACAAGCTCCATTGGGACACACCTCCCTTGTGTACTGAGATGTTTAGTCAAGCTCCTTCCAAGGAATATTGGGCCTTTGGGCATTCTAGTTGAAGCTAGACCTTCCAGAAATTTTACTTAAACTAGTCTTCTTGTTAGTCTTAAGACTATCCCTTTCCAATTTCTACTTTAATGAACCTTCGAGCTTTGTATCCTAATAGATACGGATAGTTCAACCATTGTTTTGTGGGACTCAAAGGGTCCCATGGGTAATTTCTTTATAATATCCCAAAAGCAAAAAAAAATATTATCGACGTGGATGATCAATCTCTAGGTTCAACCTTAGGAATATCCATTATTGTCAACTCCAAAAGATTATATCTAATCAAATCGTAAGATGACTTGTATGGTAGTTTATACCTTTGGGAGAATCTTTTGGTACTTGAAAATATTTCTTTCTTAAATATCTTATCTTACTACAATGAGTACTCTAATTATAGATAGAAATGTATCTCCACAACATTTTGATTTTTCTATTTTGATTTTGCTGAAATACTAAAAACTAGATAGCTAACAAAGAATTTGCATAAAAAATATGTACAGATAGACATTTGCTTTCTCCTTGAGTGCAGCTCCGTCTTAGCCATATCCGTATAGACTACATTGCAGTCAATGATACATTGCAGTCAATGATACTTTCGAATTAAATCAAGCAAGAGTAGATTTCAAATATCAAAATTCCTCCGAAAAAAATGGGTTTTCTTGATAATATCCCGAAAGCAAAAAAGAAAAAACTATTACCAATGTGGATGATCAAACTCTAGGTTCAACCTCAAGACTCGTACGCTTAGCTCATATATCGAGACCATTACTGTTGCTCCTTACAAGTCTCCTTCAGGAAAAACGTTAAGAATATGCATTCTTGTCCATTCCAAAAGATTATTTCTAATCAAGGCTTAAGATAAAATATTAGAAGCACTCTATCCGCATAAAACAAAATAAAGGAATATATTGAGACACTTATTCAGTGACATGAGAAGTCCACTTGTTAGTGAAAAAAGTGAACCCTGCATGGGTCTTGTAAGGATTCCTAATTTTCAGGAATTAAGATTAATCTTGTTCTTTGTTAAGGGGACATAGTGCATCTAATAGAGCACTTTTTAGTAGTTCGAAGTAGCTTTGTTTTTAGGTTGAGTGAGGATCAACACTCTCTTCTACACAAAGAGAGAGAGAAAAGCCACTTTCCAGCTCATCAAATCCATCCATCTATATGAATAAAAAAATGACTTTTTTGAAAAAGTATCTTTTTTCAATTATTCTTTATTCGAAATGGCCCATACTTTTATGCATATGTCACAAGTTAATTTTTTTGTCTAATTTTTATGAAAAAAACACTTAAAAAAACATACGTTTCAAAGTCCCTCCAAAAGTTAAGTGCTGCATGATCAAAAGTTAAGTGCTACATGAATTAAATAAAAAAACTTTATTTTCACTCTTAAACAGTGGAAAAAGTCATTTTGACCTATCCACATAGCAAAACACACTTTTTTCTTGCAATACAACTACTATACATGCCATTCCTCACATCTCTCTACTTCTTTCTATTCAGTGCTCCAGTTTTCGAATGTCATGGTGCTCACATGTATTACAAACATGACATCAGCACCAACGTGTGCTCCTCATTCACTGATTGTACATGTTCATGTTCCAATAGAATTTGCACCAACAACTAGAGGTCGCAATGACAAAGATTCTCAAAATGAATGTCGTGCAGCTGGAGAGAAGAATATTTATCTTTGGGTCAATGCTGCTTTGTATCCCTTAGATCCAATTTCTAATTTTCATCATATATTCCATAGTATCTCCACATTTCTACAATTCTTTGTTAGTGGTGAAGCTGGACTCCAAAGTTATTGCAAGCGATTGTCTAGCCATTCAACATCTATTACAAACTATTGGGTGCAAAAATTTTATCACAACCATTTGAAGATACACGCTTTAGAAAGTGCTCTCAAATCTGTGGAAGAGTCCAATCATATACTCCAACAAGATGTGGAAGAAAAGGAGAGCACAATTACAAAGTTAAAATCCAATGGAACACAACTAAAAGGGACCCCACTTGGTATGAGATAAAAGAAATGACCATTATCATCCTTTCAAGCTCTTTCAACTGGTGGTGGAGCATAGATGCAACGTGTTTATGCACTTAGGTTCATGTTTCACTTGTTTATTTCTGTTAAAAGGCTTTTAGATTCAGTTTCTTATTGTGTAGGTCATTTGTTTAAGATGCCAATGGTTCATCAACAATAGAGGATTAATTAAAGTTTTTGAATTTTTATTTAAGCAACAAATATGTGGTTATGATTTTGGAGTCACCAATAGGAAATCACATCAAGACACAAGTGATTACAGATTTTGCAAGCAACTTAGAAGATATTATTACTTCTAGGGAGGTACATATGGTATGTGATGAAGCAGGTGTTAGTACTAGATCATACACTGCATTGTATTATCTTTTGACTACAAAACAAAGATATTTTGCAAATTCTTTTTCCATGCCTTACAAGGTATATCTAAAAAAGAAGATGACCAATGAGGATGTAGCTAAGACTCTTGGCAATTACTTGCATATAGAAGATGTTATGCTTGCATCCACTTATCATTTTGCTACATCAAAGAAAGAGTTGAAAAATTCTTCTAGAAATGGATTCATGTACACAAAGTACAACAACATATTTGTCAATTCGGAGAGGTTTAAAAAGAAAATGGTTAAATTTTACAAATCTACAATTCAAGCTATATCTATTGTTGTGATAATGACATTCATAGTATTTTTATTAATATAAAGTTTGTTATTTGATGTAGATTTTGGTTACAAACTCAGGTTCATATTGAAACTAGATGATTGTCAAATCATAAAGCGACAACAAATGGAGAGACCTAGTGTGACACTCATGAATTAAGCGATGGCCCATGCCATTATTGATGAAAGTGAAAACTCTACCAATCACTTTACATACAGTGTTCAATTTGAGAAAGATATATGGTTGTTAACTACTATTGAGGTACCTAAAGAATCCAATAATGTTCCTTCATGGATTTTTAGTAGGGACCCCATGGATCACAGAGGTGATGACTTCTCAAATTCATGGTGCAAAAATCAATGTTGAAGGCCTAGGTGATTTTGAGGTAGAACGGAACTTGGGTGGAGACTTAAAAACCATCAAATGCATGTTAGGGTGCAAGCAAGGTGCATATGCTCTCTATCGTTGTCCATATTTCACATGAGGTTATAAACGAACAAACCGAAAACAAAACAACATAGAATATTCAATAGATGACACAGATAGATTTCCATTTAGCGAATGGGATATACCTTTAATGAGGTTTCCCATGTTAGGTATACCTAATCGTGACATATCAGAAAAGGATTGGAATCCCATTATTCCATTTCCTTTGGTTAATGTTCACTTTTTCACATTGCATGCCTTCATGAGAATTTTTGATAGACTATTGAAACTCCATATAGAATATGCATTTGTCATGAAGCTAGATGATACATCTCTACAAGCTATAAAAAAATGGAGGAACTCCTCAGTTCAATTGGTTGTCATGGTGGAAAGGTAATCTCAACACGGTTTACAACAAGTGTCAATGGAAGGGAATAAGGCAAGAAATGTTTTTAGAAGAGGTACTAGCACTCAAAATTTGGGGAATCTCAACACGGTTTACAACAAGTGTCAATGGAAGGGAATAAGGCAAGAAATGTTTTTAGAAGAGGTACTAGCACTCAAAATAATGAACATTATGAGTTGTGGAAAGACATGCATGATCACAATAGACAATGATTCTCAAGTTCATCTCTGTAATAAGAGAAAGAAGGTTTGCTGATGCTTAGATAAGTTGGTAGTCTTAATGGGTCTTACTAGCTCTAGTCATATTCAACATCAATTGTTTCAAGAGACATTAGTGGAGTTCACGAAGTGTTTCATTCAATCTTGGGGAGAGAGCAACATTAAACACTACATTGTAAGTCTATTTGATCTTTAAAATTGTTCATTGCACTTACTTTTTTCCAATGTACTTAACAATTTTTAGCATATTTTATTTGCACATGGAACATTTTTCATGCATCGATATGGGTCATTGGAGATTTTCAATACCCAAGGAATGGCAAAGTCACACTACAAAGCGAGAGGTGTGTACTTCAAAAACACACGACATGGTGGGGGTCCAATGCAATCAAACTATACCGAGGTGATGTTTAATTGGTTTTACTACACTACATTTTCAAAAAAGGTTTTTGTGGAACAAGTTAATGAATCACATTTGGCAGAAGTTGCGAGATGGATGCAACACAACATTGCTAGTGAGAAATGGAAGTCATCATTATGATCTCTCCATCATGCTTAGTGGCATGCTAAATGACAACGAGAAGGCTCACCTTGGCAATAAAGTGAATTTGTTATATCTCATTATGTGATAAATCATACGATATTGGTTTCAATCTTGGTGTCAATTTGTTATTATTTGTATTATTATATTCTATATGTTTCTAAGCTGGTTTTGTCCATTCTAGTGTGAACATATAGTTTTAAATCAAACTCTATAAATAGAGAGAACTAAATCCATTTCACACTTTTGCAACTAAAGAGAATTGCATGCACAAAGCAAAATCCAAGGAAAGACCACATGTTCTATCCTAGCCATGTTCAAGAAACTCAATGCCCATCATGGCTACAAAACCCTCCCCCCCCCCCCCCCCCCCCCCCCGAGATCGTGTGGTGGTTCCCACACTGCTTCTGGGCCTCTCTCACATGATGGCACACAATTTGCAAGCAATCCATCATGAGAATACAAAGTGTCAAGTAAACAAAAGGATTGGCCTCAAGGACGGTGAGATTCAGATTTTTATGATGAGCTACTAGAGAGGACACCCATCAAGCCAAGACCCAAACAAGTGGCGAGGAGAAAGGTTATATCGAAGAGGGATTCTAATTGAGAACCATCGACCAATGAAGAAAGGTGCACTCAACTACCATGGAATCAAATGCACATTCCAACGAGCCGGAGGGTAACACATGGAGGCAAAACACGTCCATAGGGACAAGCAAAATACCAACAGAGGAGGAAAGGGAGCAAAGTCAACATGCACATCAGCACGAGAATTTGCGAGATGAAGCTAGACCCTCACATCATGTACATCGAAGAAAAAAGAATTATCAACCACGACATAGACCTCAATGACAACCTAACACACCTCCCAATTCAAGAGCTCCATAGAGACGACAGAGACATTACATCATTTGAAGAGATATAAAACTATCAGAAATCAATTGAGCTTCTCATACAATGAACAGCATTTGCAAGAGTTGTAAAGGAAGAAATACAAAGCTATTGTGAAGGTTCACGAATAAAGGGATAGCACTTGAGGCACTTCAAGAGGTAGCAGAGGCCTACCGCATCTCCATTCTTGAAGATTCTAACCTATGTGCTATCCATGACAAGAGAGTAACCATACAACCAAAAGATATTCAGTTGGCAAGAAGAACTAGAGGAAATAACCCATGAACTCTATATCTTGTGGCTTTTGCAAAGCATACTTTGCGATATACTTCAATGACTAATGAAATGTTTTGTCTTAACCTATATTTTCTATTTTTTAATCTCTTTTTCTCTCTGACTCTCTACCATAAGGGTTCACGGATTTCATTCAATTTATTATGGAGTGTTTAGGGTTTCATTGGATACTTGCTAGCCTCATTACCTCTTTGTTTTGACTCCATATGAATGTATTTACCTATCAATGTCCTCAAATACACAATACTTGGAGTGATGATATCAAGCTAGATGATGCGTGATAGTTGCATATCACAATACATGATAAAAGCCCTGCTCATGATACATGAAATTCGGAGCATCAATTATACATGATATCAGACACTAGCATGTATCACAATACTTTGTGTAGCAGGAGACACTAATCGAGTGATTTCTCACAAATCTTATACCAGAATATGTTCAATAGTGGGTTCCTTTCAAAGCCCTCAAGAAGTTGCATACACTAGTACTTTAACACGATCGGATCTCTTTCCATCCTGCTATGATAAAAAAATAGAGTGGTGAGAAAGAGGGGTAGACAACATCTCTAGGCACAGATTCCATGCCTCAAGCACACATACAAGCTCAAGGAGAAGAATATACACACACAAGAAACAAGTTTGAGTTTCTGCAAAGTTAGTTCTTCACAAAGACAAAAACTCTTTACAAAACCATGATACTCTACCCTTCTTGTTATAAGCACTGTACTAAAATTTTATAGATAACCTATACTTTCAGCCTATTGGGAGATTAATGTTGAACCATATGACATTGCATCCATGAAGATGCTTAGGAAGCACTTGTGTATCAAAGTAGGTACTTTCCTACTCCCAAAGAAGGCCAATCAAGGAACATTTGCATTTAGTGTATTAAATGAAGCTAAAATTTATTTTCATCCTTTAAATTTTATAACAAACATATATAGTCACTATGAAAGATGAGGAGAACACTCTTTCAATCGAAGGTTGATGCATTAGAGGTAGACATCGCTCCGTTGCAGGAAGAACTTTTGGTGGTTAAAGCAAATGAATGCTTATTACAGGAACAAATTAAGGCTAAGGATGATGACATTAAAGCTAAAGACGTGAAAATTGCTCTTCTACAATAGGAACTGGTTGACAAAAGTGATGCTATGAATGCTCTCGGTTGTGAGTTGGCCAACATTGACCCGAAATTGGCAGATATCGAACAGGCCTTTCAGGTAGTCTTTGACAAAGTGTTTCAAGGTGAAACATAACTTCTACAAGTTCAAGAACAACTATTTCAAAAAGGATAATGATGAAGAAACCCGTCACAATATTCAGTTAAAGAAAGAGATTGAAGCTATTCAGAAGGAGCACCAATATTTCTTTAAAACAATACAGTTTCACCAGCAAGAGTCGACCACCGAGAAAAGCAGTTAGGTATTCAACAGGAACGTCTTTCGCGTATTGACGTAGAGGTTGTTGATGCTAAGTTATGTTGTGATACAACTATGGAAAATGAGTTTTATCTCCAAAAAGCTTTCTTACAAAGCCAAAGTGAACTTCTGTTATCTCAAGTTATTGCTTTCTGTTCGGTGTGCACGGATGCTCATTTGGTAGAACTGCACGTTCTCAAGGAAATGTTAGAGTCTTTGAAGTAGAGCATTTGGCAAACTTTCAAATTATCTCGTGCTATGTATATTCAAGGCATTGTTGATGATTCCTAGTTCTCTTTTTGTAATTAACCAATTATGGGTTTGAGTCTACCATGCGTGCTAGTGTTAGGCCACCAGGATATACCATACATTCCATGAATTCTTGCAAGAGCAAGTGATTAATATCGAAGCTTCGTGATATGCAACAATATACACCAAAAAGATGAATTGATAGAGAGAGAGACTTTATAGGATAGATAGCTAGAACCATGATAAATGGAAGAAATTCTCCATTTAGCATTGGATATTTGCTATTTCTACCCTTCTTAAGATTATGAGTAAGTTTTTAAGCTATACAATAGATCACATGCTTCTGATTTTTCCCCGTTCGTCTGTATTAAGCCCCCTACTTGCTAACTTTTGTACATATTTGTAGGTACAAAGCTATGTGTTCAAATGCCTCTCAAAATTTTCCGATGAACATTTTCTATCAACGAATGGCACCTCAAATATGCCCACAATAGTAGTTTTACAAATACTTAACGTCTGGATTATGATGTTCACACATGAAATGGGAGAACATATTTAACTACCTTGTGGAAATTGAATGCAAATTTGATGAAACTTGCTCCCTTCAATTCCAAGTGAAAAGTTCAACGATTGCGATATTTTCGCCACAATCCAGGAGAATGTTTTTATGAGGGCCTAGGCCAGTTTGAGGATTTCGCATTGTGCACTTTTCATTTTCCTGCAATTGTCTAAAGCATGACATTTCTAAATTACATCCATGATCGATATGTAGCATAATAAGGTATATTATTTCACCTTCTTCCTGCCCTCCTCCTCTTCTTTTATATATATATATATATATATATATATATATATATATATATATATATATATATATATATATATATATATATATATATACATATATATATATGATATCTTAGTTTGAGTATAGCCAACCAGTCACGTGATAATGTTTTATGTATTTCTACCAATTAGTAATGACATAGACATGTGCTCATGCATTAGACATTGCTCTTTTTTTTTTTCCCTTTTTTTAAGGCCAGGCAAATCAAAATGCAAGGCATCCCCTGTTCCTTTTTGGTGCCTTTATGTTTGTGAAAGTTAATGGGATATTTTTGGGTTCTCTAGTATGTGTTGCAATGATGCTTTAACATCGTTCTTAGATGGTCAGTTAATCGTCGTCATAGCTGTTATTATCATGAAGCAATAAGAAAAGGTATGTAGCCCAAAGAAGGGAATTGACACTATTGTTTAACACTGAGACCTCCTCACAAATGAAATTTGAAGGTATGCATAACTTTTAAGGATTCTTTATGTAGAAAGGTGTATGAAGTTTTGTACATCCAGCTCCATCCAGTCAATGAGAAGTAGATGAACTTGCTTAAGAAATGAAAGATAGAATGGCAACTTCAAGAACAGAAAACATATTTCCCCTAATGCTCTATTGATCATCTTTAATGATCATTTTCTAATCTTTAACATGTTGGCACAAAGTTTCTAGAACAAAGAATTATGTGTTAAAACTTGTTCCCTCCAACTATACCTTGTACAATCCTGAATCAGGGATATGATCTGAAAGGGACAATAAAACAAAGAATATTTGTCTGGAGATCTATCATATGTTTACAATCTCTCTCAATGTACGAAACATATCACTAACCGTAGGCAGAATCGAAGAATCTAAAGTTTATCAGATACCTTTCTTTATATAAGCTAGTATATTAATAGGTGGTCCAACATCACTTCAACTTATATGGTCTTATGTAATGCTTGTAGAAGGAGTTTAATTTTTTTTTGTGACAAGAGCCCTTCAAATAAGAAAGAAATATACAATACACTTAAACTTAGAGGGAGGTACAAAGAAGGCTGATAAACTTTTCTACTTCTTTGTGATGACCCACTTACTATTTTGCTTGTTGCTTTCAAGTATAAGCACCCTGTGGTCCAAAGATCTCAAATCCTTTTACCTAATCAGTCCAAGGATTTCTTTATAAGCCACTGTCTAGTAAGGTTTCCAAAGTTGGCTGTGCATCTTTCATTTTGAATTCTCCAGACAGCTTCGCTCGAAATGGCCTTCCAAAGAGCTGTAGAGTAGCTATCAACTTTGCCCAAGCAAAGCTTGCTTCTAGTTAATTTAATGAGTTACCAAAATGATCTTAGAAAGCCACTACCATATCACGATGTTCTTAGGAGAGAAGATGATCTAAATATTCTCCATCATGAAAGCACCTCTTACACCATCGAAGAGCACCACATATCGTACGAGCTTTGACATTAGTCCACATCCCTCTTTGAAGAATCTACCACACCAGAATCGCTTTCTTGTTTCCTATAAGTGTGTGACAAGGGTCCGTGAACTTGATAGTGTATATTTATTTGAATCTATCTCACATAGTATTAAATATTACACTTCCACTTAAATACTTTGACCATGATAGCTAATAGTAACCTATCTTTAAGTATCCTTATCTATTTATAGTCTTCATTGATGTCACTTATCTTCGATAAGAATTTTAGGCTTATCCTTTTGGCAAGGAACTTTAGTTAGGACTAACAACAAACATTTTCCTTGGATTCAAAGGATCGAACACTTGTGTATGTTTTCATCTTATAAAACTCCTCTTTTGATCCAACATTGTTATTACATCCTCGTATTTTATCTTTGTTGCGCCTTGTCCTTGGACCTTTCAAACCTAACGAAAGTCACAAGTCTATTGCCTTCATGGGTTGAAAGAAAAATTATGTTAATTGGAACAACTTTATTCTTCAGGGAATGACTTGTATAGTGACCATTTGCATTAAGAAAGTTCCAATACGTTGGGGAAACTTCAAGGAGATGAGACATTTTCCAAATGTTCTTGTAGTTCCCGAAATATGAACAAATTATTATCGATAAGCCTCTCAAACTCGTCAAAGGAAGGATAGCATGAAATGAAGGCTTCTTTGATTAGATATAGCAAACGGATGGTGTCCAAGGTGAGATATCCAACACCTTTAATGTAAACATGTTCGATAAGGATGAGGTTATTACTTTTGATGATCAAGGGGTAAACATATATATCGGAGTTATGAATAGTTGTTCAACAAGACGTTTAATCCAGCTGCTTCCGAGGAATATTGGGCCTTTGGGCATTCTAGTTGAATCTGGAGTGGATGGCGCAATGTTTGGAGATGTCCTTCCACCAGGAATAACAGGTGTCAATGACAGATCAACACCAGTTGTATCCAATCCTAATGCAGATCAAAAGAATGTAGATAAATCGTTCAATCTTTCCTCCAATCGAGTTCCTGAAGACCACGTTGGTGTTTACTGGCGGGGTAGAGTCCTCTTGAGAACTACAAAAGAGCCAGGATTTCGTATGTACTTGAATCGATTTAAGTGACATAAAGAATATCACTCCTGGTACTAATGAAGAGCTTGGAACAATAGCAGAAATAAGTCGGCCCATTGTAATAGATGAGTTCCAGATTTTTGAGATGAGGAAGTGCTTGGAACAATAACAGCAATAAGTCGGTCAATGGTAACAGAAAAATACCATATTTTTGAGATGAGGGATACCTGAAACTTGTTTCGTGCTTCACTCATTATATGCCAAAACATTAGCAAGGGGCAGAGAACAAAGATGTATTGGGGTGGAATTTGCATTCTTTTTTCAGTACACTGACAGTTTGTAGCAATTTGTACAAATACATTGTTGAATGTTCGAGCAACAAAAATTTCCGTACAGAACTTGTGAATTCACATGTAAACATAAAGCCAGTACAAAGAAAGAGGGGATGCCTTGCATTTTGCTTTGCTTAAACCGCTTGAAAAGCGAATTTGGGAATCAAGATTTAGAAACGCCTAGGACATGAGCAAATGTCTATGTCGTAACTTGGTAGAAAAACATAAAACATTCCTACGAAAAATGGGGCGGATTGTTCCCAATGAAGAAGAACATGCTCGAAGCTTCTGGCTGCCTCAATGTCTGGGATGAGGTTGATTTTGTCAATGCTCGTGACATATCGAGAAGCAAAGGAATGGTCCCCATTCTTTCTCTCTCTCTCTCTCTCTCTCTCTCTCTCTCTCTCTGGACATAAAGAGTCTCGAATGGCGTTATTCGGATTATTTCTCTGCTTTTGTTTTATGTTAGTACAGACGAGCAGAATATGGCCCGATCTGGATATGTGTACGTGTTGCACAAGATAGTTTGGTGATCTGTTGACGTTTCTTCTCTGATTTGAACATCGTACAAGATATTTTATGACCACGCACTGCATTACAATGTCTTCCTTGGAGTGATTCTAGCTCTTCTTGGTTACAAAAGTGAGAAATTAGAGAATCAGACTTGCTTTTATATCAGTTTCAATATGTTTAGGTGAATGGAACCCATTTAAAGGTAAAAATAATACCTGCAAGTATAAGAATCATGCACAAAACTCTTTTAAAAAAATTGGCCCATAAAAAAGTTGAAGAGATAATTATTTAACTTAATAAGACATACCACATCTATATAGTAAAAAAAATAAAATTCTTGGAATTCTAAAATTGTAATATATACTACCGAGGCAAAAATCAAAGATTTGACAATTTGTACATCATATTGAGATCAAAAAGTTTTACATCTTTCATTTTTTGCATTTGCATTACATTGTAGCAAAGGAAGGATTATGAATAGATAATGGATTATGAATGTTGAGCTCCATCTACACTCAATTCAAGAAGGACTTTAATTTTATCCTCCAACCTCTTACCAATTTGTAGACAAACAAAAAACTTTATAATATCATATTTGAATATAATAATTTGTATAAATAGAAGAAAAAACACCATAAATTGTTTACCCTATGCCCTTATATTCTAACCTTTGATTGATCCAGATCCTCAAATCCCATTATTACTAGATGTTCTCTCATGTTGCCAAGGGTCAAAATTTGTTGATTCACTAAAATAACTTCCATTTCCTTGTTGGGGAGATTTATCTTGATTTCAAATGAAATAGAAAAACCCTGATAACTTTGTAATGGTATCCATTCACCGAGTTTACACATCCAACAATCATAATAGAATCTAATGTACAATGAAGTACAATGTTTCAAATATCAATTTCCTATGCCTGTTGCACCAATTTTACAAAGGTATCTATCCCTTTAGACCATCCTTCTGCAAGTCCCCAATTTTCACCTAGTAAACCCTCCACTTGCTCATATGTGATATCTTTTAACATGAACATTGTTCAAATCTCTAGAATTATGAATATCTGAAATATATGTACAAAACAATGAGCAAGAACACACCAATGCAATCCTACAGATCTAGACATTGTTATGAATTTCAAAGAGTTATGTATGTCCATCACCATCTTATGCTTCAAAGATGTCAAGGTCCATATATCAAGTTGTGGCCACTCGAGCTTGAGAAAAAAATCTACCTTAATCATCTCTAGTTTGCCAAAATCATTTGATGAAGAGGGTACAACATACATATGTGTGTAAAAGAGAACTCTCTCACGTAAATACTGAGCAAGACAGGTGTTGTATAACTATGGGTCAAAGTGACCAAAGACATGGGTTTTGAGGGTCCAAAACCACTTGGAGAACCACTTGGAGAACAATCATAATAGAATCTAATGTACAATGAAGTACAATGTTTCAAATATCAATTTCCTATGCCTGTTGCACCAATTTTACAAAGGTATCTATCCCTTTAGACCATCCTTCTGCAAGTCCCCAATTTTCACCTAGTAAACCCTCCACTTGCTCATATGTGATATCTTTTAACATGAACATTGTTCAAATCTCTAGAATTATGAATATCTGAAATATATGTACAAAACAATGAGCAAGAACACACCAATGCAATCCTACAGATCTAGACATTGTTATGAATTTCAAAGAGTTATGTATGTCCATCACCATCTTATGCTTCAAAGATGTCAAGGTCCATATATCAAGTTGTGGCCACTCGAGCTTGAGAAAAAAATCTACCTTAATCATCTCTAGTTTGCCAAAATCATTTGATGAAGAGGGTACAACATACATATGTGTGTAAAAGAGAACTCTCTCACGTAAATACTGAGCAAGACAGGTGTTGTATAACTATGGGTCAAAGTGACCAAAGACATGGGTTTTGAGGGTCCAAAACCACTTGGAGAACCACTTGGAGAACAATCATAATAGAATCTAATGTACAATGAAGTACAATGTTTCAAATATCAATTTCCTATGCCTGTTGCACCAATTTTACAAAGGTATCTATCCCTTTAGACCATCCTTCTGCAAGTCCCCAATTTTCACCTAGTAAACCCTCCACTTGCTCATATGTGATATCTTTTAACGTGAACATTGTTCAAATCTCTAGAATTATGAATATCTAAAATATATGTACAAAACAATGAGCAAGAACACACCAATGCAATCCTACAGATCTAGACATTGTTATGAATTTCAAAGAGTTATGTATGTCCATCACCATCTTATGCTTCAAAGATGTCAAGGTCCATATATCAGGTTGTGGCCACTCGAGCTTGAGAAAAAAATCTACCTTAATCATCTCTAGTTTGCCAAAATCATTTGATGAAGAAGGTACAACATACATATGTGTGTAAAAGAGAACTCTCTCACGTAAATACTCAGCAAGACAGGTGTTGTATAACTATGGGTCAAAGTGACCAAAGACATCGGTTTTGAGGGTCCAAAACCACTTGGAGAACCCTTGGATTCTATTGGGAAACCCTTGGTAAAGTGTCTCCAAGAGGGTGGTTTGTAGTTATTTGGATCTATTTACTCCCAATTGAAGGGTTTTGACCCTTAGGATTGATATTTCCTAAGAGTATGATATTTAACCCTTAGGGAGGCCTCTCAAGCCTTGAGACTTGTACGTACAAGCTTGGGAGAAGTCCTTTTAGAATCCATGTGAGAGCCATGTGATTCCATGTGATTTCCAAGGTTAGAAGGCCTTGGATTAGCATCCATGTGGAGAGGACACTTGGCAAGCTCTCCTCACATTTCCCTCCTTGGCCTTGAGGAATATATATGGGTGGATTTGGTTGGGTGAATACTAAGCTTGGGAGAAGTCCTTTTAGAATCCATGTGAGAGCCGTGTGATTCCATGTGATTTCCAAGGTTAGAAGGCCTTGGATTAGCATCCATGTGGAGAGGACACTTGGCAAGCTCTCCTCACATTTCCCTCCTTGGCCTTGAGGTATATATATGGGTGGATTTGGTTGGGTGAATATTGGCATCTCTCACCCCTTGTGGGCTAGACTAGTTTACTTTACGTGATGGTTAGTCTTCACACAACATTGGTGTACAAGCTTGGGAGAAGTCCTTTTAGAATCCATGTGAGAGCCATGTGATTCCATGTGATTTCCAAGGTTAGAAGGCCTTGGATTAGCATCCATGTGGAGAGGAAACTTGGCAAGCTCTCCTCACATTTCCCTCCTTGGCCTTGAGATATATATATGGGTGGATTTGGTTGGGTGGATACTGGCATCTCTCACCCTTGTGAGCTAGACTAGTTTACTTTACTTGATGGTTAGTCTTCACACAACATTGGTATGCAGAGCCATGGGTCGAAAGCTTTTCTTGAGGTAAGCGTCTCCGTTTATTCGTGTGAGATGGCAGGCCTACATGAGCCTTAAGCTTCTTTTTTATATACAAAATGAATTCACGAGTTGCTTTGTAATGCACTATACCCAGTCTGTATCGGCACATCTAGCATGACTGATAAGGGAATCATTCATTCCCAAGCGCCCGATGTAGTTGCGTAGAATTCTGAAATCACAGGGAACTCCGTCATCTGTCTGTTGTTGAAGACGCAGGAGTCGGTTAACGTAGTATGTGGGATTATATGTATCACCTTTCAACCCTTCACGTAGTATGTGGGATTATATCTATCACGCTCGCATCCAAAGACTTGCAACAAAACTCTTTGTCAAAAACGAAAAAGGAGCTCATTATACCCCCAACCTACCCACGTGCACATAGCAGTATTAAATTTCTGCAATCTTATAACCTTGTGAGGCGTTTTTATATTTTCATCCCTCTTTGAATAGGAAAATGTTGTTCCCATGCACTTATCGAATGGGCTATTGCTTGTTTCCGTAATATCTCACGAGAGATTAATGCCATAGAATTTGTGCCTCCGTAAAATTATTAGTGTCCGTGTTCAATTTTGTGAAATGTGAATTCAAATTTTGTACTTAGTTGTAGATTGCTAAGGTGAACCCATGAGGTTCTAACACTCTCTGAGTCTATTTTTCTACCACCAACTTTGATCAAAACTCTTTGAGGTTTAATTTGGAAGGAATCTAGCCTCTCTTACCTTATGGGAGGACGCAATTTACTCTATTTCGATTTGAAGTGAGGAATCAAATAAATGGCGCATTGTTGCTTGGAGGAGGATTTTACCCTTGTACTTTCAAAAAGAATGGAGCTACTAATTAAGTGAGATTGAATGAAGCAATTGGAAATCAAATGGAGTATGGCTCTTCTCCAAGGAAAAGGATGGACGAAGCTATTATAGAGCTAAGTTTTTTCTTAAAAAAAAACATGATGTTTGTTTGCCTTAGTTTCCATTATATTTGCATGTATACATAATTGAAGCACAATAGAGGACCTAATGATTATTTAGTTCCAGTATACATGCAAAGGATAGGTATTTTAAGTTTTCAAGATGCAAACATGCATGATCAGAAGGGAATTCAAAGCACCTTGAGCACTCGCATGCATCTATGCATTAAAAAGAAAGATTGTTTGTGCATTTTCTCTTGAAAAGAGATAGTTTCAATGCAGAAATTTTAAGTTTTCCTTGGTGCACATATCAAGTCTTTTTTTTCTTAGAAATGTTCCAAATGCACGATAACACGTGCATTCGCATGAGGATGCTTGAAACGGAAGCACATGTTTGTGCATAAAACGGAGCATATAAGCATGGAATGCATGAATGCTCAGCATAATAGAAGCATCAGGTTGCTTGGATTCTGTATGTCATACATGCATTTGCATGTAGGTATATGCATGAACTTTAGGATTCACTTTTTATTTTCTTACATAATGAAAATAATCAAGTGAACTTAAACTTGAGAATTTTTCTAAGTTACTTAAGAACTTAGATGTGTTCAGGTACTGTTCATTTCATTTCTTCCTTGCCATTGACTTGGTAAGGGAATTTCTCCTTAGGTTTATTCCATTGATGAGCAAGACATACTCATTACTTAATGTACAATTTTACATTAAGCATGGGTGTCACTTTAGGAAGGAATCTCTAGGTATATTACTCGCAAAAATTTACGTGACATAATTTTTGCAAATACCTTAAATTCCTTTTTCCTAGAGTTCTTGCTCCTAATTAGCCTCAAGCAATGTATATATGAATATATCTAAGCTCCTTGATAACTTAGTTTTCGAAGCAAAGCTTTCTTTGACATGATCAAAATAGCATGTATACATAAATATTAGAGAAGTTGGCATACTCAATGCTAATTCTACCTATAATAGATACTAAGAGATGGTTCCAAAACAGGACTTTGATGAGATATCTTAAGAGATGACACGCGAATACATTGAATGTCATCAATAACAAAGATGATATCTCAAAAACGTTTTTGTGGCATATGCTTACACTACTTCATAGAACCTATAATACTACTCTAAGTATAAGACATACTTAGAGATAGTTAATTGAAAAAGGTTCTAAAAGAGTTCTTCATGACATATCCTAAATACGAGGACACTCTAGAATGGTTTCAAGAGTCTCATGATATAAAGCTCTATTAAGTTGATGCCATCAAAGACATTGATGGAAACCAATTATGAGCAAAGATTACTTTCACCAACATGAATGGTGAAAAGTATTCAAGGCATCATGAAAATTGAAAGCTCTCTCCTTTTGAAAAAATTTCCAATTTAATTGAAGGCTTCATTAATTCAATAGATTTGCATCTCAAGAAAGTCAAGTAAGGTTTTCCCTAACAGATGAAACAGTTCTTAATGGAACTTAAGGAACTTAAAGTTCTATAGGTACAATGATGAAATGGAAATATTTTTTTCATTTCATAATACCTTCAAACCTCATATGCTTTGATTAGCATTGAAAATCAAAGCCACCTCTCCTATCATAGATAGGCATAAGCATTGCATTGTTGCAAAACATGAGAATTCATGAGTATTCCCATAAAGTCAAGAGGAAGTTCATGAGCAAGTTAGGATAGGTGGTCGCTTAGCTACCTCTAGAAGATTTTCTAAAAGATACCAAAACTAAAATGCATTTTTAGTAAATCTTCTAGAGAATTTTTAGGTACTAATCAAGTATAAAACTGCTTGAATCGTCCTATTATTGGGAGAAGTCATAGTATTGACTCCCTTGTTGCGAATGAAGCCATAGATTTCACAGTTTTTGAGGACGAAAACTCTTCAAAGGGGGGAAGAAACTACCAAACTTAGTAAGAATTGGTACAATTACTTTCACAAAGAGAAACTTAGAATATAGATGATGAGATAAAAGAACATCTTTTTATATATAAGATGTTTGGCAAACAATGAGTTGCTTAGAAAGCAACTTCATGGCATGCTAAATCTAGCATTGGGATCCCAACAATATCACAAAAGATTTTGAAAAAAGGTGGTTGTAAACCACAAGCTCGAATAAAGCATGCCAAATCCTATAGTTCTCTAAAGGGAAGTAAGAAGGAGAGAATATACAAAGTACACAGTCTGCAAATTTGATAAATCATACTTAAGTCTCGAGAAGGGATTTCAAAAAAGCATTAGAAGATGCTTAGACTTAAGTAGTAAATGAGACTCCTAGAAAACCCTAGGGTAGCTTTTTGAAAGCTTTGGATGAATAAAGGAATCTAAAGGGCAAGAATAATCTCTTGTCACTTCAAGTTAGTTAAGGAAGAACTAACTAGATCTTGAATATGATTCAAGACACTTGGAATCACACTCAAAACCTTAGAAAGAAAGGATGGATGTTTATTCCGTGAAGATGAATGTTTATTTAATCAAAAGGTTTAGAGCTTCCAATATAAATTCAGGGATAATTAAGATCATAGGGAGATCTTGGGTTGGAAGCCCTAATTCCCTAAGCAAGATGGAAAACATAGAAGTAATTCCTTGACTTCAGATTCTAGCAAGAAGAATCTAAGTAAAGGATACTCTATAGTTAGATTAAGCTTCTAGACTTTAAGATAAATATCATCTACACAGCAGTGTTGGATATAAAGTATGGTGGTATGGGACACTATACTTTATATTCACATTAATGTAGGAATGATGGTATGGGACATTAGACCTTGATATGATAGGTATCTTTTAGTCTTGGGCTCATGACGTGGAGTGAAATTCCACCCCAAGGAAGCCAAACATGAGGTGCAATTGCTTCTCGAATAATTGACCGATGTCCCTTTGTGACCTTAGAGGTAGGACATGGAGAGAATGTAAGGCTTGTGAGAGCATTGATTGACTCGGGTGCAGCAACTAGTGTAGTTAGACTTTCATACTGCCAAGACTTGCAATTGAACATCAATCCCATAGAAGCCTATCTCATATGATTGGGAGGTGTGGAAACCCCTTGTTTGGACAAGGTAGAGCTTCCCATCTATTTTCAAGATATTCCAATGAGAGTCAAAATGCTAGTGTGTCATGATGAGGAGCTTACAGCACCACTTGTCTTGGGTCAAGATTGGATCTATGACCATGCAATAAACCTAAAAAGTCAACTTCTTCAAGTTTGGGTACATGAACTGTGCATAACATTAGAATTAGAGAACTGCATGCTCACAAATCCAGGCATCACACATTCTCTTAGTTCATCTAAGACTAATCTTATAGAGGAAGATGTTGTAGGTGTCAAAAGCTCTATGATGTAGAGGGAGTCAATCACGGATGAACAGGCTCTGACGTGAGTGGATCTCTCTTCTTATTCAAAGAATAATGTAGCGAGAGTAGTTCCACCATGAAGGCAAGCACAACAGTTCAAGACCACTGCTATATCAAATAGAAAGACACCATTCAACAAGAAAGTACTTACAGGCATGAAACAGATCTGGGTACAAAAGGGAGGACAACCACCGGCCTTGCCCCAACTCCCATCCACGCAAGGAAACCAGGCCAAAAGATGAATGAAGAAAATAGGAAAAGCTCAACCACAAGGTATCCGACAAGTCTGGGTGCCTAAGAAATTAGTTGCCACTCAACAAGGACAATTACAAATATGGGCACCCAAGAAGCTCTTACATACACAACAACCTCTGCTCTCCCACATGAGAAAAGTCTCAACAAATAAGTCAAGGCGAGGCAAGGGTCAAAACAAAACACCAAGACCAAAAGCAAACCAAACCACCTCTTCAACAAGAGTCAAAAGACTAGCAACAAGGGTATGGGTATGGAAGGCAAAAGCACTAGTAGCCCCTGCAGAACCAAAGAACCAACCACATGGGATATAGAATTTAAGAAATCATCTGAATATGAAGAAGCCCAAGGTGATCTCTATGCAACTGAATATGGTTCTCAAATGGATCCCTATAAAGAGGAATGATCAGTTGTCATCTCGAGGTCAAATGGACAGCTCTAAGTATTCATCCACGCCCCCAAGTAACATCAGAAGCCTCAACATGTGACAACCATGTGCCTTTGGCATAACCTTGTTTTTTTGGACCATTCAGGTCATGCATTTCCAAAGTATGCATTAATATGGGCCACATTGCACGGGCATGCATAGACACATTTGAGAGTCCTAGGCACATGAGACACATTTGATGTATGTAAATTATTTTATGGATACTAACATCCTTCTGCTTGTTTTGTGACAATCATCTCAAAAAAAAAAAGAGGAGAGCTTGTTCCAAGTTTGGCTCATGGAACATGAATGATTCATGCTTAGTTGAAGATGGAACCGTTGATTACTAGGCATTTATCAGTTTTGTTAGAAGTGTGTATTGGCTAGTAGATGATATTATTCCTGCATTATCTGGTAGATGTCAAAAACTTGGCATGAACATGGCATCCACAACTATTGTTCCCCCTTACCATGGTAGGAGGGAAGAGCTTGAAGGTCCGCAACTTGAGCGATGCTTAACTACTATATGTACCAGAGCATCCAAGGATATATCTGCAAGGGGTAGTTTTGGTACTTTAGAAATCATTGTATGTATACTAGGTGAGAAGGCTCCTGCTTATGGTGAGCTAAAGAGAATATGTGAAACTAAGCTTGGTGTAGTTAGCCAATGTTGTTTGTCAAGGAATATAAAGAAATTCAATTCTTAGTATTTGGCAAATGTTGCTTTGAAGAGAGCGGACAGGACCAGGCACTCGAAGAATCTCATTAGTGGACCATCCACAATGGTATTCATCAACAATGATAGACCAGCCCATGGTCCATCATAGTGATGGGTATACAACAGGAAGAGATAAACATCGATCGACCATTCACCATGGTAAAAATCCTTACTTTGGCAACACCATAACCATGATAGATTAGGAAACCTCTTCATCAGCACGCCCTTGAGCATCTAACTCAAGACCTCCACTTTTTGCACCACACTTCTTCCAATGCATTTTTTGAGTATGCATGCATAGGGCCACATTACAAGACCGTGCACAAGGCACATACTTTTTTCAACCCATGCACTCACACACTAACCCATCACTCATTATGGGTTATGCCTACTTGGCATGACTACTATGAATATCATCTTTGAACGATCTAGAGGAAATTAAGGTTATAGCAACAATAGCAATGAAGCAATCTGCCACCCATAGCTGCTCCAAATCAACATGGACAACCTCTTTTGAGCACCTAGCAACTTTTGAAAGCTCACAAATATACGTTCATACATGAATCCAAGGATGAAGTACATACCAAGGGACTACAACTTGCAAAGGCTCGCAGTAACAAATGAAGAACCGGACAACCGACCCTGCTATGTTTGGAGGATAGACAATTCTTTTCATACAAGATGGACACTACCTCTCAAAGTGCGACATGGCACAACCACTACAACAAGGGTCTGTCAAGGATGATAGACTCGAGAAGGGGGGGAGTGTTAGCACTCACGGTCAAGAACAAGGTGCAAGAACATGTCAAGGAAGTGGACACACAAGAAGAAGGAGCAAGTAGGGAGCTCCAAGAAGTACATGTCAAAATTTACAGAAGGAATCCCTATAAAAATAGTGATTTTCATCACTAAAAGCCATTGTAAAAACCATTTCATATTTTTGTAACTCCATTTTGTCCAAGCCAGGGAGTGCTCGAGCTTGAGAAATATTAGAAGTATCATCCTACCACTTTTCATGATTTTTAGACTCCGTTTGAGCCCTCAAATAAGCCCTAGAACCTAATTTTTAACAGGTCGGACACTAGTCCTGGACAGGACCAAAACTAGTCAAAAAACTATAAAACGAGCTAGAGAACTCATTTTTGGGGGTTACCTTGTGGTAGATTTGAGCTTTTGTATGAGAATTCTTTCGTAATCCAAGATTTCCATTGTTCCTCTCTTTGATCTTATCATGTGCGCATGTGTGTATGTGTGTGCATGTTTGTGTGCCTTCACTCACACACTTGTGCCTTCACTCTCTCATGGTCTTCATACCAGTCCTCACATCTCCACGGATTGACAAGTAAAGAGGTGATACTCACGCTTAAGCTACACTTTGCTATGAAATTGAAATGAATAAATGGATAAAGCCCCAAATCCCCACATTGAATAAATGGATAAGGTCTTTTCTAGGAAACCATTTGAGCTGCTTTAGCATCGACTACTTATGAGAAGTGATATGTGACATCAACTCTATGCTCTAACTCGATGCCTAGCATTGGAATTCTAGTGAAACTTGATGCCTGACATCAAATTTTGACTAGGAATCAATGTGGAGCATCACCATTCTAGTGACATTCGATGCCACACATCAAGTTCTAGCATGTATCTTCATATAGGTCGATGCCCTGCATTGAATAGCACCAACTAATAGAGAAACATAATCATACTAAATTCTAATGAGAAAGAGAACTCACCCAATCGCGGGACAATATAAAGTATTCTGATAACGTTTTGTATGAGGAGGTGGTCGGGTACTCTACCTGGACTTCACTCCATGTGAAGCACCCAAGCCTCCTCATCATTACCTCGTGAATCTTCATATCAACCTTGTGATTGCATTGTGAAGTTTGGAGCTACATGATAAGTTATTGAAAGAGCAAGTGAAACCACTTATTGATAGGATTCTACTTACATATTTAGCTCTATGACCATCTCCTCAAGGCTGAAGTCTTTTGAAATGACCCTTGATAATCTCAAAATTATCAAAGTGTCATCCTTGATGCCTTGCAAAGCTCTCTAAGGTGTTAGCTTTATATCCTCAACGACTTCTTCAATTGAGAGATTCGGCTTCTTTCCCCTTCCCTTTACACCCACTTGAGGATCTAGATTTTCCTTCTTTTGTTTTTGGTGTTTCACCTCCTTATTCTCTCACATTGTGAAGATTTTATCCTAGAGCTCCCATATTTCCCATGTCTTGAAGGCGAATTGGAACCATCTAGCTCATGAAAAGCATCTAAGTGCATATTGTCATCCACTACAATCTCAACCTCTATCAGGCACTGCATTATCAAATTTGGATGAATCCTTCCACCATCTATCTACACTACATACCTGAAGAAGTATGTAGTTGGATGCTCTTTAACAAGCTCTCTTTGGGCCTTTGCAGAGTGTGATCCTATAATAACATAATATGTATAATCCTCACACAATCCATCGTTGAACTCCTCCACCAAACTCCACTCATTTGGATTGACCATCACCAAGAATGGCATGATAGTTGCATGTGGATTTATCTTCATCTTCTTCTAGAGATTTTTGACATGGAGGTTATGGGGCTCCCTTATCTCAAGAGGCCTCCTTCTTGTAAGTGGTTCAATGGGGGGTCTGGAGATGATGGTAATGGGGAGGTGGAAAAGTTGCCACTTCTTAATGAGACTCCTCTTGACAATATCCTCTCTAATCTTATTCTGTAAGCAAAATCCCAGATACAAGCTCTCCACCAGGTGTCGTCTTTAGTTGTTGGATTAGCATGGTTCCCCTATATCCAAGGCAAGAGATCCACAATTAGATTATTTGAATCCTTGCAAATTTGAGCAAGCCTCTCTGGCACACAACATTCTGGACATAGTAGTTCCATCTTGCAAATGGAATTCCTTAATCCTTTTGAAGTCTCCACTAGGAAAAGTAGGTTATCTGAGTCCTCATCCTCGTAGTCCACCTTAAACACTAAGCCATCTAAAAAACATTGTGGTGGTAATCTTTCCCCTCCCATAGGCCCTTGCAAACACAAGAAGGGTGGCATTTTTCTCTTCTATATATTGAAGGCACCACTCTAGTGTTTTCATGTCTCGGAGTGGTCTATCTTTCCTACTTAATTTAGTCTCTTTGGATTTATCTTTCCTGACTAACTCTTCCTCAATTGGCTTGACACTACTATGGCCACCCGATGAAAGGGCCATTGGATTACTTGCACACTCAGAGGACAAAGAAAGGATGATCTTATTTGGCTTTACAGCATGTCTAATGCTTTCATCCTGAGCACCCTCTCCTACTTAAGGTCATGACATTAATCTATCTGAAGCATGAGCTTGTGGGCCATGTCAATGCCAAACATCAAGTTTGCAGGCACAATCTATGCCAGGCATCAACCTTGTGGGCCAAGTCGATGCCACACATGGACTTTTCGGTCCAACTCGATGCATGGCATCGACTTGGCCCACAAACATGATGCCTAGCATCGTGTTGGCCCAAAGGTCAATGCTTCGCATCGACTTCACATGCAAATGTGATTCTTGGCATCGACATGGCCCATAAGGTTGATGCCTAGCATCGACTTGTCCTTCAAATGTGATGCTTGGCATTGATTTGTCCCATAAGGTTGATGCTTGGCATTGACATGGCCCCAAAAGTTAATGCCTGGCATGGACTTCTCTCGCAAGCTCGATGCCTTGCATCGAGTTGCACCACCATGACTTTGGATATAAATTTGAATTTATTCAAATAAAATACATAAAGTCTAGGGGTTTATAAATGAATCTTTTTGGAATCTTTATTTGTTGGGTAAATTTGGGTTACCTATGAGACATTTTGCCAGCACCCTTCTTCTCCATTGCTGAATTTCTGCTTTTTCTCTGCATTCTCTTCTCTTTTTCTCTCTTTTCTCTATCTCCACTCGCGAGTGAGAGTGTGATTGAGAGTGTGATTGAGAGTGCACTTGGAGCGTACATGAACTAACACTCAAATCAAGGATAGGCATTATTCTTGGTTAAACTAAGCAATGTGAGCATCGTCTACACTAGGAGGGAGAAGAACAAGAGATATACTGTGAGTGTGCGATGCAAAGAAGTAAAGTCCAAGGTGTGCAAGAAGAGTGACTTAGAACTGTGTTGAGAAGTGCTAAGCCATGCAACGAAAGGTCACAAGGTCCCATTGAAGCTGTGTGCGCATCGACATAAGGTGTCCATCCCTCCCCCTATTGAAGCTTGAGTTCAAGGTGTGCACAAGTGCAAGCTCTTGGAGAAGGTGGAGGTCTCATGTAGAGAGGTCGGCGACAGCAAGAACCTTGGGTATTTTGTAACTTTGCTTGATTATGTACTCTTTGGAATTTCGCAATGAGAGTATTTGTATTGTACTGTACATCATCTTTGTACTTTTCTCCTTATAATCAATCTAGATAAGCTTCCAATGTTTGTATCTTTCTTCTTATCTTTCTTCCTTCTCCTACAAACACTCAAGTCCCTTTCTACACAAGAATCCCCCAACTCTAATACTTCATCTTAAGCCTTGATTAGAAATAATATTTTGGAATAGACATGAATGGATATTCTTAACGTTAGTCTTGAAGGAGACTTGTAAGGAGCAACAGTAAAGGTCTCAAGATATGAACTAACAAAACAAGTCTTGAGATTGAACCTAGAGTTTGATCATCCATGTCGGCAATTTTTTTTTGGCTTTTGGGATATTATCAAGGAAACCCCCTAAAGGGCTAACTCTCAAAAATATTTTGAGGTCTTCTACATTCATGCCAATTTTCATAGCAAACGGAGGTCGTTTATGAATCCATTTTCTACACACCTTGCTGCGTACTCTTCACCATCGGCTTCTCCACGAGCTCTCTACAGCCATGCTGGCTCTGATACCATGTCACGAGGAAGGAGATAAGGAAGAGAGCTCACACACACATTCTCACTCTCAAGAAGAAGCACACACACAGATTGAGGCAAGGAAGAATGATCTTCTCCTTTTTCTTCTTGTATTACATAAAAAGCAATGTACAAGAATGACCTAAAACAAGAATACAATGATTGCAATATATAAAGACCAGTACATAATGAATAACCTAATATTCGCGAATGAGTGAGCTGGCAAGAAACAAATGTGCAATCACTCTCGGTAGATAAATCTAATAAATCTCAATGAAGTATTCTGACATATACCGACGTAACCACTATACATGTCAGAGAAACGAAAAAATGGTACGTGTCATCCTAGATCATCACATGTTGAGCTTGATACCTCAACACTCACCCCCTCGCATTTGAAAAAGAAAACAAAAAACTCGCTCTCTCTCTCTCTCTCCCTACCCCCCACGGATTTCTCTTTATTTTCTATTTTTTATTTTATTATTTTTTTAATTCTTAATTTTATTTATTTATTTATTTATCATTTTGTTATTTTTATTTTTTTAATTTAATTATTTTATTTTAACTTTTTTATTTTTTATTTTATTTTATTTTCTTACTACCATATGGATTTAATTTATATATATATATATATATATATATATATATATATATATATATATATATATATATATATATATATATATATATATATATATATATATATGTATATATATATATATATATATTTTTTTTTTTTTTTTTTTTTTTTTTTTCCTTGGTCCGATGCTTTTGGCTCTAGATTGCACTTTGGATGGCCATTTGCTTCAAACTTGGGGTCATTTTCATGTGTTTTGGCACCTCTAAATGCATTTTTTGACTTATTTTTTCCAAAATCTCAACCTTTCTCTGGTTTTGGTCAAAACCCACATGTTTTGAGCACAATTCCCACGTGTTTTTCGTTTTGCACATGGTCCACATGGTCTATTTGCACTTTATTTTACCATATGTTTCAAATTTTCCCATATGCACCATCTGTAGCTTTACTGTTTTATCATTTTGACCCTCTCTAGAGACCATAATCCTACTCCCTCACCGTCCCTTTATCCTTCCACCCAGCCCTAGCCTTACCCCTCCTTACCCTATCACTCTCAGCCCTATTAGCCCTCCATACACTTTCCTCCTACCCTCCATTCTAGATCCTTTGCTCTTCCTGCAAAATTTCCACTTTGGTTCTTCTCTGGTGTTTGTTTTTTACTGCTCTTGGTGGACTTGGTAGCTGCTCAAGTGTCCTTTTGAAGATTTTGTAGCATAGGCATCTTGGTGTCATGGCTGTAGCTCTCCGAGACGGAGAGCCCATTAGGTGGTGGGCAACTATTAAGCCCATAAAAGTCATATTGGTCAAAGTCAACCACAATCAAAGTTAAAGTAGTCAAAGTCAACATGTTCAAGGTCAAAGTCAACATGGGCAAAGTCAAAGCATTCAAAGTTCAGGTGTCAAGGTGCACATGTAGTGCACAATTAATTGTTCACAAAAGGTATATTTGCAAAAAGTTGGTTGCAGATTGGAGAGTATCTTTCTATAATTTCTATAAGGTTCAAAGTTTTGGCTTTTGGGATATTATCAAGGAAACCCACTTCTTTTTCCAAAGGAATTTTGATCTTTGAAATCTACTCTTGCTTGAATGAATTTGAAAGTACAAAGAAATACGAGGGTAGCACCCATGGCACCCAGGATAGAAAGCTCGAAGGATCATTAAAGTACAAAGTGGAAAGGGATAGTTTTAAGATAAACAAGAATACTACTTTAAATATTGGCCCTTTGGGCATTCAACAAGAATGCCCAAAGGCCCAATATTCCTCGAAAGGAGCTGGAACCCCGGTTTTGAACAAACCTTGGGGCATATACTAGATGCTTTTTGTATAATTAATAACTCCCACTCATCAAAATTATGAGATATATATATCTCAGTTATGCACTAAATATTGAAAGAACAACACACAAAGAACCTGAGAACTCTTCCTGTTCCCCACAATACAGATGCTGGCTTACCCAATAATTTACTTGGACTTCGGCACACCCCAAAATTCAACTGTGGTAACCACTAATCCCGCAATAAATGAGATTTTCCTTTAGTATTTATTTGATGGCCTAAGTTAAACAAAAGGTGGACTTCTCAGGTCACAAAAAACATGTTTCAATAAACTAGCCCTCCATACCATCACGATACTCCGGATAAAACAAAAATGGGCTTTGCAAACATTGGGACACTTTCAGTAGTCTCAATGGAACAATTCAGAAAAATAATTAATATGAGATGGAAGAAGTACTGATCTTCTCTTTTTAGTTTTTATATGTATAATGTAATGTGAATTTTACATTAACATATAAATGATTTCGTGGTCTGAGTAAAACCAATCAGTCATGAGTCTGAGTAGTACGAATCAATCATGAGAGAAGACATTGTAATGCAGTGCGTGGTCATAAAATTTGTCATGAGAGAAGACATTGTAATGCAGTGCGTGGTCATAAAATTTGTCATGAGAGAAGACATTGTAATGCAGAGAGAGAGAGAGAGAATGGGGACCATTCCTTTGCTTCTCGATATGTCACGAGCATTGACAAAATCAACCTCATCCCAGACATTGAGGCAGCCAGAAGCTTCGAGCATGTTCTTCTTCATTGGGAACAATCCACCCCATTTTTTGTAGGAATGTTTTATGTTTTTCTACCAAGTTATGACATAGACATTTGCTCATGTATTAAGCATTTCTAATTCTTGATTCCCAAATTCGTTTCTTTTAAGCCATTTAAGCAAAGCAAAATGCAAAGGCATCCCCTCTTTCTTTGTACTGGCCTTATGTTTGCATGTGAATTCACAAGTTCTGTATTTTTGTTGCTCGAACATTCAACAATGTATGTGTACAAATTGCTACAAACTGCGGAATATTTAGGCTTCTGATTTGAGTCATAAACTTAAAGAAATAACGTCATAATAAGACTGCCATTTCTAGGATGAGCAAAATTGAAAATGCGCATTGTAGCCACACGTCTTTTGAATATGGCAAGCATGCAAGGCATAATAGGTAAATACTGTACACCTGTCGGTCGCAGTCTGATTTATATGTACGAACTACCTTAAAGAGCTAAAGGCAACATGGTATTCTCTTGTCCAAACTTCAGAGGGAGATTGTTGTAAAATCGTGAAGGCATTTACAGTGCACTCGCGTTGTCCGCAAAACGCACAGAAATATAACACTTACCTAAGTCAAACTCCTCTTCTAAAGTTGCAACTGCTCTTGCTTCTGTATCAACATCTAACATTACCATAATCCACCTCCTGTAGTTTAAATACTCACTGTAGCAAAGATTCTCATTGTAATTAAAATACTCATGGTAATTAAAATGTTTTCAAGTACCAAAAGATTCTCCCCAAGGTATAAACGACTTGGAGAAGGCTACATCCCTTGAAGTAAATGGCCAACAAGGCATGCCCAATATGACACTCAACAATGTAACAACCAAGTCTTTTCCTAGTGCTCAGGAAAAGGAGAGGAACTATGGCCACAGGTCTTTTAAATGTGACAAGCATGTAAGACTCAATACATGCATGTTGTACAACTATTCATAAGTACTATCAGATATATAAGTTTAACTCTCGATCATCAAAAGTAACAACCTCATCCATATCGCACATATTTACATAAAAGGTGTTGGATATCTCACCTTAGAAACGATCCATTTGCTATATAGATGGGGTTATCAAGATCTTAACTCAGACGCACATAGAGATTATGAATGTTGAAAACACACATACAAAATAGATATGCAAGGAAACGGGACAGATTGCAGTATTCGTTGCAATCTTCCCTCATGCATTCTGTTTCGACAATCCATAGAGTGCATGTATTTATAGGATTTTTTTGATTATGCTGAAATAGTGGTTACATGAGAGCGGCTTCAAAAAGCATGGGTGAAAGTAAAATTTGGTCTCTTTTGTAGAGAGCCTTTGCGTAGCAGAAATTAGGATCTACAATGATCCTTATTCTAGCCACTTTTTTTACTAATTGTTTCTAAAAATAGAACCCTCTACGTGGATTTATTTGCAAACTATATAAATTATAAATCGAATGATTGCAGTCCATCCTTTCATGCCTTTCACACCCTCATGAACCTTTAGCTGCTATATCAAAAACACCAAAGCACATTAATACATTAATAAATTAACACTCCAACAATTCCTTGTTGAGCACATTCCATAATTCATAACATGAACCTCAATTGAAAAAGCAACTCACCTCAGTTGATAAAATAAAAATAAACATGGATGGCCAATCACATGTTCCATCACTGAACTAAAATAAGCATGTTCCATCTAAAAACACATGCATGGAAATGTTCATGGAGGAGTTACATTAATGTGTTTGTGTATGATATGCAAAAATTAAGTGGTCATAATGGAGTGCTAATTGTGTTTTATGTATCCATTGACATTCTTCAATAGATTGATTTTTGTAATTAACTAAATATCAATGATATTGAGTACTTGTGCATGCAGTAGTGACATCATGATGAATTATTTTCTCATGAACTAAGATTTCATATTGTTCTTCAATTAAAGGAGGGTCATCAAGAAAAGGAGTGACTGGTAAAGTTCCTTTATATGGTTTAAGTAAACTAATATGAAAAGAGTTATGTATATTCCAATGAGATGGTATATCTAATTTGAATGAATTATCATTAATTTTTTGTATAATGCGAGACGGTCCATAATAGCGTGGTGCAAGTTTAATTTTAGGTTGCTGCAAAATAGTTTTGAGACGTCTTTTAATGATACACAACCATACAAGATCATCTTCTTTGATTTCCTTTGCTAATGGTTTTGTATTGACATTACATGTGTAACATTCTTGACTTTTCCTAATGTGCTCGTGAACATCCTGAAGTATAGAAATGCGATCTTGAGCAATAGAATCAACCATTGGAATGTGAGTTTGAGTGAGTGACATGGGAGTGGGAAGCTTTTTACTATGAACAATTTCAAAAGGTGCATGACCAGTAGTCATGTGTGTGGTGTTATTGTAAGCAAATTGAAGCAATGGCAACTTCTCATCCCAATTAGTGGGACTATTTAATGAATAACAATGCAATAGATCAAGAATAGTACTATTTGTAGCCTCAACTTTTCCATTACTTTCGGGATGAAATGCAGAGCTAAAATTCATGTTAGAACCAAAATGTTGAAATAATGGAACACAAAAATGATTACAAAATCTAGCATCATGATCAGATAACATTACTTTAGGAAATCCATGATGTGGAAAAATGCATTCAATGAATAATTTTGCAGCTTGAGATGCAAAAAAAGTTTTTCTATAAGGAATGAAATATGCATATTTACTAAACCTATCAACTATTGTCGAAATCATATTGTTATGTGATGAAGTGATAGGAAGACCTCTGATAAAATCCATAGAGAGTTTTTCCTATGGTTCATTCGGAGTGGGAAGTGGCATTAATAATCCAAATGGTTTGTCATGATGATGCGCTACACGCTAACATACAATGCATTGAGAAACATAATGTGAAATATCTTTTTCCATGTGGGGCAAAAAGGAGAAATTTTTGCACGCAGAAATGGTGCTATGTATGCCTCTGTGACCCATGTAAGGTGGTTCATGCATTTCTTTGATGATAAAATCTTTAACGTCTCGGGTTATGCATAATCGATGTTGAAAATAAAGTAACCCATGATGAAATGTATAATGTTCATCATTTAAAGGTGCAACATTGTTGAATTCATGCCATGCACGTGAGAAATAGAAATTAGATGTGTAAGTGGAAATCATTTCTTGAAAGCAATGAATTTGGATTGCACAAATATTATGAAAAACAACACAATGTGAAGGAAAACGACGAAGACCATCGGCTATGACATTTACTTTACCAAGTTGATATTGGATGATGGGCTCGAAATTTTGAATGAATGAAGCCCATTTAAGATGTCAATCAAAGATTAACACCTGAGTTAATAAATGCTTAATAGCCTATTGTTCGATTTTGATTAAGACCTTAGATCCCATAAGATAGTGTTTCCAAATTTGCAAAGCATGCACAACTACTAAAAACTCTTCACCATATGTACTATAATTCTTTTGTGAGGGCTTAAGCTTCCTACTCTCAAATGCAATGGGATGATCATTTTGGATTAAAACAACATCTATTCCTAAAGCAATAGCATTAGTAACAACATGAAATGGTTGTGAAAAATAAGCTAGTTGTAAAACAGATGCATGTGAAAGTGCATGTTTGAGTTTTTCAAAGGATTGTTGTTGGGTAATTCCCCATGCAATTTTTTTTTTCAATAACAAGGTAAGGGGCAATGCTAACTAAGAAAAATTTCGAACAAGCTTGCTATAGAAACTAGCCAACCCAAGAAAAGAATGAACATCATTGATTGATTGTGGTGTAGGCCATTCTACTACAACTTTAATCTTTTTTGGATCCACATGCACACCTTCACTTGAAATAGTATGTCCTAGATATTCTAATTTACGTTGAAAGAAGTAACTCTTTTTCAAGATTTGCGTAAGTGTGTTCTCTTGTAGCAAATGAAAAACTATTTAAAGATGCTTCTCATGCTCACTATCATTCTTACTATAAACAAGTATATCCTCAAAGAATACAAGAACAAAAGCTTGGTAATCAAGAAAAATGTTGCTCATCATTCATGCAATTGTAATAGGAGCATTAGTGAGTCCAAACCGCATTACCATAAATTCATAATGGCCAGTTTGAGCTCTAAATGCAGTCTTAAAAATATCACTTTGTGTCATATGCATCAGATGGTAACATGATTTAAGATCAATTTTACTAAAAATACAATCTCCTCGTAATTTATCTACGAGATCATCTGAAAGAAGCCTTATAAGTCCTTTGTAGAGTATGTCTTTCACTTGGTTTTCTATTTCCTTTTGATGTAGTGGGCCATGCCTATAAGGTGCTTTATGAGGAGGAGAACTACTAGGAATTGAGTCTATGCTATGGTCAAAGGATCCTCACGATGGTGGTAGTTCAAAGGGATAATCAGACATAAACAATCCTTATAAGTAGTCATGAAAGGTTTATGTGCATGAGAAAGTGTATGAGTATAATCATTTATGACATTGACAAAAACAACACATGAATTGAATCCTTTCCTAAATGCAAGTTTTAATTGAGTATGATTAATCAATGGAAATGGTTGGAAATCATGCCGCACAGATAGAGTAATGATTTTACCTTTAAATTAAAAGTTAAAGGCATGTGTACCGTAGTTAATATGTGGTTTATAATGATGATGAAAAGGCATACTGAGTATGACATCGTAAGATTGCAAAGGTGCAATTAAAAATGTTCATGCATCTACATATGGGCCTATGCTAATCATAACATCTTGCACTTCTTGTGTTACATGATAACAACTACCTTGGAATGTAGTTTTCACTTTATAAAAGGAAGGAAATGTTTTTAATTTAAGTTCTTGTGCTAATAAATGCAAAACAAAATCATGTGAACTACCATCGTCATGTAAAATATTGACTAGTTTGTTATTGATAGTACCCTGCATGCAAAGTAAAGAATGAATAGAGATATCATTATCCAAAGTACTTAAGTCCTTCTCCAATGCTTCCTCTGTCCAAATAAAAGGAATTTTTTCATTATGGGCCTCCACGTTATGCAATTGATCTATAGTTGGTTTCATGTGAAGGGGCCACAATCGGCACTTCATTTTCGTATATCCAATTTTACCACAATTCCAGGAGGTGATACGTGGTCACTTTTGTTTGGCATCCACCACTGAAGTTTGTAGGGAAGGTGGTTTGGTAGGTTGGAGAGATGAAGCAATAGGTGCGGTTGAGTAATTGGATTGTGGAGGATGAGGAAAAATAGAGTAAGATGGGGCATTAAAATTACGCTTCATAGGAAATGTGGGTTTAACAAAAATTGGTTGTTGATGTGGTTGTTGTAGATGGATCGACTTGGTTATGGACTGGAATTCCTTCTCTACATCATAGGCAAAAGAGATAGCCTCATTCCTGTTTGTAGGTCATAGGGTGTGAAGCTCGGCTTGGATTCCCACCTCCAAACCATCTTTGTATTTCTGCTGCAAGCTATCCTCCGGTACATCTTCGAGCATTCGAAGCAATAATAAATTTTGCCAGAACTACTTCGTGTAGGTAGTGACCATGTTACCCTCCTTCCATGTAAAGGTTGTCCAAGAACATCAAACATGTAAATGATATTGAGGAGGAAGAAAAGAATCCTTCACTTTATCTTGGCAAACTCGACTTTTTCACTTTCCGCATATGTTTCATTAGTATTAAAATTTTCTAAATGTGATAACCATGAAAGAACTAAAGGACCATCCTTATGGCCATCAAACCATAGAAACTGGTAATTCTCAACACCGTTTACCACCCTTGTAAGGTTATCTTCATCAGATTGCATCTTCTAAAGTACTTCCTCGCATTGTCGGATCTCATCTTGAGCACCTCAAAGTTCGTGCCACAAGAGCTTGGGATGTTGCTCGAGTGTTACCTTGGGTAGAGGTGACTCAACAAAATCCTCCATGGTTTTCGTAGGGTCCATGGGTATGTAGAGAACAAAACCCTCTTGGTAGATATGTAAAAACAATTTTGAGATTGCTTGAATTAAGATGTAAAAGGAAAGGTTGGTCTTGGGAGTTGAAAAAGTAAGAAAGAGATGCAAGTTGTGTTAAATATAAGAAGAGAGAACTAGAGTGACAACACAAAGAGATAGTGGAGTGGTAAAACACTTCCATTGTGAGAGTGAGGTTGTGGGTTCAAATCCTCCCTCCGTGGTGAATATAAAACTCTTTATTGCCACTCATAGATTAAAAATGGTTTGCGCATAGCCAACACCTGCCAATGATCACCAAGGGAGCCATGGGTGCCAAATATGCCAAAGTAATGCCTTAGTTATGCCTAAGTTCTATGCCTTAGTCGACACCTTGGAGTAAGCCCAAGGTGTAAATGGAGGTTCTGGTTATGGAACTGGAACCAAAACTGAAATTAAAACAGAAACCAAAACCGAAACTGAAACTAAAACAAAAATGGAAACAAAAATGGAGACAGAATGGAAATCAAAATCAAAATTGGAATCGAAATCATGAATAGAGAATAGAGGATAGCGAACAACAAACAAGGAAAACTCACACGCACACAGAGGTTATGAATACTGAAAACACACAGAGAAAATAGATATGCAAGGAAACGAGATAAAATGTAGTATTGGTTGTAATCTCCCCCATGCACTATGCTTCAATGGTCCACAAAGTGCATGTATTTATAGGAATTTTTTTATTACGTTACATGAGAGCCGCTTCAAAAAACATGCATGAAAGCAAAAGTTGGTCTCTTTTATGGAGAGCCTTTACTTTCACTAACAAAAATTGTGCCAGCTACCCTTATTCTAACCGCTACTTTAATAATGTTTTTATAAAAATAGAACCCTCTATGCAGGTTTATTTGCAAACTATATAAATGATAAATCGACTTACTAATGTTTGTCCTTTTATGTGTTTCACGCCCTCATGAACCTTCAGCTACTATATCAAAAACACCAAAACACATTAATACATTAATAAATTAACACTCCAAAAATTCCTTGTTCAACACATTCCATAATTCATAAGAGAAGCCATCATTTGGTATCCTTCCTTTGACAAGTTTGAGAGGCTTATTGCTAATAATTTGTTCATATTTTGGGAATTACAAGAACACTTAGAAAATGTCTCAACTCCTTGAAGTTTACCCAATGTATTGGAACTTTCTTAATGGAAAAGACCAATATACAAGACATTGCCTAAAGAATAAGGTTGTCCCAATTAACATAATTTTTCTCGCAACCCATGAAGATAATAGACTTGTTAATTTATTTATGTTGAAAGGTCCAAGGACAAGGAGAAACAAAGATAAAATACAAGGATGTAATAACAATGCTGGATAAAAAGAGAAATTTTATAATATGAAAGCATATAGAATTGTTCGATCCTTTGAATCAGAAGAAAAGTTGTGTTGCTACTCCCAAATATAGTTTCTTGCCAAAAGGATAAGCCACAAATTCTTATCAAAGATAAATAACATCAATGAAGACTATAAATAGATACAGATATTTAAAGATAGGTTATTATAACCTATCATGGTTAAAGTATTGAAGTGGAATTGTAATATAAGATAGTATGTGAGATAGAGTCAAATAAATATACACTATTCAAGTTGAAGGACCTTTATCACACACTTACAGAAAATAACAAAGCAATTATTATGTGGTAGATTCTTCAAAGAGTGATGTAGAATAATGTCAAAGCTCGTAAGATATGTGGTGCTCTTCCTTGGTGTAAGAGGTTCTTTAATGATGGATAATATTTCGATCATCTTTTCTCTTAAGATGCTTTTTGTATAATTAACAACTCCCACTCAATAATATATATATATATATATATATATATATATATGTGTGTGTGTGTGTGTGTGTGTGTGTGTGTATACATACACACACACACACACACACACACACACACATATATATATATATATATATATATATATATATATATATATATATATATATACATACATACATACATACATACATACATACATACATACATACATACATACATACATACATACATACATACATACATACATACATACATACATACATACACACACACACACACACACACACACACATACATATATATATATATATATATATATATATATATATATATATATATATATATATATATATATATATATATATATATATATATATATATATATATATATATATATATATATATATATATATATATATATAGATATTATAAATATACACACACACACACACACATATATATATATATATATATATATATATATATATATATATATATATATATATATACATATGTATGTGTGTGTGTGTGTGTGTGTATATATGGAAGCTCGACCTTTCTATTTACTCTATCAAAATTATGCATTAAATATTGAAAGAACAACACAACCAACCTGAGAACTCCTACTTTTTCCCACAATATAGAGGCATGCTTAACCACTAATTTAAACTTTGGAACACTCCAAAATTCAACTGTAGTAACCACCGATCCCCCAATAGTTGAGCTTTTCTTTAACTATTAATTTGTTTTCTTGAGTTAAACAAAAACATTAGGAAAAAAATGAACCTTGCATGGGCCTTTTGGATTAAGGAGTGATTAGTGATGGACCAATCAAAAGAGGGTGGTGGATAGAGTCTATAGCCTATAAATTACTATGTTGAGGGGGACAAAATTCTCCTATGTTTAGGTTTTTCCTCCAGAGAAAGAAAGGAATCTCGTAACTTGCCTGGACCCAAAAAATCAAAAATCTCAAAAAGTTTTAAAACTCATGATAACACCATTCAATGGCCCCAAACCACTTTTCAAGATCAAAAGTGCAATTTTTGACTTCTAAATCCAAATCCGTGCATGAACTAATCCAAAAAAAAGTGACTTTTTAAAAAATAACTCAAAACACAACTTTCTCCCTCTAAAACCGCACACTTTCATACCCAAGTCCCAAAAATTCATCTCTTTACTTTCTCTCCCTAGCACACCATTGAAGCTCCTGTGTGTGCATTTCTATATCTATGCATCTTCCTCTTTGAATTCCTACTGTCACTTCCATAGCTTGAACTAAGGTTGAAATATCATACTCTTAGGAAATATCAATCCTAAGGCTCAAAACCCTTCAATTGGGAGTAAATAGATCCAAATAACTCAAGGGTTCAAACCGCACTCTTGGAGACACTTTCCCAAGGGTTTCCCAATAGAATCCAAGGGTTCTCCAAGTGGTTTTGGACCCTCAAAACCCATGTATTTGGTCACTTTGACCCATAGTTATACAACATTCTTCCCCCCTTTAACATTTTTGTCCTCGAAAATGTGTGTAGGTATATTATGTGGAGTATTCCCTTGTGCTCGATGATCTTTTCTATAGATCATGGTTTTTTTCATCTCTCTGATTTGCTTCTTTGTCAGAAGGAGATTCTATCTCATACTTGATCTGAAAAGAAGGAAATCCACTTGTGGCGCTAATCCCTGCCCAAATCATTCTAATATTACTTAGTTTTGCATGTGAAACACTAAATCAAATGCTAAGTATGGATAGAATGATAAGGGTGGATTAAACAGTCTCCAACTATTTTACTATGCAGATCCATTTCTATGCACCACTTGGGTGTGGACCTAGCAAAATAGATGAATCTCTTACTAGTTCAAGGCCTTGAGAAGTCTCCTTAAATTGAGGTTGATCAAAACATCTAAATAAGATGTTTTTGACTATTTTCTACTTCTTAACCAACATCTACTGATCCTTTTTCCAAATACTGAACTACCATGTCCTATTGTACTTTAGAGTCAAGGTAGAATGTAGGAAAGAAGTGATTCTATTCTTTGGGCAACCAACCTCAAAATGATTTTCCCAAGACTTTCTCAAAACCATTGACTTGTTTGGAACTGTTAGAATCTATAAACAATTCCTAAGAGTTTTACTTCAAACTCTTTTAAGAGAGCTTTTTAGATTCTTCATCCATTGATCTTAAAGCAATATTAGATGGATGAATGAATTCTCTTAAACTTAAGTGTCTTCCGAAATTGAAAGGGTTCTATACAAAACATCCATCTTTTGATGTTTAATTTGGTTATCCATTACACCTAGCTAAACATGATATAGGAGTGACTTTGAAGATTCCTTCCAAGTCAAATCCAAGGTCTGGAGAAGTGAGAAGGAAGAACCAAAACTCGATGCAACTGGTTCAATTTCTGAAACACTAAAATTGTTTGAGTCAAATCAGATGAGACTCAAAACTTTAAGGACTTAATGGTTTGAAGCATTGTTTCTATCTTTATGAGATTGAATCTAAATTCTCAAAAAGATCCTTTGGGTAAAGTTTGTTGGAGATAGATGTCTGTGGAAGCACGCGAACAGCACAAGGAAGAAGAAGAAGCTTGGAGCACAAACACACAATAGTGAGTGTATTACTAGAGAATGTACAAAGATAAGTAGCCCATTAGGGAAATAGGCGTATATACAAGCCGGGGGAAAAAAACCTCCTAAAGAGGGAAAAAAGTGCCCCGGCGGTCCTAATGTGTTCACACACATCACTACCTAAATATATCAACAAATCCCCCCTGGGAGTGATGCGGTGAACAAGGAGTTGGCACTCATGTATAAGGAAGTGCCAAGCTATGTGGAAATCACTCCACAAAAGGAAGTAAGCCCAAAGCTCTACGGAAAGCTTCAAACTTCTCCCTAGGCAGAGCCTTCGTGAAAAGGTCTGCAATGTTCTCCTACGTGGGCACATATGCCAAGCTAATCTCCCTAGCAGAGAACCTCTCCCTGACATAGTGATAATGCACCTCAATGTGCTTAGTGCGAGCATGGAACACAGGGTTCCTCGCAACTGCCAATGTGCTCTGACTGTCAGTGAAGATGGTGGTGGCAGAAGACTGGCCAACACCCAAATAAGTCATAAGGCGTCTGAGCCACACACACTCAATAGTTGCTGTGAAAGCTGCCCTATACTCAGCCTCACAAGTGGAAGTGGCCACAGTAGGCTGCTTCTTGCTCAACCAAGATATACATGAGCTACCAAGCATGAAGCGAAAACCACTGGTGGACACACGAGTGTCATAGCAACCAGGCCAATCTGAGTCAGAAAAAGCATGCAAATCTGGTGGTAGTGATCCCCCCTTGGGATAAAACAACCCAAGTAGCCGAGTACCACTCAAGTAGCGAAAGATGCGCTTAACTGCCTTCCAATGCGTGACTCCTGGGCAATGCATAAACCTGCTCATCTGTGAGACAGCAAACTGAATATCTGGCCGAGTAATGCATAAGTAAATCAAGCATCCAACAACCTGCTGATAGAGAACAACATCAAATGCATCTCCAACATCATGAAGACTCAATCGTAAACCTGTCTCCATAGGAGTGGCAATAGGCTTATAGTCTTCAAGGCCAAAACGTTGCAATAATGTGTCAATATATTTCGTTTGACACAAAGCCATTCCACCATCAACTTGCATAAACTGAATGCCCAAATAGTGATGCAAATGCCCCAAATCAGACATCTCAAATGAGGCATGCAAATCAGCCTTAAAATCAGCAATATGCGTCTCAATAGGACCAGTGAGCAACATGTCATCAACATAGACAACAATGATCAGAAGCACATAATTAGCACGCTTAACATATAAGGTGCTTTCAGTTGGACTGCTCTCAAAACCATGTGCAATCAGATAGGCATGTATCTTCTCATACCAAGCACGTGGTGCTTGCTTTAAACCATATAACGCCTTCTTTAACCTGCACACTTGGTTTTCATGCCCTTTCTGCACAAAGCCACGGGGCTGAAAAACATACACTTCTTCATGCAAGTCACCATTAAGAAATGTTGTTTTAATGTCCAATAGTAGTCATACGGCATGTAGGTGCAAAGGTATCATCAAAATCAATGCCTCTTTCCTGTGCATAACCCTTTGCAACAAGCCTAGCCTTATACATGTCAACTGTACCGTCAGGTTTACGCTTCAGCTTGTATACCCACTTAGTGCCAATGGCCTTCTTTCCAGGAGGCAAGTCACATAAAGAACATGTACCATTCTTCATTATAGCATCATATTCAGATTGCATAGCAGCCATCCAATTTTCTGAATTCTGTGCTTCATCAAAAGAAACAGGCTCATTCTCATCACAGAGGCTAGACGCAGCCATAGCATAGCAATCTGATGCAAAGGAGGCACTATGAGAGCCTGAACGAGTACGATATGACAAAGGTGCATCTAATTTGTTGTCACGCAAAGTCTGCACCAACCATTTTGGCATAGTTTTTGCCTGATCAATATCAGCTCTCTCATCAACAAGTGCATCATGTAAATCTGCATCAGAAATGGAATGATCTACATCATCATATGAAGCCTGCAAAGGCTGAGAAGTTGCCTCATTAGGACCAGCACTAGACTGTCCACCTGTAAAAAGAGGCATCAAAGTATCATACATGTCTTTAGAGCCAACAGATGTCTCCTTAGTACATGAAAGCAATGGCTGAATAACATCTTCCACAAAGACAACATCACGGCTAACCAGAATGCGTTTAGTCTGTGGATGATACAGACGATAGCCTTTACTTTCAGAACTGTACCCAACAAAAATACATTTTACTACCTTATCATCCAATTTTCTGCGATGTTGTTCAGGCACTAGTGCATATACCAAACAACCAAAAACCCGCAGATGAGCAACAGATGGCTTGCGATCATGCCAAGCCTCATATGGAGTGATAGACTGTAGCGCTTTAGTGGGACACCTGTTAAGTACATATGTTGCACACATGACAGCCTCAAGCCAAAAACTATGTGGTAAAGCCTGACTCTTGACCATACACCTCGCCATCTCCGTGAGTGACCAGTTCTTTCGTTCAGCAACTCCATTCTGTTGAGGTGTATACGGCACTGTACACTGGTGTTTTATCAATGCATTAAAATCTGAAGACATATATTCCCCCCCTCGATCAGAACGGAGGGATTTTACATGCTGACAGATTTTCAGCCAAAACCAAAAACTGTTTGAAGCACAAAAACACTTAGGACTTTGCCTTCAATGGATATACCCATGCATGCCTGGAAAAATCATCAATGAAAGTCACGAAGTAAAGGTAATTTCCAAAAGAGGGTGTCTGCATAGGACCACATACATCACTGTGTACAAGCTGCAATTTCTGCATAGCCCGAACTGAACCATGTTTTGGAAAGGATGAACACTGCATTTTGCCCAAAATACAGCCTTCACAAACATGTTTTCCAGGTGCCTCAAGTTTGGGCAAAGAGGACACCATTTCAGATTTCTGCAGGCATAGCAAACTAGCAAAATTCAGATGAACAAAGCGTGCATGCCAAAGCTTTGCATCTGACATGGCCTGAGAACCATGAACTGCACATGCCGAATCATTCACAGATCTTTCATAGTCTATGATCTTATATAGCCCACGACATAAAATGCCAGAAGCAATAATAATATCGCCATTTGACAGATCATGAACTGTCATCTGTCATCAACAAATTTCACAACCAAGCCAATCTTGGCTAATGCAGAAACTGATAACAGATTCTTCTTGATCCCTGGCACAAATAAAGCATCTGACAAGGTGAAAGAACTACCATCAGCAGTAGTCAGAATGATCTTACCAACTCCCATAATAGGATAAGAGGAGTTGTTGGCACATGTGACAGTATTCCCTGTAGGGGCAGGCTCCAATGAAGAGAAGAAACTGCGCTGCGAGGTAATATGTTTGGTCGCCCCACTGTCAAAGTACCAAACATCTGAGTCCACTGCAGACATGCACTGCTTATGAGAAGATGGGTCAAAACTGCAAACAGTAGTAAACGCCCATTCTTCTTCCTGCACAAGATTTGCAGACTCTGTTTTTGGTGTAGAGGCCTCTGCAACAACCATTCCAGCCTCTTTCTTCTTTGCCTCTTTTGTAGCCAGTTTTGGACAGTTCTTTATGATATGATCATTCCCATTACAGTACTTGCAAAACAATTTCTACTTTTCTGATTTCTTCTCATCTTTATCCTAGTTCTTCGAATGTGCAGCATTTGCAGATTTCTGCTTACTAGTAGAAGAGCTCCATTTTCCTTTGCCCTTCTGACTAGCCAAGAAAGCTTGATCTGCAACACGCATAATGGACCTATTCTGCCTGGACTGATCTTCCTGCAACAGAACAGAGACTAACTCCTCAAATGATAAGGCATTCGAATTGCCTTTCATCATCAACCGAAGAGTAGAAGCAAAACTCTGATATGAATCAGGAAGACCACTCAGAATGGTCTGCACAAGTGAGCTATCTGGTATAACCTCATCAGCAGAAATCAATTGTTCCTTCAAATCTTTGATCTTTGTTAGGAAACTGTCCATAGAATAACCTTCATTCATGTGCTCACTCTCCAACTGTTTTCGAAGGTAAGCAACACGAGCCTCATTCCTAGCTTGGTACAATGTGGTCAGTGTATCCCAAGCATCCCTAGCTGTTCTACAAGAGCGAATATGAGGAATAATGGCACGTTTGACAGACAAAGCTATCAATGCATGTGCCTGGGCATCTCTGCCATGCCAACGAATTTGCTCTGTAGTAGGTGCAATAGAAATAGCAGCACGAACAGGAATCTGCGGAATATCATCTTCGACACCATCTTCATCAGCTCCAGCACCTGTATTTGCAGTACCTGTAGTTGCAGGTGTAACAGGACGTCTTTCAACACCCTGGACAATGTTCCACAGTCCTTTTGCAACCAATACATGTCGCATCATATAGGCCCATAATGGGTAGTTGGTACTATCCAACTTATCCTCAACAGCCAACATACGGAACTGCTTTCAGCCATGGCTGGTGACTAAAATACCTTGATGCAGAAAATTGACTGTATCTCAAAAAGTTGAACAAAACTGCCCAGACGAGTTCTGCTAGACCTGTAGCAGATTCGAGACGCTTAAACTGGCGAACAAAAACTGGTATATACCTTTGGCACAAAAAGACGAAATAGCCTGCACAAGCACTACGATAGTGCGTTCGAAGGTCGAAACGAGCTCACATCGCGATTTCGGCACCAGAAAGCGAAGCGGTTTTGATCTTGGAAACACGCTAAGTATGCTCACCAAAATTCGTGCGATTCTAAGACTGCAAACGGAGGAGTGTCGACGGCACCCTAGATGAAGCGACGACCTGCTCTGATACCAATTGTTGGAGATAGATGTCTCCGGAAGCACGCGAACATCACAAGGAAGAAGAAGAAGCTTGGAGCACAAACACACAATAGTGAGTGTATTACTAGAGAATGTACAAAGATAAGTAGCCCATTAGGGCAATAGGCGTATATACAAGCCGGGGGAAAAAAACCTCCTAAAGAGGGAAAAAAGTGCCCCAGCGGTCCTAATGTGTTCACACACATCACTACCTAAATATATCAACAAAGTTAAACCATCATCCATTTACCAAACTCTAGTGGTATAAAACATCGATGTCTCGAGCCATCAAATTTTGATGATGTTCAACTTTACTCTCAAACTATGATGCTTCAGATATCTTAATTAAGAAGCTAGTCCTTTTCAATCTCTTAAGACTCCTATAGACTAGAATACCAAGTCTAATATAAATCCCTTATGTTAGGAGATTTATTATCTCGTTGTACTATCAACAAGGTGTTTTGGAGTAACTTAGTCTAACCCCAATTACATAGATAAATAATTCAATCTTTTTAAATATCTCCTGATACATCTTTATTCTAAAAGATATTAACTCACTTAGTTGTATTTGTAAACTGTGTTTTATCCTAGATTGACTGAGTCAAATTTACCTTTCTCGAAAGGATCTTTCCAAGTTCTCTCCCCAAAAATCCATGTAGCCTTTCTAATAAAGAACTTCGAAATCCTTAACGAGACTACATTAGTCTTACTAAAAATCTTTACGACGATCTTAGAAAGTGATTTCACTTCATGATCTTTAAACTTTCTCGATTATTTGAAGTGCTTCATGGTCATATTCTTGACCATTCTGTACTTTATTTTTATCTATGAAGTTTTAGTTTTCCTTGGGGTGGAATTTCACTCCACGTCATGAGCCCAAGTCTAAAAGATACCTATCATATCAAGGTCTAATGTCCCATACCATCATTCCTACATTAATGTGAATATAAAGTATAGTGTCCCATACCACCATACTTTATATCCAACACTGCTGTGTAGATGATATTTATCTTAAAGTCTAGAAGCTTAATCTAACTATAGAGTATCCTTTACTTAGATTCTTCTTGCTAGAATCTGAAGTCAAGGAATTACTTCTATGTTTTCCATCTTGCTTAGGGAATTAGGGCTTCCAACCCAAGATCTCCCTATGATCTTAATTATCCCTGAATTTATATTGGAAGCTCTAAACCTTTTGATTAAATAAACATTCATCTTCACGGAATAAACATCCATCCTTTCTTTCTAAGGTTTTGAGTGTGATTCCAAGTGTCTTGAATCATATTCAAGATCTAGTTAGTTCTTCCTTAACTAACTTGAAGTGACAAGAGATTATTCTTGCCCTTTAGATTCCTTTATTCATCCAAAGCTTTCAAAAAGCTACCCTAGGGATTTCTAGGAATCTCATTTACTACTTAAGTCTAAGCATCTTCTAATGCTTTTTTGAAATCCCTTCTCGAGACTTAAGTATGATTTATCAAATTTGCAGACTGTGTACTTTGTATATTCTCTCCTTCTTACTTCCCTTTAGAGAACTATAGGATTTGGCATGCTTTATTCGAGCTTGTGGTTTACAACCACCTTTTTTCAAAATCTTTTGTGATATTGTTGGGATCCCAATGCTAGATTTAGCATGCCATGAAGTTGCTTTCTGAGCAACTCATTGTTTGCCAAACATCTTATATATAAAAAGATGTTCTTTTATCTCATCATCTATATTCTAAGTTTCTCTTTGTGAAAGTAATCGTACCAATTCTTACTAATTTTGGTAGTTTCTTCCCCCCTTTGAAGAGTTTTCGTCCTCAAAAACTGTGAAATCTATGGCTTCATTCGCAACTAGGGAGTCAATACTATGACTTCTCCCAATGATAGGACGATTCAAGCAATTTTATACTTGATTAGTACCTAAAAAGTTTCTAGAAGATTTACTAAAAATGCATTTTAGTTTTGGTATCTTTTAGAAAATCTTCTAGAGGTAGCTAAGTGACCACCTATCCTAACTTGCTCATGAACTTCCTCTTGACTTTATGGGAATACTCATGAGTTCTCATGTTTTGCAACAATGCAATGCTTATGCCTATCTATGTTAGGAGAGGTGGCTTTGATTTTCAATGATAATCAAAGCATACGAGGTTTGAAGGTATTATGAAATGAAAAGAATATTTCCATTTCATCATTGTACCTATAGAACTTTAAGTTCCTTAAGTTCCATTAAGAACTGTTGCATGTGTTAAGGAAAACCTTACTTGACTTTCTTGAGATGCAAATCTATTGAATTAATGAAGCCTTCAATTAAATTGGAAATTTTTTCAAAAGGAGAGAGCTTTCAATTTTCATGATGCCTTGAATACATTTCACCATTCATGTTGGTGAAAGTAATCTTTGCTCATAATTGGTTTCCATCAATGTCTTTGATGGCATCAACTTAATAGAGCCTTATATCATGAGACTCTTGAAACCATTCTAGAGTGTCCTCGTATTTAGGATATGTCATGAAGAACTCTTTTAGAACCTTTTTCAATTAACTATCTCTAAGTATGTCTTATACTTAGAGTAGTATTGTAGGTTCTATGAAGTAGTGTAAGCGTATGCCACAAAAACGTTTTTGAGATATCATCTTTGTTATTGATGACATTCAATGTATTCGCGTGTCATCTTCTTAAGATATCTCATCAAAGTCCTGTTTTGGAACCATCTCTTAGTATCTATTATAGGTAGAATTAGCATTGAGTATGCCAACTTCTCTAATATTTATGTATACATGCTATTTTGATCATGTCAAAGTTTATTTGATTCCTCACTTCAAATCGAAATAGAGTAAATTGCATCCTCCCATAAGGTAAGAGAGGCTAGATTCCTTCCAAATTAAACCTCAAAGAGTTTTGATCAAAGTTGATGGTAGAAAAATAGACTCAGAGAGTGTTAGAACCTCATGGGTTCACCTTAGCAATCTACAACTAAGTACAAAATTTGAATTCACATTTCACAAAATTGAACACGGACACTAATAATTTTACGGAGGCACAAATTCTATGGCATTAATCTCTCATGAGATATTACGGAAACAAGCAATAGCCCATTCGATAAGTGCATGGGAACAACATTTTCCTATTCAAAGAGGGATGAAAATATAAAAACGCCTCACAAGGTTATAAGATTGCAGAAATTTAATACTGCTATGTGCACGTGGGTAGGTTGGGGGTATAATGAGCTCCTTTTTCGTTTTTGACAAAGAGTTTTGTTGCAAGTCTTTGGATGCGAGCGTGATAGATATAATCCCACATACTACGTGAAGGGTTGAAACGTGATAGATATAATCCCACATACTACGTGAAGCGACTCCTGCGTCTTCAACAACAGACAGATGACGGAGTTCCCTGTGATTTCAGAATTCTACGCAACTACATCGGGCGCTTGGGAATGAATGATTCCCTTATCAGTCATGCTAGATGTGCCGATACAGAGTGAATTCATTTTGTATATAAAAGAAGCTTAAGGCTCATGTAGGCCTGCCATCTCACACGAATAAACGGAGACGCTTACCTCAAGAAAAGCTTTCGACCCATGGCTCTGCATACCAATGTTGTGTGAAGACTAACCATCAAGTAAAGTAAACTAGTCTAGCTCACAAGGGTGAGAGATGCCAGTATCCACCCAACCAAATCCACCCATATATATATCTCAAGGCCAAGGAGGGAAATGTGAGGAGAGCTTGCCAAGTTTCCTCTCCACATGGATGCTAATCCAAGGCCTTCTAACCTTGGAAATCACATGGAATCACATGGCTCTCACATGGATTCTAAAAGGACTTCTCCCAAGCTTGTACACCAATGTTGTGTGAAGACTAACCATCACGTAAAGTAAACTAGTCTAGCCCACAAGGGGTGAGAGATGCCAGTATTCACCCAACCAAATCCACCCATATATATACCTCAAGGCCAAGGAGGGAAATGTCAGGAGAGCTTGCCAAGTGTCCTCTCCATATGGATGCTAATCCAAGGCCTTCTAACCTTGGAAATCACATGGAATCACACGGCTCTCACATGGATTCTAAAAGGACTTCTCCCAAGCTTAGTATTCACCCAACCAAATCCACCCATATATATTCCTCAAGGCCAAGGAGGGAAATGTGAGGAGAGCTTGCCAAGTGTCCTCTCCACATGGATGCTAATCCAAGGCCTTCTAACCTTGGAAATCACATGGAATCACATGGCTCTCACATGGATTCTAAAAGGACTTCTCCCAAGCTTGTACGTACAAGTCTCAAGGCTTGAGAGGCCTCCCTAAGGGTTAAATATCATACTCTTAGGAAATATCAATCCTAAGGGTCAAAACCCTTCAATTGGGAGTAAATAGATCCAAATAACTACAAACCACCCTCTTGGAGACACTTTACCAAGGGTTTCCCAATAGAATCCAAGGGTTCTCCAAGTGGTTTTGGACCCTCAAAACCGATGTCTTTGGTCACTTTGACCCATAGTTATACAACACCTGTCTTGCTGAGTATTTACGTGAGAGAGTTCTCTTTTACACACATATGTATGTTGTACCTTCTTCATCAAATGATTTTGGCAAACTAGAGATGATTAAGGTAGATTTTTTTCTCAAGCTCGAGTGGCCACAACCTGATATATGGACCTTGACATCTTTGAAGCATAAGATGGTGATGGACATACATAACTCTTTGAAATTCATAACAATGTCTAGATCTGTAGGATTGCATTGGTGTGTTCTTGCTCATTGTTTTGTACATATATTTTAGATATTCATAATTCTAGAGATTTGAACAATGTTCACGTTAAAAGATATCACATATGAGCAAGTGGAGGGTTTACTAGGTGAAAATTGGGGACTTGCAGAAGGATGGTCTAAAGGGATAGATACCTTTGTAAAATTGGTGCAACAGGCATAGGAAATTGATATTTGAAACATTGTACTTCATTGTACATTAGATTCTATTATGATTGTTCTCCAAGTGGTTCTCCAAGTGGTTTTGGACCCTCAAAACCCATGTCTTTGGTCACTTTGACCCATAGTTATACAACACCTGTCTTGCTCAGTATTTACGTGAGAGAGTTCTCTTTTACACACATATGTATGTTGTACCCTCTTCATCAAATGATTTTGGCAAACTAGAGATGATTAAGGTAGATTTTTTTCTCAAGCTCGAGTGGCCACAACTTGATATATGGACCTTGACATCTTTGAAGCATAAGATGGTGATGGACATACATAACTCTTTGAAATTCATAACAATGTCTAGATCTGTAGGATTGCATTGGTGTGTTCTTGCTCATTGTTTTGTACATATATTTCAGATATTCATAATTCTAGAGATTTGAACAATGTTCATGTTAAAAGATATCACATATGAGCAAGTGGAGGGTTTACTAGGTGAAAATTGGGGACTTGCAGAAGGATGGTCTAAAGGGATAGATACCTTTGTAAAATTGGTGCAACAGGCATAGGAAATTGATATTTGAAACATTGTACTTCATTGTACATTAGATTCTATTATGATTGTTGGATGTGTAAACTCGGTGAATGGATACCATTACAAAGTTATCAGGGTTTTTCTATTTCATTTGAAATCAAGATAAATCTCCCCAACAAGGAAATGGAAGTTATTTTAGTGAATCAACAAATTTTGACCCTTGGCAACATGAGAGAACATCTAATAATAATGGGATTTGAGGATCTGGATCAATCAAAGGTTAGAATACAAGGGCATAGGGTAAACAATTTATAGTGTTTTTTCTTCTATTTATACAAATTATTATATTCAAATATGATATTATAAAGTTTTTTGTTTGTCTACAAATTGGTAAGAGGTTGGAGGATAAAATTAAAGTCCTTCTTGAATGGAGTGTAGATGGAGCTCAACATTCATAATCCATTATCCATTCATAATCCTTCCTTTGCTACAATGTAATGCAAATGGAAAAAATGAAAGATGTAAAACTTTTTGATCTCAATATGATGTACAAATTGTCAAACCTTTGATTTTTGCCTTGGTAGTATATATTACAATTTTAGAATTCGAAGAATTTTATTTTTTCTACTATGTAGATGTGGTATGTCTTATTAAGTTAAATAATTATCTCTTCAACTTTTTTATGGGCCAATTTTTTTAAAAGAGTTTTGTGCATGATTCTTATACTTGCAGGTATTATTCCTTTAAATGGGTTCCATTCACCTAACATATTGAAACTGATATAAAAGCAAGTCTAATTCTCTAATTTCTCACTTTTGTAACCAAGAAGAGCTAGAATCACTCCAAGAGCATGCACCCCATATCAATCATGCTACCCTTACATTCAATGGCTACCTCAACCTCTATTACCCCCTGTCCAAACGTCCTTGAGAACTCTTCAATGAGTTCTTGGAATCAACTCAATACAAATGTACCAAAAAACTTGTATGAACTTGTTTCCTACGTCCCTCACCTAGACAAGACAATTCAAATCAACTCTGATGTGCTCAAGGAAATCATAAAGTTCCTTGCATACTACATCTTCTGATTTTCCATAGATACCCCACCTTATGAGTGTAAGTGGGTCTTGTGTGACCTTTTTCTCTACATTCATAAAGGTGATGAAGCTTTAATGAAGCACCTTAAGTGCTTCATGGAAATCACTAACCATGCAAGGCATTTGTTGGATGAGACAGTGCCTTTGATAAAAACAACTTAACAAAACAAAGAGGATGGGTATTAGGTACCTTTCTTATATTTCCACAACAATATTTATCATCGATGAGGAGCCGAAGCCTGCACCCATGGACCTCCCCAACCTTGTCAAAGGGGGATTTGTTCATGATAAAAATGAGCCTCAACCAGAGGCCATAATAGCCAAAGAGAGCAGTATAGTCCATTGAGAGCTCTCTGTGGTGTGGAGGACAAATTGTGTGAGAAATCGAGCATGGAAGAGCCCCCACCATCAAATCTCAACGCCTTTGATCCCACATTATCAGAGGTGGAAATTGAATATCTCTCCATCATCATTGTGGAGAGAGAGAGGAGTTCATTTTCCTTCATGATATTGAGAAGGCATTCACCTGGATGAATGCCTAAGTCTTCTCTCCACTATGTCAGATGTTCCACTTGATAATACATCTCATGTACTTGAAAAGAAAGCTATCCCATTGGGTGATTATGTGGCAGACAAGATAACAATGGTGTGTGAGGATATTTTGAGAGATGATAACAGTTATACTATAGAACAAGAGTTCAATGCAACACGAGAGAGAATAATGAAGAACAAAGTACCTACATCCCTAGTAGTAGGGCAGAGTGGGATGGCCTATTCTAGCATAGATCTTGATGCCCCTAGAAGAGGGGAGGAAGAAGACAAGCTTCATGATGTAAGTGGTTATTAAAGAATTGAATAATTTAATTTAATAATATTAGAGCTTGAATTATCATTTTCTTGCTTAACAGGAAGCCATTAAAGTGGACAAGTTTGCGACAAGTCTCGTTGGGGATCGATCTTCTCGTGGAAGTGGCTTATGCTTGGCAAACTATATTGGAGAGTTGCCAAAGGACGATTTTGTAATTGTTCATAAAGATTATACCCCTAATGGGCACTTCCTAACCTAGTTCTTAAAGGCCTTGAGCAAAGTTTTGTGTTTGTGTACAATTACCCAAGGCACTAATTGTGTCATTTTGGTTAGAAAAACTTTAGTTGTTACTACTCTCAAACTTAAATTTAGAGGAAAGGTACTAGGATAAATAGGTATTGCCATGTGTATTGGAATGCAAGACCCCAATGTAGTTTCTAGATCTATATTAACCTACTTGTTGCCACAATCTCTCCAAAGGAGAAATAAAATTGTTGATAAATTGAAAGCACTTGTGAATTGATGTAACATTTTGGATAAATCAAATTTGTCTTTTCCATACGTTGTGTCATCATATTAACCTGCCTGTTGCCACAATCTCTCCAAAGGAGAAATAAAATTGTTGATAAATTGAAAGCACTTGTGAATTCATGTAACATTTGTCTTTTCTATGTACATGTAATGGCCTATGCGTGCTAAAATAGTGTTCAAAATGCCAAAAACGCCCTAGCTAGGGAAATGTGGGATTCAAGCTTGCAAATATATTGCACGCCTGAATCCCACATTTCTGTGGCTGGGGCATTTTCGGCATTTTCAAGACTATTTCAAGCCTATATATGGTAAGTACATTCATTATGAGGCAAAATATAGGAGTTATGAGGCTAGCAATTACCTAGTGATAACCTAGGCAATGCATAGGGAAAGTCTTACTAATGTTCTCAATTCACCATAGCCAAGTCATTAATTAACCATAGAAAAGTCATTAGTTAACCATAGAAAAGGCATAAGAATACATGAATAGACTTCCATAGGCTAAATAATGCAAAAAAAAAAAAAACCAGCCACAGAAATGCAAGATTCAAGCCTACAAAGTTTTTGTAGGTGTGAATCTCGTGTTTCTGTGGTAGAGGGGTTTTTGGCATTTTTAAGTGTATTTGAGGACTTTCATAGGTAAATACATTCATATGGAGTCAAAACAAAGAGGTAATGAGGCCAGATAGTATCCAATGAAACCCTAGAAACTCCATAATAAACCGAATGAATTGAAAAATGGATTCAAAAGAAACAATCTGTGAACCCTTATGGTAGAGAGTCAGAGAGAAAAAGAGATAAAAAAATAGAAAATATAGGTTAAGACAAACATTTCATTAATCATTGAAGTACATCGCAAAATATGCTTTGCAAAAGCTACAAGATGTAGATTTCATGGGTTATTTTCTCTAATTCTTCTTGGCAAATGAGTATCTTTGGGTTGTATGGTTACTCTCTTGTCATGGATAGCACATAGGCTAGAATCTTCAAGAATGGAGATGAGGTAGGCCTCTGCTACCTCTTAAGGTGCCTCAAGTGCTATCCCTTTATTCGTGAACTGCACAATAGCTTTGTAGTTCTTCCTTTACCACTCTTGCAAATGCTCTTCATGGTATGAGAAGCTCAATTGATTTCTGATAGTGTTATATCTGTTCAAATGTTGTACTGTCTCTATCGTCTCTATGGAGCTCTTGCATTGGGAGGTATGTTAGGTTGTCATTGACGTCTATTTTGTGGTTGATAATTCTTTTTTCTTCGATGTACATGATGTGAGGGTCCAGCTTCATCTCGCGAATTCTCCTGCTGATGTGCATGTTGACTTTGATCCCTTTCCTCCTCTGCTGGTATTTTGCCTTGTCCCTGTGGAAGTGTTTTGCCTCCATGTGTTACCCTTCGGCTCGTTGGAATGTGCTTTTGATTCCATGGTAGTTGAGTGTAGCTTTCTTCATGAGTCAATGGTTCTCCATTAGAATCACTCTCCATTATAACCTTTCTCCTCGCAACCTGTTTGGGTCTTGGCTTGATGGGTGTCCTCTCTAATGGCTCATCATAAAAGTCTGATCTGATCGTCCTTGAGACCAATCCTTTTGTTTACTTGACACTTTGTATTCTCATGATGGATTTCTCCCAAATGATGTGCCATCACGTGAGAGAGGCCTAGAAGTGGTGTGGGAACGACTACGAGGTCTCTGGGGGGGGGAGTTTGCAGCCATGATGGGCATTGAGTTCCTTGAACACGGATATGATAGAACACGTGTTTGCTTGGTGTGTGCCACTCTCTTTAGTTGCAAAAGTGTAAAATGGATTGAGTTCTCTCCATTTATAGATTTTGTTTTAAAACTATCTGTTCATACTAGAATGGACAAAACCAGCTTAGAAACATATAAAATATAATAATACAAATAATAACAAATTGAAACCAATATCCTATGATTTATCACATAATGGGATATACCGAATTCACTTTATTTCCAAGGTGAGCCTTCTCGTTGTTATTTAGCATGCCACTAAGCGTGATGGAGAGATCATAATGATGACTTGCATTTCTCACTAGCAATGTTTTGTTTCATCCATCTTGTAACTTTTGCCAAATGTGACTCATTAACTTGTTCCAGAAAAACCTTTCTTGACAGTGTAGTGCAGTAAAACCAATTAAACATCTCCTCCATATAGTTTGATTGCATTGGACCACCACCATGTCGTGTGTTTTTGAAGTACACACCTCTCACTTTGTAGTGTGCCTTCTCCATTCCTTAGGTATTGAAAATCTCCAATGACCCATATAGATGCATGAAAAATGCTCCATGTGCAAATAAAATATGCTAAAAAGTGTTAAGTACATTGGAAAAAAGTAAGTGCTATCACCAAATTTAAAGATCAAATAGACTTACAATGTAGTGTTTTATGTTGCTCTCTCCCCAAGATTGAATGAAACACTTTGTAAAATCCACTAATGTCTCTTGAAACAATTGATGTTGAATATGACTAGAGCTAGTAAGACCCATTAAGGCTACCAACTTATTTGAGCATGACCAAACCTTCTATCTCTTATTAAAAAGATCAACTTGAGAATCATTGTCTATTGTGATCATGCATAGGTCTTTCCATAACTCATAATGTTCATTATTTTGAGTGCAAGTACCCCTTCTAAAAACATTTCTTGCCCTATTCCCTGCCATTGACACTTGTTGTAAATTGTGTTGAGATTCCCCAACTTTTTTAACAACTAGGCTTATGTTTCCACCATGACAACCAATTGAATTAAGGAGTTCCTCCAATTTTTTTATAGCTTGTACAGATTTATTAGTTAGCTTCATGACAAATGCATATTCTATATGGAGTTTCAATAGTCTATCAAAAATTCTCATGAATGCATGCAATGTGCAAAAGTGAACGTTAACTAAAGGAAATGGAATAATGGAGTTCCAATCCTTATCTGATATGTCATGATTAGGTATACCTAACATGGGAAACCTCATTAAAGGTATATTCCATTCACTAGATGGAGATATATCTGTGTGACATGTTGAATAGTCTATGTTTTTTTGTTTTCTCTTTGTTCATTTATAAACTCCTTTGAAATATGGACAACGATAGAGAGCATATGCACCTTGCTTGCACCCTAACATGCATTTGATAGTCTTTAAGTCTCCACCCAAGTGCCACTCTACCTCAAAATCACCTAGGCCTTCAACATTGATTTTTGCACCATGAATTTGAGAAGTTATCACCTCTCTAATCCATGGGTTCCTACTTAAAATCCATGAAAGAACATCATTGGATTCTTTAGGTACCTCAATAGCACCTAACAACCATATATCTTTCTTAGATTGAGCATTGTATGTAAAGTGATTGGTAGAGTTTTCACTTTCATCAATAATGGCATGGGCCATAGATTCACTCATGAGTGTCACACTAAGTCACTCCATATGTCGTCCCTTTATGATTTGACATTCATCTAGCTTCAATATAAAGGTGAGTTTGTAACCACAATCTACATCAAATAACAAACCTTATATTAATAAAAATACTATGAATATCATAATCACAACAATAGACATACCTTGAATTGTAGATTTGTAAAATTTAACCATTTTCTTTTTAAGCCTCTCCAAATTCACAAATATGTTGTTGTACTTTGTGTACATGAATCCATTTCTAGATGAATTTTTCAATTCTTTCTTTGATGTAGCAGAATGATAAATGGATGCGAGCATAACATCTTCTATATGCAAGTAATTGCCAAGAGTATTAGCTACATCCTCATTGGTCATCTTCTTCTTTAGATATACCTTGTAACGCATGCAAAAATACTTTGCAAAATATCTTTTTTTTGTAGTCAAAAGATAATACAATGTAGTGTATGATCTAGTACTAACACTTGCTTCATCACATACCATTTGTACCTCCCTACGAGTAATAATATCTTCTAAATTTCTTGCAAAATCTTTAATCACTTGTGTCTTGATGTGATTTCCTATTGGTGACTCCAAAATCACAAGCACATATTTGTTGCTTAAAAAAGAAATTTAAAAACTTTAATTGATCCTCTATTGTTGATGAAGCACTGGCATCTTAAACAAATGACCTATACAATAAGAAACTGGATCTAAAAGTCTTTTAACAAAAATAAACAAGTGAAACATAAACTTAAGTGCATAAACATGTTGCATCTGTGCTCCACCACCAGCTAAAAGAGCTTGAAAGGATGATAATGGTCATTTCCTTTATCTCATACCAAGTGGAGCCTCTTATAGTTGTGTTAGATTGGGTTTTGGCTTTGTAAGTGTGCTCTCCTTTTCTTCCACATCTTGTTGGAGTATATGATTGCACTCTTCAGAAGATTTGAGAGCACTTTCTAAAGCGTGTATCTTCAAATGGTTGTGATAACACTCTTGCATCCAATAATTTGTAATAGATGTTGAATGGCTAGAAAATCACTTGCAATAACTTTGCAGTCCAGCTTCACCACTAACAAAGAATTATAGAAATGTGGAGATACTATGGAATTTAGGATGAAAATTAGAAATTGGATCTATGGGATACAATACAACCTTGATCCAAAGATAAATATTCTTCTCTCCAGTTGCACGTCATTCATTTTGAGAATCTTTGTCATTACTACCTCTAGTTGTTGGTGAAAATTGGATTGGAACATGAACATGTACAATCATTGAATGAGGAGCACACGTTGGTGCTAGTGTCATGTTCATAATATATGTGAGTACCATGACATTCCAAAACTCGAGCACTGAATAGAAAGAAGTAGAGAGATGTCTGGAATGGCATGTACAATAGTTTTATTGCAAGAAAAAAGCATGTTTTGGTATGTGGAATGGTCAAAACGACCTTTTCCAATGTTTAAGAGTGAAAATAAGGTTTTTTGTTTAAATTCATGTTTTGGGGAAACCAAAGTTACGAGTTTGATCATGTGGCACTTAACTTTTGGAGTGATTTTAAAACATATGATTTTTAAAGTGTTTTTTTATAAAAATTAGATAGAAAATTAACTTCTGACATATGCATAAAAGTATGGGCCATTTTGAATAAAGAATAGCTGAAAAAGAGACTTTTTCAAAAAATTCATTGTTTTATTCATATAGATGGACGGATTTGATGAGGTGGAAAGACGCTTTTCTCTCTCTTTGTGTAGAAGAGGAGCTGATCCTCACTTAGCCTAAAAAAAACTACTTCAGCCTACTAAAAAGTGCTCTATTAGATGCACTTTGTTCCCTTAGCAAAGAACAAGATTAATCTTAATCCCTGAAAATTAGGGATCCTTACAAGGTCCATGGAGGGTTCACTTTTTTCACTAAGGAGTGGACTTCTCATGTCACTCAACACGTGTTTCAATGGACTTTCCCTCCATACCATCACGATAGTCCAGACAAAACAAAAATGGACTTTGCAAACATTGAGACACTTTCATTAACCTCAATGGAACAATTCAAAAAAATAATTAATATAAGGTGGAGAAAGTACTGATCTTCTCCTTCTATTTTATATGTATAATGTAATGTTGTACCTTCTTCATCAAATGATTTTGGCAAACTAGAGATGATTAAGGTAGATTTTTTTCTCAAGCTCGAGTGGCCACAACCTGATATATGGACCTTGACATCTTTGAAGCATAAGATGGTGATGGACATACATAACTCTTTGAAATTCATAACAATGTCTAGATCTGTAGGATTGCATTGGTGTGTTCTTGCTCATTGTTTTGTACATATATTTTAGATATTCATAATTCTAGAGATTTGAACAATGTTCACGTTAAAAGATATCACATATGAGCAAGTGGAGGGTTTACTAGGTGAAAATTGGGGACTTGCAGAAGGATGGTCTAAAGGGATAGATACCTTTGTAAAATTGGTGCAACAGGCATAGGAAATTGATATTTGAAACATTGTACTTCATTGTACATTAGATTCTATTATGATTGTTCTCCAAGTGGTTCTCCAAGTGGTTTTGGACCCTCAAAACCCATGTCTTTGGTCACTTTGACCCATAGTTATACAACACCTGTCTTGCTCAGTATTTACGTGAGAGAGTTCTCTTTTACACACATATGTATGTTGTACCCTCTTCATCAAATGATTTTGGCAAACTAGAGATGATTAAGGTAGATTTTTTTCTCAAGCTCGAGTGGCCACAACTTGATATATGGACCTTGACATCTTTGAAGCATAAGATGGTGATGGACATACATAACTCTTTGAAATTCATAACAATGTCTAGATCTGTAGGATTGCATTGGTGTGTTCTTGCTCATTGTTTTGTACATATATTTCAGATATTCATAATTCTAGAGATTTGAACAATGTTCATGTTAAAAGATATCACATATGAGCAAGTGGAGGGTTTACTAGGTGAAAATTGGGGACTTGCAGAAGGATGGTCTAAAGGGATAGATACCTTTGTAAAATTGGTGCAACAGGCATAGGAAATTGATATTTGAAACATTGTACTTCATTGTACATTAGATTCTATTATGATTGTTCTCCAAGTGGTTCTCCAAGTGGTTTTGGACCCTCAAAACCCATGTCTTTGGTCACTTTGACCCATAGTTATACAACACCTGTCTTGCTCAGTATTTACGTGAGAGAGTTCTCTTTTACACACATATGTATGTTGTACCCTCTTCATCAAATGATTTTGGCAAACTAGAGATGATTAAGGTAGATTTTTTTCTCAAGCTCGAGTGGCCACAACTTGATATATGGACCTTGACATCTTTGAAGCATAAGATGGTGATGGACATACATAACTCTTTGAAATTCATAACAATGTCTAGATCTGTAGGATTGCATTGGTGTGTTCTTGCTCATTGTTTTGTACATATATTTCAGATATTCATAATTCTAGAGATTTGAACAATGTTCATGTTAAAAGATATCACATATGAGCAAGTGGAGGGTTTACTAGGTGAAAATTGGGGACTTGCAGAAGGATGGTCTAAAGGGATAGATACCTTTGTAAAATTGGTGCAACAGGCATAGGAAATTGATATTTGAAACATTGTACTTCATTGTACATTAGATTCTATTATGATTGTTCTCCAAGTGGTTCTCCAAGTGGTTTTGGACCCTCAAAACCCATGTCTTTGGTCACTTTGACCCATAGTTATACAACACCTGTCTTGCTCAGTATTTACGTGAGAGAGTTCTCTTTTACACACATATGTATGTTGTACCCTCTTCATCAAATGATTTTGGCAAACTAGAGATGATTAAGGTAGATTTTTTTCTCAAGCTCGAGTGGCCACAACTTGATATATGGACCTTGACATCTTTGAAGCATAAGATGGTGATGGACATACATAACTCTTTGAAATTCATAACAATGTCTAGATCTGTAGGATTGCATTGGTGTGTTCTTGCTCATTGTTTTGTACATATATTTCAGATATTCATAATTCTAGAGATTTGAACAATGTTCATGTTAAAAGATATCACATATGAGCAAGTGGAGGGTTTACTAGGTGAAAATTGGGGACTTGCAGAAGGATGGTCTAAAGGGATAGATACCTTTGTAAAATTGGTGCAACAGGCATAGGAAATTGATATTTGAAACATTGTACTTCATTGTACATTAGATTCTATTATGATTGTTCTCCAAGTGGTTCTCCAAGTGGTTTTGGACCCTCAAAACCCATGTCTTTGGTCACTTTGACCCATAGTTATACAACACCTGTCTTGCTCAGTATTTACGTGAGAGAGTTCTCTTTTACACACATATGTATGTTGTACCCTCTTCATCAAATGATTTTGGCAAACTAGAGATGATTAAGGTAGATTTTTTTCTCAAGCTCGAGTGGCCACAACTTGATATATGGACCTTGACATCTTTGAAGCATAAGATGGTGATGGACATACATAACTCTTTGAAATTCATAACAATGTCTAGATCTGTAGGATTGCATTGGTGTGTTCTTGCTCATTGTTTTGTACATATATTTCAGATATTCATAATTCTAGAGATTTGAACAATGTTCATGTTAAAAGATATCACATATGAGCAAGTGGAGGGTTTACTAGGTGAAAATTGGGGACTTGCAGAAGGATGGTCTAAAGGGATAGATACCTTTGTAAAATTGGTGCAACAGGCATAGGAAATTGATATTTGAAACATTGTACTTCATTGTACATTAGATTCTATTATGATTGTTGGATGTGTAAACTCGGTGAATGGATACCATTACAAAGTTATCAGGGTTTTTCTATTTCATTTGAAATCAAGATAAATCTCCCCAACAAGGAAATGGAAGTTATTTTAGTGAATCAACAAATTTTGACCCTTGGCAACATGAGAGAACATCTAGTAATAATGGGATTTGAGGATCTGGATCAATCAAAGGTTAGAATATAAGGGCATAGGGTAAACAATTTATGGTGTTTTTTCTTCTATTTATACAAATTATTATATTCAAATATGATATTATAAAGTTTTTTGTTTGTCTACAAATTGGTAAGAGGTTGGAGGATAAAATTAAAGTCCTTCTTGAATTGAGTGTAGATGGAGCTCAACATTCATAATCCATTATCTATTCATAATCCTTCCTTTGCTACAATGTAATGCAAATGCAAAAAATGAAAGATGTAAAACTTTTTGATCTCAATATGATGTACAAATTGTCAAATCTTTGATTTTTGCCTCGGTAGTATATATTACAATTTTAGAATTCCAAGAATTTTATTTTTTTTACTATATAGATGTGGTATGTCTTATTAAGTTAAATAATTATCTCTTCAACTTTTTTATGGGCCAATTTTTTTAAAAGAGTTTTGTGCATGATTCTTATACTTGCAGGTATTATTTTTACCTTTAAATGGGTTCCATTCACCTAAACATATTGAAACTGATATAAAAGCAAGTCTGATTCTCTAATTTCTCACTTTTGTAACCAAGAAGAGCTAGAATCACTCCAAGGAAGACATTGTAATGCAGTGCGTGGTCATAAAATATCTTGTACGATGTTCAAATCAGAGAAGAAACGTCAACAGATCACCAAACTATCTTGTGCAACACGTACACATATCCAGATCGGGCCATATTCTGCTCGTCTGTACTAACATAAAACAAAAGCAGAGAAATAATCCGAATAACGCCATTCGAGACTCTTTATGTCCAGAGAGAGAGAGAGAGAGAGAGAGAGAGAGAGAGAGAGAGAGAGAGAGAAAGAATGGGGACCATTCCTTTGCTTCTCGATATGTCACGAGCATTGACAAAATCAACCTCATCCCAGACATTGAGGCAGCCAGAAGCTTCGAGCATGTTCTTCTTCATTGGGAACAATCCGCCCCATTTTTCGTAGGAATGTTTTATGTTTTTCTACCAAGTTACGACATAGACATTTGCTCATGTCCTAGGCGTTTCTAAATCTTGATTCCCAAATTCGCTTTTCAAGCGGTTTAAGCAAAGCAAAATGCAAGGCATCCCCTCTTTCTTTGTACTGGCTTTATGTTTACATGTGAATTCACAAGTTCTGTACGGAAATTTTTGTTGCTCGAACATTCAACAATGTATTTGTACAAATTGCTACAAACTGTCAGTGTACTGAAAAAAGAATGCAAATTCCACCCCAATACATCTTTGTTCTCTGCCCCTTGCTAATGTTTTGGCATATAATGAGTGAAGCACGAAACAAGTTTCAGGTATCCCTCATCTCAAAAATATGGTATTTTTCTGTTACCATTGACCGACTTATTGCTGTTATTGTTCCAAGCACTTCCTCATCTCAAAAATCTGGAACTCATCTATTACAATGGGCCGACTTATTTCTGCTATTGTTCCAAGCTCTTCATTAGTACCAGGAGTGATATTCTTTATGTCACTTAAATCGATTCAAGTACATACGAAATCCTGGCTCTTTTGTAGTTCTCAAGAGGACTCTACCCCGCCAGTAAACACCAACGTGGTCTTCAGGAACTCGATTGGAGGAAAGATTGAACGATTTATCTACATTCTTTTGATCTGCATTAGGATTGGATACAACTGGTGTTGATCTGTCATTGACACCTGTTATTCCTGGTGGAAGGACATCTCCAAACATTGCGCCATCCACTCCAGATTCAACTAGAATGCCCAAAGGCCCAATATTCCTCGGAAGCAGCTGGATTAAACGTCTTGTTGAACAACTATTCATAACTCCGATATATATGTTTACCCCTTGATCATCAAAAGTAATAACCTCATCCTTATCGAACATGTTTACATTAAAGGTGTTGGATATCTCACCTTGGACACCATCCGTTTGCTATATCTAATCAAAGAAGCCTTCATTTCATGCTATCCTTCCTTTGACGAGTTTGAGAGGCTTATCGATAATAATTTGTTCATATTTCGGGAACTACAAGAACATTTGGAAAATGTCTCATCTCCTTGAAGTTTCCCCAACGTATTGGAACTTTCTTAATGCAAATGGTCACTATACAAGTCATTCCCTGAAGAATAAAGTTGTTCCAATTAACATAATTTTTCTTTCAACCCATGAAGGCAATAGACTTGTGACTTTCGTTAGGTTTGAAAGGTCCAAGGACAAGGCGCAACAAAGATAAAATACGAGGATGTAATAACAATGTTGGATCAAAAGAGGAGTTTTATAAGATGAAAACATACACAAGTGTTCGATCCTTTGAATCCAAGGAAAATGTTTGTTGTTAGTCCTAACTAAAGTTCCTTGCCAAAAGGATAAGCCTAAAATTCTTATCGAAGATAAGTGACATCAATGAAGACTATAAATAGATAAGGATACTTAAAGATAGGTTACTATTAGCTATCATGGTCAAAGTATTTAAGTGGAAGTGTAATATTTAATACTATGTGAGATAGATTCAAATAAATATACACTATCAAGTTCACGGACCCTTGTCACACACTTATAGGAAACAAGAAAGCGATTCTGGTGTGGTAGATTCTTCAAAGAGGGATGTGGACTAATGTCAAAGCTCGTACGATATGTGGTGCTCTTCGATGGTGTAAGAGGTGCTTTCATGATGGAGAATATTTAGATCATCTTCTCTCCTAAGAACATCGTGATATGGTAGTGGCTTTCTAAGATCATTTTGGTAACTCATTAAATTAACTAGAAGCAAGCTTTGCTTGGGCAAAGTTGATAGCTACTCTACAGCTCTTTGGAAGGCCATTTCGAGCGAAGCTGTCTGGAGAATTCAAAATGAAAGATGCACAGCCAACTTTGGAAACCTTACTAGACAGTGGCTTATAAAGAAATCCTTGGACTGATTAGGTAAAAGGATTTGAGATCTTTGGACCACAGGGTGCTTATACTTGAAAGCAACAAGCAAAATAGTAAGTGGGTCATCACAAAGAAGTAGAAAAGTTTATCAGCCTTCTTTGTACCTCCCTCTAAGTTTAAGTGTATTGTATATTTCTTTCTTATTTGAAGGGCTCTTGTCACAAAAAAAAATTAAACTCCTTCTACAAGCATTACATAAGACCATATAAGTTGAAGTGATGTTGGACCACCTATTAATATACTAGCTTATATAAAGAAAGGTATCTGATAAACTTTAGATTCTTCGATTCTGCCTACGGTTAGTGATATGTTTCGTACATTGAGAGAGATTGTAAACATATGATAGATCTCCAGACAAATATTCTTTGTTTTATTGTCCCTTTCAGATCATATCCCTGATTCAGGATTGTACAAGGTATAGTTGGAGGGAACAAGTTTTAACACATAATTCTTTGTTCTAGAAACTTTGTGCCAACATGTTAAAGATTAGAAAATGATCATTAAAGATGATCAATAGAGCATTAGGGGAAATATGTTTTCTGTTCTTGAAGTTGCCATTCTATCTTTCATTTCTTAAGCAAGTTCATCTACTTCTCATTGACTGGATGGAGCTGGATGTACAAAACTTCATACACCTTTCTACATAAAGAATCCTTAAAAGTTATGCATACCTTCAAATTTCATTTGTGAGGAGGTCTCAGTGTTAAACAATAGTGTCAATTCCCTTCTTTGGGCTACATACCTTTTCTTATTGCTTCATGATAATAACAGCTATGACGACGATTAACTGACCATCTAAGAACGATGTTAAAGCATCATTGCAACACATACTAGAGAACCCAAAAATATCCCATTAACTTTCACAAACATAAAGGCACCAAAAAGGAACAGGGGATGCCTTGCATTTTGATTTGCCTGGCCTTAAAAAAAGGGAAAAAAAAAAAGAGCAATGTCTAATGCATGAGCACATGTCTATGTCATTACTAATTGGTAGAAATACATAAAACATTATCACGTGACTGGTTGGCTATACTCAAACTAAGATATCATATATATATATGTATATATATATATATATATATATATATATATATATATATATATATATATATATATATATATATATATATATAAAAGAAGAGGAGGAGGGCAGGAAGAAGGTGAAATAATATACCTTATTATGCTACATATCGATCATGGATGTAATTTAGAAATGTCATGCTTTAGACAATTGCAGGAAAATGAAAAGTGCACAATGCGAAATCCTCAAACTGGCCTAGGCCCTCATAAAAACATTCTCCTGGATTGTGGCGAAAATATCGCAATCGTTGAACTTTTCACTTGGAATTGAAGGGAGCAAGTTTCATCAAATTTGCATTCAATTTCCACAAGGTAGTTAAATATGTTCTCCCATTTCATGTGTGAACATCATAATCCAGACGTTAAGTATTTGTAAAACTACTATTGTGGGCATATTTGAGGTGCCATTCGTTGATAGAAAATGTTCATCGGAAAATTTTGAGAGGCATTTGAACACATAGCTTTGTACCTACAAATATGTACAAAAGTTAGCAAGTAGGGGGCTTAATACAGACGAACGGGGAAAAATCAGAAGCATGTGATCTATTGTATAGCTTAAAAACTTACTCATAATCTTAAGAAGGGTAGAAATAGCAAATATCCAATGCTAAATGGAGAATTTCTTCCATTTATCATGGTTCTAGCTATCTATCCTATAAAGTCTCTCTCTCTATCAATTCATCTTTTTGGTGTATATTGTTGCATATCACGAAGCTTCGATATTAATCACTTGCTCTTGCAAGAATTCATGGAATGTATGGTATATCCTGGTGGCCTAACACTAGCACGCATGGTAGACTCAAACCCATAATTGGTTAATTACAAAAAGAGAACTAGGAATCATCAACAATGCCTTGAATATACATAGCACGAGATAATTTGAAAGTTTGCCAAATGCTCTACTTCAAAGACTCTAACATTTCCTTGAGAACGTGCAGTTCTACCAAATGAGCATCCGTGCACACCGAACAGAAAGCAATAACTTGAGATAACAGAAGTTCACTTTGGCTTTGTAAGAAAGCTTTTTGGAGATAAAACTCATTTTCCATAGTTGTATCACAACATAACTTAGCATCAACAACCTCTACGTCAATACGCGAAAGACGTTCCTGTTGAATACCTAACTGCTTTTCTCGGTGGTCGACTCTTGCTGGTGAAACTGTATTGTTTTAAAGAAATATTGGTGCTCCTTCTGAATAGCTTCAATCTCTTTCTTTAACTGAATATTGTGACGGGTTTCTTCATCATTATCCTTTTTGAAATAGTTGTTCTTGAACTTGTAGAAGTTATGTTTCACCTTGAAACACTTTGTCAAAGACTACCTGAAAGGCCTGTTCGATATCTGCCAATTTCGGGTCAATGTTGGCCAACTCACAACCGAGAGCATTCATAGCATCACTTTTGTCAACCAGTTCCTATTGTAGAAGAGCAATTTTCACGTCTTTAGCTTTAATGTCATCATCCTTAGCCTTAATTTGTTCCTGTAATAAGCATTCATTTGCTTTAACCACCAAAAGTTCTTCCTGCAACGGAGCGATGTCTATCTCTAATGCATCAACCTTCGATTGAAAGAGTGTTCTCCTCATCTTTCATAGTGACTATATATGTTTGTTATAAAATTTAAAGGATGAAAATAAATTTTAGCTTCATTTAATACACTAAATGCAAATGTTCCTTGATTGGCCTTCTTTGGGAGTAGGAAAGTACCTACTTTGATACACAAGTGCTTCCTAAGCATCTTCATGGATGCAATGTCATATGGTTCAACATTAATCTCCCAATAGGCTGAAAGTATAGGTTATCTATAAAATTTTAGTACAGTGCTTATAACAAGAAGGGTAGAGTATCATGGTTTTGTAAAGAGTTTTTGTCTTTGTGAAGAACTAACTTTGCAGAAACTCAAACTTGTTTCTTGTGTGTGTATATTCTTCTCCTTGAGCTTGTATGTGTGCTTGAGGCATGGAATCTGTGCCTAGAGATGTTGTCTACCCCTCTTTCTCACCACTCTATTTTTTTATCATAGCAGGATGGAAAGAGATCCGATCGTGTTAAAGTACTAGTGTATGCAACTTCTTGAGGGCTTTGAAAGGAACCCACTATTGAACATATTCTGGTATAAGATTTGTGAGAAATCACTCGATTAGTGTCTCCTGCTACACAAAGTATTGTGATACATGCTAGTGTCTGATATCATGTATAATTGATGCTCCGAATTTCATGTATCATGAGCAGGGCTTTTATCATGTATTGTGATATGCAACTATCACGCATCATCTAGCTTGATATCATCACTCCAAGTATTGTGTATTTGAGGACATTGATAGGTAAATACATTCATATGGAGTCAAAACAAAGAGGTAATGAGGCTAGCAAGTATCCAATGAAACCCTAAACACTCCATAATAAATTGAATGAAATCCGTGAACCCTTATGGTAGAGAGTCAGAGAGAAAAAGAGATTAAAAAATAGAAAATATAGGTTAAGACAAAACATTTCATTAGTCATTGAAGTATATCGCAAAGTATGCTTTGCAAAAGCCACAAGATATAGAGTTCATGGGTTATTTCCTCTAGTTCTTCTTGCCAACTGAATATCTTTTGGTTGTATGGTTACTCTCTTGTCATGGATAGCACATAGGTTAGAATCTTCAAGAATGGAGATGCGGTAGGCCTCTGCTACCTCTTGAAGTGCCTCAAGTGCTATCCCTTTATTCGTGAACCTTCACAATAGCTTTGTATTTCTTCCTTTACAACTCTTGCAAATGCTGTTCATTGTATGAGAAGCTCAATTGATTTCTGATAGTTTTATATCTCTTCAAATGATGTAATGTCTCTGTCGTCTCTATGGAGCTCTTGAATTGGGAGGTGTGTTAGGTTGTCATTGAGGTCTATGTCGTGGTTGATAATTCTTTTTTCTTCGATGTACATGATGTGAGGGTCTAGCTTCATCTCGCAAATTCTCGTCCTGATGTGCATGTTGAATTTGCTCCCTTTCCTCCTCTGTTGGTATTTTGCTTGTCCCTATGGACGTGTTTTGCCTCCATGTGTTACCCTCCGGCTCGTTGGAATGTGCATTTGATTCCATGGTAGTTGAGTGCACCTTTCTTCATTGGTCGATGTATCTCAATTAGAATCCCTCTTCGATATAACCTTTCTCCTCGCCACTTGTTTGGGTCTTGGCTTGATGGGTTTCGTCTCTAGTAGCTCATCATAAAAATCTGAATCTCACCGTCCTTGAGGCCAATCCTTTTGTTTGCTTGACACTTTGTATTCTCATGATGGATTGCTCGCAAATTGTGTGCCATCATGTGAGAGAGGCCCAGAAGCGGTGTGGGAACCACCACACGATCTGGGGGGGGGGGGAGGGTTTTGCAGCCATGATGGGCATTGAGTTTCTTGAACATGGCTAGGATAGAACATGTGGTCTTTCCTTGGATTTTGCTTTGTGCATGAAATTCTCTTTAGTTGCAAAAGTGTGAAATGGATTTAGTTCTCTCTATTTATAGAGTTTGATTTAAAACTATATGTTCACACTAGAATGGACAAAACCAGCTTAGAAACATATAGAATATAATAATACAAATAATAACAAATTGACACCAAGATTAAAACCAATATTCTATGATTTATCACATAATGGGATATAACAAATTCACTTTATTGCCAAGATGAGCCTTCTCGTTGTCATTTAGCACGCCACTAAGCATGATGGAGAGATCATAATGATGACTTCCATTTCTCACTAGCAATGTTGTGTTGCATCCATCTCGCAACTTCTGCCAAATGTGATTCATTAACTTGTTCCACAAAAACCTTTTTTGAAAATGTAGTGTAGTAAAACCAATTAAACATCACCTCGGTATAGTTTGATTGCATTGGACCCCCACCATGTCGTGTGTTTTTGAAGTACACACCTCTCGCTTTGTAGTGTGACTTCGCCATTCCTTGGGTATTGAAAATCTCCAACGACCCATATTGATGCATGAAAAATGTTCCATGTGCAAATAAAATATGCTAAAAATTGTTAAGTACATTGGAAAAAAGTAAGTGCAATGAACAATTTTAAATATTAAATAGACTTACAATGTAGTGTTTAATGTTGCTCTCTCCCCAAGATTGAATGAAACACTTCGTGAACTCCACTAATATCTCTTGAAACAATTGATGTTGAATATCACTAGAGCTAGTAAGACCCATTAAGACTATCAACTTATCTAAGCATCAACAAACCTTCTTTCTCTTATTACAGAGATCAACTTGAGAATCATTGTCTATTGTGGTCATGCATGTCTTTCCACAACTCATAATGTTCATTATTTTGAGTGCTAGTACCTCTTCTAAAAACATTTCTTGCCTTATTCCCTTCCATTGACACTTGTTGTAAACTGTGTTGAGATTCCCCAAATTTTTTAACAACTAGGGTTACCTTTCCACCATGACAACCAATTGAATTGAAAAGTTCCTCCATTTTTTTTATAGCTTGTAGAGATGTATCATCTAGCTTCATGACAAATGCATATTCTATATGGAGTTTCAATAGTCTATCAAAAATTCATGAAGGCATGCAATGTGAAAAAGTGAACATTAACCAAAGAAAATGGAATAATGGGATTCCAATCCTTTTCTGATATGTTACGATTAGGTATACCTAACATGGGAAACCTCATTAAAGGTATATCCCATTCGCTAAATGGAAATCTATCTGTGTCATCTGTTGAATATTCTATGTTGTTTTGTTTTCGCTTTGTTCGTTTATAACCTCATGTGAAATATGGACAACGATAGAGAGCATATGCACCTTGCTTGATGGTTTTTAAGTCTCCACCCAAGTTCCGTTCTACCTCAAAATCACCTAGGCCTTCAACATTGATTTTTGCACCATGAATTTGAGAAGTCATCACCTCTGTGATCCATGGAGTCCCTACTAAAATTCCATGAAGGAACATTATTGGATTCTTTAGGTACCTCAATACAGTTTTCACTTTCATCAATAATGGCATGGGCCATCGCTTCATTCATGAGTGTCACACTAGGTCTCTCCATATGTTGTCGCTTTATGATTTGACAATCATCTAGTTTCAATATAAATGTGAGTTTGTAACCAAAATCTACATCAAATAACAAACTTTATATTAATAAAAATACTATGAATGTCATTATCACAACAATAGATATAGCTTAAATTGTAGATTGTAAAATTTAACCATTTTCTTTTTAAACCTCTCCAAATTGACAAATATGTTGTTGTACTTTGTGTTCTCAAAGAATTTTTCAACTCTTTCTTTGATGTAGCAAAATGATAAATGGATGCAAGCATAACATCTTCTATATGCAAGTAATTGCCAAGAGTCTTAGCTACATCCTCATTGGTCATCTTCTTCTTTAGATATACCTTGTAAGGCATGGAAAAAGAATTTGCAAAATATCTTTGTTTTGTAGTCAAAAGATAATACAATGCAGTGTATGATCTAGTACTAACACCTGCTTCATCACATACCATATGTACCTCCCTAGAAGTAATAATATCTTCTAAGTTGCTTGCAAAATCTGTAATCACTTGTGTCATGATGTGATTTCCTATTGGTGACTCCAAAATCATAACCACATATTTGTTGCTTAAATAAAAATTCAAAAACTTTAATTGATCCTCTATTGTTGATGAACCATTGGCATCTTAAACAAATGACCTACACAATAAGAAACTGAATCTAAAAGCCTTTTAACAGAAATAAACAAGTGAAACATGAACCTAAGTGCATAAACACGTTGCATCTGTGCTCCACCACCAGTTGAAAGAGCTTGAAAGGATGATAATGGTCATTTCCTTTATCTCATACCAAGTGGGGTCCCTTTTAGTTGTGTTCCATTGGGTTTTAACTTTGTAATTGTGCTCTCCTTTTCTTCCACATCTTGTTGGAGTATATGATTGCACTCTTCCACAGATTTGAGAGCACTTTCTAAAGCGTGTATCTTCAAATGGTTGTGATAAAATTTTTGCATCCAACAGTTTGTAATAGATGTTGAATGGCTAGAGAATCGCTTGCAATAACTTTGGAGCCCAGCTTCACCACTAACAAAGAATTGTAGAAATGTGGAGATACTATGGAATATATGATGAAAATTAGAAATTGGATCTAAGGGATACAAAGAAGCATTGACCCAAAGATAAATATTCTTCTCTCCAGCTGCACGTCATTCATTTTGAGAATCTTTGTCATTGCGACCTCTAGTTGTTGGTGCAAATTCTATTGGAACATGAACATGTACAATCAGTGAATGAGGAGCACACGTTGGTGCTGGTGTCATGTTTGTAATACATGTGAGCACCATGACATTCGAAAACTGGAGTACTGAATAGAAAGATGTAGAGAGATGTCAGGAATGGCATGTATAGTAGTTGTATTGCAAGAAAAAAGTGTGTTTTGCTATTGGGATAGGTCAAAATGACTTTTTCCACTGTTTAAGAGTGAAAATAAAGTTTTTTATTTTTATTCATGTTTTGGGGAAACCAAAGTTATGAGTTTGATCATGCAGCACTTAACTTTTGGAGGGACTTTGAAACGTATGTTTTTTAAAGTGCTTTTTTCATAAAAATTAGACAAAAAAATTAACTTGTGACATATGCATAAAAGTATGGGCCATTTCGAATAAAGAATAATTGAAAAAGATACTTTTTCAAAAAAGTCATTTTTTTATTCATATAGATGGATGGATTTGATGAGGTGGAAAGTGGCTTTTCTCTCTCTCTTTGTGTAGAAGAGAGTGTTGATCCTCACTCAACCTAAAAACAAAGCTACTTCGAACTACTAAAAAGTGCTCTATTAGATGCACTTTATCCCCTTAACAAAGAACAAGATTAATCTTAATTCCTGAAAATTAGGAATCCTTACAAGACCCATGCAGTGTTCACTTTTTTCACTAACAAGTGGACTTCTCATGTCACTGAACAAGTGTCTCAATGGACTTGCCTTCCATACCATCACGATACTCCGAACAAAACAAAACTGGACTTCGCAAACATTGAGACATTTTCATTAGTCTCAATGGAACAATTCAAGAAAATAATTAATATGAGGTGGACAAAGTATTGATCTTCTCCTTCTATTTTATATGTACAATGTAATGTGATGTTTACATTAATATACAAATGATTTCTTAGTCTGAGTATAACCAATCAGTCATGACTCTGAGTAGTACCAATCAATCATGAGAGAAGACACTGTAATGCAGTGCGTGGTCATAAAATATCTTGTACGATATTCAAAGCAGAGAAGAAACGTCAACAGATCACCAAACTATCTTTTTTGTATCTTGGATTATCTTGTGCAACACGTATACAAAAACAGAGAAATAATCCGAATAACGCCATTTGAGACTCTTTATGTCCACAGAGAGAGAGAGAGAAATGGGGACCATTCCTTTGCTTCTCGATATGTCACGACCATTGACAAAATCAACCTCATGCCAGACATTTAGGCAGCCAGAAGCTTCGAGCATGTTCTTCTCCTCAGAAATCTGAGGGCCCACAGTTCGGAAGTGCAAGACATTCGATGGGTCCGCCATAGAGAACGAGCACACATGCTAGCACACATGTACGCAAGCAATATATTCCTTTATTTTGTTTTATGCGGATAGAGTGCTTCTAATATTTTATCTTAAGCCTTGATTAGAAATAATCTTTTGGAATGGACATTCTTAACGTACGAGTCTTGAGGTTGAACCTAGAGTTTGATCATCCACATTGGTAATAGTTTTTTCTTTTCTGCTTTCGGGATATTATCAAGAAAACCCATTTTTTTTCGGAGGAATTTTGATATTTGAAATCTACTCTTGCTTGATTTAATTCGAAAGTATCATTGACTGCAATGTATCATTGACTGCAATGTAGTCTATACGGATATGGCTAAGACGGAGCTGCACTCAAGGAGAAAGCAAATGTCTATCTGTACATATTTTTTATGCAAATTCTTTGTTAGCTATCTAGTTTTTAGTATTTCAGCAGGTCCATGATTACAAATCATAAGTCTAGTTTTGTACTAGAGGTAAGAAGAAAAAATAATAGAAAAATCAAAATGTTGTGGAGATACATTTCTATCTATAATTAGAGTACTCATTGTAGTGAGATAAGATATTTACGAAAGAAATATTTTCAAGTACCAAAAGGTTCTCCCAAAGGTATAAACTACTATACAAGTCATCTTACGATTTGATTAGATATAATCTTTTGGAGTTGACAATAATGGATATTCCTAAGGTTGAACCTAGAGTTTGATCATCCACGTCGATAATATTTTTTTTTGCTTTTGGGATATTATAAAGAAATTACCCATGGGACCCTTTGAGTCCCACAAAACAATGGTTGAACTATCCGTATCTATTAGGATACAAAGCTCGAAGGTTCATTAAAGTAGAAATTGGAAAGGGATAATCTTAAGACTAACAAGAAGACTAGTTTAAGTAAAATTTCTGGAAGGTCTAGCTTCAACTAGAATGCCCAAAGGCCCAATATTCCTTGGAAGGAGCTTGACTAAACATCTCAGTACACAAGGGAGGTGTGTCCCAATGGAGCTTGTAATTGTTGAACCCTAGTCCCCAAACTAAGAGGCAAGCACCTCGATCGGATGAACTAGCACTTAGGGACTAGGAACCCAGTTTTGAAACAACCTTGGGGCATATACTAGATTTGTATGAATAAAAACTCCCACTCATCGAAATTCTGAGATATATATATATATATATATATATATATATATATATATATATATATATATATATATATATATATATATATATATGTGTGTGTGTGTGTGTGTGTGTGTGTGTGTGTGGAAATTCGAGCTTACAATTTACTCTGTCACAGTTATGCATTAACTATTGAAAGAACGATACAACCAACCTAAGAACTCTTCCTGTTCCCCACTACTTTACTTGAACTTTGTCACACTCCAAAATTCAATTGTGGTAACCACTAATCCCCCAATCGTTGAGATTTTCCTTAAGTATTTATTTGATGGCCTAAGTTAAACAAGAAGTGGACTTCTCAGGTCACGAAAAACGTCTTTCAATGGAGTAGCCGCCTATACCATCACGATACTCCGGACAAGAAAAAATGCACTTTGGAAACATTGAGGCACTTTCATTAGTCTCAATAGAACAATTCAAAAATATAATAAATATAAGGTGGAGAAAGTACTGATCTTCTCTTTTTTTTTGAAGAAAGAAGAAGCTTAAAATTAAAGATGAAATGTATGGATATACAAAGGGAAGGTCCCCACCACAAAGCAGAGATCAAAAGGAACAAATCTTCAAGGGATCAGCAGAGGCTATGCAACTAGCAGATGCAAACGCACAATCAAGACAGCAGTTAAGTACAATACATGACCATGTGATATCTAGTGTCAGAGTAAAGTTGAAGGAGGGACTCCCTCCATTTACAAGGGGCAGTAGTAGCCAAGTGTGTTTGGGGGTATCCTTGATATCAGATATAGATTTATGTCCCAGGTCCTTGAAACCTCTTAGAAAAGTTTGCATCAATGATCCTTTGCTTTTGTTGATGACTTTAAGATTTTGAGATCTCCAAATATGCCAGATAATGTGACCATGCCATATGTTCCATAGAGCATAGTCGAATTTGTTGCAAGAGCCAAGGATGGTCTCTCTATAGCTGAGGGTGATATTCATTTTTTGGCACACAGGGGAGAGGACTCTCCAGAACTATTGGGCATAAACAAAGTTGAAAAATAAGTGGGGGATATCCTCCTCATTGCCACAAAACATACAAACTTCATCTTTGATTCCAAACTTACTGGCTTTGGCACCACACCAAATACCATTGTGAATAATCAACCACATCAAAAAGGAAAGTTTGATGTTATATGGTATGTGCCAAAGGCTCATGAATCTGTGAGTCCACTTAGTAGTTGACCATTGTATCTTCCATCTCTGGTTTAGCTTGGGAAGAATAGCAGTGATAGATCCTTTTAGCCTTTTGTATCTTTTTAGCATGTCACTAGTAACATCTTTAACATTAACAACACTTCTTTGGTTACAAACACCAAGTCTTCTTCTCAGCAGCACCTACACACAACCATAAGATTAAGTCAGAGTTGGAGATATTTGTTCTTGAGTTAGTACCTGGTTGTTTGAAGTGAGGTCCCTCCAAGAGGAAAATCCAAATTTGCAGCGCTTCTGTTGCTTTATTCCTAGAGAGCCATTCTCCCACAGAGATAACCAACCAGTCCATATGGTCTCCACCATAAAAAAACTCAGTTAACTAAAAGAATTTGGGGTTAGGGGAACAAGTTTTCTTGACACTCATCCAAGCATTCCAGAACCTACACAAAATAGGACTACCAAATAGTGAGTATATTTGGGGAGAAACCAAAATATCCCACATATTGTGCTTTTTCCAGGACTTGTACTAGAAAAGGGAAAAAATTTCAGTGTTTGTTTTTATAAGTAGAGCCCAGAAATCAGTTGAGTCAATTGCCCTATGTATCCACTTATCTGAGAGGTTGGTAGCCATCTTGATGGGGCAAAGAATACCAAGCCCACCTTCCTTTTTAGGGAGACAACACGTTTTCTAGGCTACCTTAGGGATTTTTTTGCAAAGTAGGTTACCTCCCCAAAGAAATCTTCTTGAAAGGGCAAAGATCTGGTTGAAATTCTTTTTGTTAGTTATCCAACATGATAGAAAGTACTCCAAGGAAGGCAGAATATAGTGATTCAACACAAAGACTTTGTGGCAGAGAGAGGCTTGACACGCATACGAATGAAACACCCTATTTCTAAACTTGTTCATAATCCAATCTCACCTCTAATTAAGGGTAACTTGGAACGCCATAGGGATTCCAAGCAGTCTAAAGATCTCTCCATTCCTGATAAAATGACAACTCAAAGCTAAAATGGAGGGTGGGCACTGTTGGTGTAAATCACAAGCCTACACATTTGGCTTGAAAGATATCTTGAAAATCTTACATATGTGAAGAAGCATAGGAACCATTGCTACTGGTTAATTACCACTTTATCTCATTGTAAAAGTCAAATTGACTTGGAATCTCTTGTAATCACCTACCAAAAGGTTCATTAAAGTAGAAATTGAGAAGTCATCACCTCTGTGATCCATGGGGTCCCTACTAAAATTCCATGAAGGAACATTATTGGATTCTTTAGGAAAGTACCTACTTTGATACACAAGTGCTTCCTAAGCATCTTCATGGATGCAATGTCATATGGTTCAACATTAATCTCCCAATAGGCTGAAAGTATAGGTTATCTATAAAATTTTAGTACAGTGCTTATAACAAGAAGGGTAGAGTATCATGGTTTTGTAAAGAGTTTTTGTCTTTGTGAAGAACTAACTTTGCAGAAACTCAAACTTGTTTCTTGTGTGTGTATATTCTTCTCCTTGAGCTTGTATGTGTGCTTGAGGCATGGAATGTGTGCCTAGAGATGTTGTCTACCCCTCTTTCTCACCACTCTATTTTTTTATCATAGCAGGATGGAAAGAGATCCGATCGAGTTAAAGTACTAGTGTATGCAACTTCTTGAGGGCTTTGAAAGGAACCCACTATTGAACATATTCTGGTATAAGATTTGTGAGAAATCACTTGATTAGTGTCTCCTGCTACACAAAGTATTGTGATACATGCTAGTGTCTGATATCATGTATAATTGATGCTCCGAATTTCATGTATCGTGAGTAGGGCTTTTATCATGTATTGTGATATGCAACTCTCACGCATCAAAGCAAGTTGAAGAAGAAGCCCCGACAACAAAAAGAATCCATGTACTCCCTAAAACAACCATTGAAGGGCAAAGAACAATCACAGAGGAAGAATCGTCTAAAGTGCTGGAAGAGACACATCAATATACAGAAGGACAAGTAAACTTACCTATACAAGGTCATCACTATCAGCAGACCCGACAAGGATCGGAAGCAAAGACAAAACTCACAAAAGTACATTGGTACAGGGAAATAGGATTGGATAATTCTAGTTCATCATCGGAGGCCCAAGAAGAACCAGACACTTCATTATTAAATGTCGATATTCAAAGCGAATCGAAGGATGATGGACAATGGGCGGAGTTAAATGAAGTTGACTACGGTGAAGAACCAGAAGGCCTCAAGCCGGATGACCACGCCACACATATTGATCAAAGTATCACAAGTGAGAATGCAGAACAGGAAGGTACGCATACTATAAAACTTAATGAAACTTCCAACATTCAAATCAAGGAGGCCACACCACCTCGTAAAAAGTCTATAAAGATACCAAAGAAGGAGACTCAGAAAGAAAAAATAGAAGATGAAGAACCTTTCACTCCTATCAGAGTCGTGGCAGAACCCTCCCCCATGGATGTCACATTTCAAGGGAGTGCCACAAAAGCTATTGAAGTGGATACAGAAGACAAAGAACCACAAGTACAGCTACAAATTAGACAACCACACAACGAAACAATCCAGGTGGAGCAGGGAAGAGATGTGCAAACAGGCGAAGCTCCAAGCATACCAAGAACTTGGTTGATGTAGACATTGCTAAACTCAAGCCTGTGGTACAAGACATGATTAGAACCACTCTAGATACGCAACAACTCATGCTTGAAGCTGATGAAGACTACGACCAAGCAATGAACGACAAACATGAGCTTTAGGAATCGAATAAGAATCTTTCGGCCAAATTGACCTTAGAAAGAGAGCACATCAAAAACACAGAAAAAGAGGTCGAAGAAGCGAAAAAGCAGTGCAGTGTGTTGATGACCGAGAACGCAAGTTTAAAAGTGCAACTGCAAGAAGTCCAAAGAAAATATGAAGCTAGTGAAACTGACAAGGCAAGAATGATTGCTCGAAGCAAAATCTTGGAATCTCAGCTTAAAGTCTATATGGAGGAAGCAGAAAACCTAAGGAACCGCAACAAGGAGCTCATGACAGCTCTTCTCAGTGATCAGCCAATAGTGGCTATGGACAACTCAGAAGGGAATGTCAAGGAATTGCAAGAAAAGATAAATAAAATGGAAGATCAGCTCAGATAGGAGCAAGAAGTCATTGCAGATTGGGAAAAAAGATACATGGAGGACACAGTTGCCCTAAGAACTAAATGGAAAAAACTGGAGAATCGTTATCTACTGCAATGTAAAGAAGACACCGATCAGATGGATATTGTGGCACAAGAACTCCTTAAACATAAAGACACAATTGCAAAGGCTACTGAAGAAATTAAGCAGAAAGAGGAATGCATTAAACAGCTTCAAGAGCAGTTAGAGCAAAAAGCAAAGCAGGGGACACCAGTAGTTCCACAAGTTGCGGAGGCTACTGTGGAGACTGAGGTACGTCCTCTCTCTCCTCCCTCATATCATTCACCGATAAGGGAGGCTCAGGAGGTCCACGTTGATCATGATAATCGGGACATTGCAGAATTGAGCCGACCAAAAAGGGCACTACTGGTGTCCCAGCTCACTACTGATTTTGAAGACCAAATAATACAGATCATGAAGGAAGCTCACATAGAAAACAAACAACTAGAGCAAATTTTGAAGCCCTTCAATGTACCATATGGTCTTCTAAAGGAACAAATGCGGCATTATATACGAACCGCCACTAATAAAGAACCTGATAACAACCTCTAGTTCCACAAAAATACTTTCAATTACACTCAAGAGGAGTTCGAGAAGGCGGATCCCATCTGGAGGCGGAAAATTTTGGAAAAGAGTCCTACAATGCGGGTACAGTGGGAAGCATCACCATATGTGCTTCAAGTCAATCCATCTTTTAGTCCTGTACCCCGCAGACGCTCCTGGACGCAATTTTGGGAAGGACAGCGCCAGGGCAACATAAATAATCAGTGGCTAAACTACCCATTGTTACCTAGCCCTCCACACAATTACCTACCGACAGAGGAGTATATGGTAAAAACAATGGAATTTTGGATTGCAAGATATTCTACAGTTCCTGATTTAGCAGTTAAAATGACTAATAAAATTTTCAGTATGCTACTAACAGTAATCAAAGTTTTCCAGCATGCCAAATATACATTTTTGAATTTCATTGGCATTACGCAAGGATCCGAGGCTCTAATTTTTTATCTATCTACTATACCCAGCCGCTTGACTCTAATGGCATATTATTCTTGACTCATGTTTTTGCCGTCAACATATATGCAAACTTTCGAAGAAGCATTTTTCACCGGCTTCTTTGAAATCGATTCAGAAATTTTTGTAAAAATGACTTCAAAACTGAATGCACGTCTGGTAGCTTACGAAACGAGTTTCTTTGCGGATCATCGGCAAGCGCCAGAGGACGGAGTCAAGTCCCAGCAATGGAAAGAATTCATGCTTTGTCACGCTAATCTGCTGAATAAACGAGAGCAAACGGCCATACAGACATACACACGTCGCCACAAAAAGCCGGGCCATAACTTGAAGCAGAGTTGTCAGAATCCAGTGAAACCACTTCCTGTAGATGCGTCTCCTCGAGAGCTTCAAAACGAGTATCCTATTGACTATATTCGGAGTTTGGAGCTAGGAGAAATTCTTGATTTTCTAAAAACTGCTATAAGAGGTATCGCAGCAGACACTTTCAGCATTTCAGTGAGTGTGAGAGGTGGATTAGTCTTTTCTCATGCATGCAAGCTTAACCACTTCATTTTCCATCATGTGTGCACATGTCCTCATACACTTGGTTAGGTCGTTCAATCGCATTGACATTTAAATGTGTGTTAATTTCCCACTATATGCACTTTGTGCTGCAATTGAGGTACAGTCTCATTGGCACGAGTCCTTAAGTCTTCTTGACTCAAGTACACAGATCCCCATGACATTATAGGCCAACTCAACAAAAAAAAATCCATACACATATATTGACAACTATGTAGTAGAGATAAAAGAAGAAATAGATAGGTTGATGGAAGTTGGATTTATCTATGAGATTAAGCACATAGAGTGGGTATCCCCCATTGTTGTTGTTCCTAAGAAGAATGAAAAATTGCACGTATGTATTAACTTAAAAAGAGCCTAGTGCTACCATGATATGTGATAGTTATCTGCTTCCTATCATAGAAAATCTGCTAGAGCGAGTATTAGGAAAGGAAGTTTATAACTTGATGGATTTCCATGTTACGACTAAGTAGCCATTGCCCTTGAAGATCAACATAAGACAATTTTTTCACAGAACGGGGAGTGCATTTCATGTGATGCCATTTGGGCTCACAAATGCGCTTGCTACATTCCAAAGGCTCATGTGCCATGTTTTCAAAGGTTTATTGCATATGAATTTAGAAGTTTATGTGGATAAATTGTGTGCTCATTCCCACATAAGACAAACTCATAACCCAAAACTTAGGAAACTATTTGATAAGTGTAGAGAACATCAAGTGTGTCTAATGTAAGAAAAAGATAGTAGAGCAGAATAGACCTGTAGACAAAGTTGAGAGAAGAAAAAGCGCAGACAAAGATAGACACACACTGAGAGATAGAGAACTCAAATTCTCAGATTGCAGAGCGTAACGCAGTTACAATGATGGTGTTGTCCACCCGTGCACTCCCACTATGGAGCTTAGATGGCGATCTAGACAGACTCTAGATGAGGGGCTTACTATTGCGCAATGTTGTGTAAATCTCAACCTGGGCCGTGCTTATATAGCTTTTACAAGGTGGTTCGGTATAGATAAACATAGTCGGGAGATACAAAATAGTCGGTAAAATATATGATCCGACAATATCTCCACGACCAGAAGTCCTACCGTCTCGGCCCTACGGGCCGTGGGGATAGTCCCCCCGGACCGCGTAGAAGGGGGCAAGCCCCCCTCTGCACTCCCCCCATTAAGGTTCTATGGGGAAACTGCATGATGCCACAAGGCCTTTATTTTCACCTTAAATGGCAACCCAATGGCCTAGAAGTTTATGCCCTACCTAACCTAATGGCTAGGCTCACAAAGATCATCGACAACCATCAACGGTCACACATAGACCTCATCTAACTTGGAAGTTAGGGTTCCACAAATGTCCGAGCTCTCATAATGGCTTCTCCTCATAATGGAGGCCTTACAACTTAGAGCACCATGGATCATTTGTGGTCACATGAGGGTGGAGTATTGAGCATATCTAACATCTAAACCTAGAGAAATGTGTATACCTGGTCAAATAAAGTAAAATCTTAGATCAAATTGTGCCATGGATGAAGACAAAGTGAGAGCCATAACAAACTACCAATACCAAGAACAATTAAGGAAGTATAAGCCTTTATGGGTCATTGCAAATACTACCCACATCTTATCCAAATATATGCAATTACTCCTAAGCCCTTCTATAAACTTTTGATTAATTTTGAATGGAATGAATAATGTGAGAATTCATTTATAGAGCTAAATCAACATTTGTGCTCAAACCCTATTTTGTCAATGCTGGATTGGAACAAGCCATTCGATGTGCATATGGATGCCTCCAGTTTCACTATTGTATGCATGTAGCACAACCTACAAGAGAGGAAACATAGACAATTAAATGCAACAAAAAGAAGTTACATGACGACTAAAAGAGAAGGGCTAGGCATGGTCTCTGCAATGAAAATCTTTTGACATTATTTTCTTGCAAATAAGTTCAAATTTCTTACAGACCTTCAAGCCTTACTATACTTGGTGAATAAACATTGCAATATTGGCAGGTTAGTAAAATGGTTTCTCTTACAAATGGAATATGATTTTGAAGTAGTTTTTATGAAAGGTAAGATTCACCTTAGGTCACATCAACTTTCATGACTAACTTTAGGAGAATCCCCACAAGGTGTGTCAGATGAACTTCATGATGCATATTTTTTTCAACCTCAAAGAAGTTTCAAGTTGGTAAAAACAATTTGTAAGTACGAAGGAAGAGGAAATAATCATGTCACAACAATACCACGTGCTCATAGGAATTATCTATAAACAAGATGATCAAGGTGTGCTAACTTGTTGTGCAAAAGAGAAAGAGCATGAAAAATGGCTACAATTAGATCATGTAGGTGCACTAGGACAACATTATTCGAAGCATAGAACCCTACATATATTGAAGGGATTTGGCATGTATTGACCAACCATGGAAGTAGATGTCTATATGTGTATTGACCAACATGATGGAAGGACATGCATCCTCCAAGTGGGGTATAGACTTTGTAGGTCCTATCATCCCCCCAGTTAGAAGCTTCCATGAAGAATACATAATTGTTGCTAAAAATTACCTTATGAAATGGCTAGAAGTCAAAACTACTAGGAAAAGGGATGCACAAACAAGAGAAAAGTTCTTGTTTAAAAATTTATTTACAAGGTATGAATTTCACGTACAATTGATAAGTGATAGAGGAACTCATTTTTTTGAATGAAGTGATTGAATATATCTTACATGATTGTGATTCACAAGAAATTAGCACCATATCACCCACAAGCAAATGGAAAAGTAAAAAATACAAACAAGATTCTATGTAATATATTGACAAAGCTTCTAGATAACAAATGCTAAGATTGGGAAAAACAGTTACATCATGTTGTTTGGGCATATTGAGTGGGCTATAAAATGATACTGAATGCAACACCCTTTCACACGGTATTTGGCGAGTGTGATGCCCCCATTAGATTTCCTCATACATATGCTAAGGTTAGCACAAGAGCATCAATGGATGGGCCACAAGCTCTCCTCAAGGATAATGGATTTAGAGCACATAGGAGAGACTAGATTAAGAACAACAATAGGTATATACATAGCAAAGAAAAGGCAAAAGGATTATTTCAATGTGTACGTGAAAGTCAAAGGCTTGAAAGTTAGCAACTTAGTATTGGTGTACACTCTGCAACAACATGCTCATAACTTAGAAAAACCTGGTTATGGACCTATGATTATTTCCACAAGCAGTGTGGCATAATTAGCCACCTTAGAAGGAGTTGTAATTCCATATTACATTAGTCAATTTAGAGTGAAGATTTATCAAGAGCCATTGACACAAGAGATGCTTAAACGACTCAATGTGGCTAAGAAGCATAAAGAGGAGGAGGAAGGAATTTAGGAAGAAGTTTGAGTTATAGATCTAGAACGCATGAAATATATAAAGTTAATACAACAAGGCTTATGATAGGATAGGAATGTTGAGGTCGAAGGGCTTCATGTTGTGAATGTCATCTTTGAGTCAGATGTCCCTAGGTATTCAATGGCAATGTGCCAAACAAAAAGGAGTACCTCTCCTATCATACTCCATAGGAGATCATTCATTTCTACTGAGCTATGAAAAGGCACTACAATCAAGACAATTAGGTCCCTGATTGATTCAAGAGCTTCCACTAGTACCATTTGGTATTCGTGTTGTCAAGACATGAACCTAAAAATGAATCAATATGAGGCTTACCTCAAAGGATTAAGAGTAGTGGAAACCCCTTGCATTGGTGAGCTATTAGTTTTTCATGATGAAGATCTTACAAAACTTTTGATATTGAGCCAAGATTGGATATCTCACCACAAAGTTGACTTGAACCTTCGAAGATGAATTCTTCACATTTGAGTAAATAAGCAACATATTACATTGATGGGATGAAATCCCTTAGCTTCCAGAATATTATGAAAATCCAAAATTGTTTTTCTTATGACTTATTTCTCTTTAAATGATTTTAATGTGATGCTTGATACTAATAATTTTGATGCATATATCAAAACCTTAAATGTGCTTATGTCTGTGCCCTAATGATTTATGTGTATGTGATTGCATGTATAAACTTATGTCTAAACGCTAATTGGTTCTACCCTATATATGTATAAGTGATTAACCATATGTGTGTACAAAAACCCTAAATATATGTATGTTTAACACTATGAATTTGTGTGTGCCTAATGTTTGGGTATGTGTTTGTGTGCGCACCCTTAAACTGTTTGTGTAAGTTTGTGAGTGTGTATGTGAAAATGTGTGTGTTTACTTAAATTTTTGGTTTAATGTAATACATGTGAACAAATGCATACCTAAAATTTAAGAATAAAAGAGAATATTAAACAAAAGATAAGCTTAAATAAAGAAATCAATTAAGCACACGCGCGCGCGCGCACACACACACATATATATATATATATATATATATATATATATATATATATATATATATATATATATATATATATATGAACTGCATTTGGTGTTTTAGTTAAGTGCGTGAATTAATTACGTGTGTGCGTGTGACTACCTCGTTAAGTAAACTACAAAAGTGAGCCGTGTACGTTTGCATGAAGCGTGCATGTGAGTGTGGGTGTGCATGCTTGAGTTTCTAGATGTGTGCGCTTGTGTGAGCGTAGTGAGCTTCGTGTGTGCGCATGTTTGATGATGTTGCGTGATTTTGGTGTCTGTATCTATTTAAATAAATGATTCTTTGTGTGGGTTTTTCTAATGTTCTTTTAAGGTACGATTTTGATCCATTCTGAGTTGAGAGAGAGACGTGAGAGAGAGATGAGAAAGGGGAAGAATTACGAGTTTTTTTGGTGATTCTGAGTTGAGAGAGAGACGTGAGAGAGAGATGACAAAGGGGAAGAAAGTATTACGAGTTTTTTTTTGTGATTCAATTATATAGAGATATTAAATATTTTTAATGTGATTTCTTTTTATTTTTATTATTTAATAATGAGAATTGTATATTAAAAAAGAAACGAATGTAAAATGCGCGCGCACACACACACATATATATATATATATATATATATATATATATATATATATATATATATATATATATATATATATATATATATATATATATATATATATATATATATAAGTAAGCCCTTTGAAAGTCAAGTGTTCAATCTTCTTGTTCATTGGAATGGCAAGAAAATTACGATTACTTGAAAATTTCCATGATGACTATAAGTTTAGGAAAATTTAGAGAATCTTAAGGACAAGCATAGATGTAGTTGTTAGCTTGGATTTGAGAAATCATGCATCCAAGTAGGTTGATAAAGTTTCCTTTGGAAGTTCTGTCTGATTCTATCCTAAGACATGATAAGAATCCAATAAAATCAAATGGAACTTAAATCAATTGAACTTTCAAGTTTAGAGAATAGTTGATATGTTCTAAATTTGTAAAAAATCATGGAACTTTTGAAGTTTTTTCTTTGATTTCATCATGAAGAATGATGAAAATCAAAGAAGTGAATAACCTTTAGCATTACTTGAACTTTAGTGTTCAATACTTGGATACTAGGTTCCATGACTGCATCTCTAGTCAAGATGCAAAGTTTTCAAAAAGTACGGAAACTTTACTAAGCACTTTTTCAAGGATGAGAAAATTATGCTTGGTTTTGTTTTAAACTAATCAGAGCTTAAAGAAGAAACCCAAGTCAAAGTAATCTTTGGGAATCAAGATATTTTCTAAAAGATACGTTAAAGTAATCTTTGGGAATTAAGATACCTCCTAAAGATAAGTCAATAAAGGAAATAGTTTGGTTAACTATTTCATTGGTTAAAAAGGAATATCTTTTGGACAAGCAATAAAGCTTTCAGTTTTGGTTCTTCAGAAACAAAAACGAATTGGCCCTCACGGGGTCCCCGAACTGGAAGAACCTTGACATCATGACTCTGCTATTCTCCCCGATTCCTGTCTTCCCGAAAGGCTCCAATCTCGTTTGCTCTCTTTGGAAGGGCTGGAACAAAGTCAAAAGCCTCACAAGAGTTAGTGAGGACTGGAAGTGGGCGGCCGGAATCAGACAAAACGACTCTATCTGGTTCCCGATACATGGCATCCGGAGTGTGGAATCGTGGAACATTCAAAATGCCAAGAAGTTATGGAACAAAGGATTCAAAAAATGGAAACACCTCTGGAAACATGACACCAACAGTTGGATCAACTACGAGGATATCGACCCTCGCATAAACGTCTCCTACGAAGAATGGAACACTTTGCAAAGCAGATGCCTCGCTTGGGATCGCCACAAAACTCGCCTTCTCATGGGACACGATGCTCCGAACGCGCGTGGCCTCAAATGGCACAATGGAAATAGCCTACTCAAAATCCCGAACGTCAAAGAAACGATTGACCTCCAGATCAGCCTCAACAAGAAGTGGTGCCTGTCTTGGACGCGGCTTCGGTGGGACATGAAATTCATGGGTATCTGGCACCCACTCATAGAGATTAAGAAGTCTGTTCTCTTATGGCAAATTCTTCATCGAGGAATTTGGACTAACCATAAGGCAAGCAAAATTTGTGGGATCCCTCCGTGGTGCAAACGCTGCCACCGTGCAATCGAAGATGTCCCACACATCTTCCTTACTTGCCCCAACTCCTACAAAATCTGGCAGACGGTTGGACTGAAAATCAGAATTCAGAAACAGCTTAGTTGGAAACAGGTCCTTTTGGGAGAAGCGATTGGATGCTCTGCGGCTCTCTGGAACGCAATCAGAGGGGAAGTCCTGTGGAAAATTTGGCGGGAGCGGTGTGCTCTCAACTTCGGCGACTCCCCCAGGGAGTGGTCGATTGAAAAATCTCTATTCCTCCTTGGCAAAAGGATTGCCAACAGCAAGAAATCCCCCCCCTTCAGGCACCATCAAGTCCTCCTTTTGATCAACAACAAGCTCAAACCCAAGTGGGCCCCGCATGAGGGCGACGAGAGGGTGATCAACCTTCTTTGTAATGCAACCTAGGAATCAGCCAAGCTTCCCCTGCTTTGTGGGATTTGGGGGGTCCCGTGGGCACTAGTCCCCTTCCTTTGTACCTTTGTTTCTTAATTTAATTCAAGTCCGGGAGAGTAGGCTATTGCCGAACTTCCTTTATATAAAAAAAAAAAGTCAAGAATTTCTTTTGAAGATCATTCTAGTAAAGCAAGAGATTCCAAGATGAATCATTGGCTTAGTATTACTTGATTCCTTGGTAGGAATCTAAAGTTCTTGAAAGAAAAATATCTCCCTAGATGTGAGACTAGAATCTTTCAAGTAAGTTTAATAGCAAGTAGTTCCCAATAATTCCCAAACCACGAGTATTGGTACTTAACTACAAATATTGATATAACCTAACGGTGTATCAAAGGTTCTTAGCTTTGGAATCTAAGAGGCATTCTTGGACTTAAGTTGAGGGAAAGATCTCTAAAATCCCGCGGGTACGCAAAGAAGCTTTTGAAAGATCAGGAGATCTTAATGATAAAGACTAAGTCTTTATTCTAGTTGCAAGATCAACTAAACTTGATCAGGCTTGGCCATGATTGTCCAAAAACTTGTGATTGGAACTACTCTGAAGTTTACCCAAGTATTGGCAATAAAATTCCTTTTAGGAATTATTCACTCAGGTTCCATTTATCCAATGCAAAAATGTGAAAAGAGTAAGTTGTTCCCAGTCTGAACATAGTGAAGAAATTCCAAGAATGTAGTCCGCAACCGTGAAGATGGTACTTAAGTCTGTGGAAGGTAAAACATAATTTTTGCCTATCCTTAAAGGGATTTTAGTACAAATACAGAAAGCATGAGCTGATGCTTAGACTTAAGCACTAGAGAGATTCCTGTAAAGTCTTGGCCAGGATAGGTACTTAAAGCATTAGTAAGAAAGGGGTCTAAAGACAAGACATCAAAAGCTCTTGTCACTACAAATTGGTCAAGAATAAACCAATTGAACTTGAATCTGTGAAAATTCAAGTACTTGGAATTTTGATTGGTTTTCATTTGAAAACCCTAGCAAAGGAATAGATATTCTACTAAGAGGTTTTCAAGTTTCCAAGGCAAAGCAGGTGATTGTATGACAATCATGTGAAGGAATCAACACCTAAAGTTAGAGGTAATGCTTGGAACTTCAAAATTCTTTAAAAGAATTGATGAGAGAAGGCACTCTAACAAGAGATGTTTTGACTTTACGATAAGTATCACCCACACATTAATAGGAATAAAATAGTATGGGACACCATATTTTATACTCAGATTGATGTAGGAAAGATGGTATGGGACATTGGACCATGGGATGATAATTGTCTTTTAGTCCTAGATTGGATCTTGAAGTTAGGTTTGATCCTCAAGGGAATTAAAAATTCAAAGAAGGAGTTTAAACAAGGAGGATAAAAGTAGTATCTCAAGATATTTCAAGATAACTTCAAGATCAAGGAAATAGAAGATATGAAGTAACTTCCAAGATCTTCTTGAAACACTTCAAGCTTAAGTGTTGTCGGTCAAAAATATTTGATAAATCTATGAAAGAGTGAGACTTTGACTTTGAACTAATCCTTTCAACTAATGAATAAACTGACTAAGTCGAGCAAAAATCAATGTAACTTGGTAAATTCAATCCTTTGACTTGAAAAAATGCACTAGAATTGCATTCCTAATAAGGAGTCATAAAGATTGAATAAAGGCATGAACTCAGTCTTAAGTGAAGCATTTATTTAAGTAAGAAACCCATAAATAGAACCTAAGTGGGTCAACACACTACTGGTAGATACCACACGCATATCTTATGGTTGGATAAAGAATACTTATACTCCAAAAAATCTTTTTGAGAATCTAGTTTATTTCTCTTAAAGATATGAAAAATGATTAATTACCTTATTAAAATAGATCTTTTAGAAGTTGAAGTCCTGAGTCCTCTAGACTTTGACTCATAGAAAACTCATATATCTTTGAAGTTTTAATTGGTTGTATAGAGTTTTAGTTCCTTCTTTCCGCTTTCCTAATCTTTTGGATCTGACTCAGATATGGTAGAGTTAGTTGGTTAGAATCAAGTAACTAAATTAAACATCCTAGATAGATGTTCTGTACAAGAACCTTTTGAATCTTCAAAAGATAATAAGTCTAAATGGACTTATTTATTTCAGTTTGCTTCAAGTTATAGCATAAATGATTTCCTAGAGTCTAGTACAATCTAGAATTGTGAAGTTAGGAATTGCTCATAAGATTGACAATTCCCAAGAATGTTTAGCCAAAGATCTTTGAGAAAAGTGTCCTAAGTAGGAGGATTTTCATTTTGAATTTGACTTGGTCAAGATATAGTAAGTTTGAACAAAAGTAAATGGAAAATTTTCTCCTACAGTTTACATAGGATTTTCAAGCCCATTAGGACAGAATAGTCCTCCAGTCGGGTGAAAAAATCAAGTAATTGTTTGATAGGAGTAAACCATTGTAGAAACATCCAAATTAGATGTTTGGGACAACCAAAATTCAAGTTCTAAAAATCAAATTCAAGTGAATCAAGAGTTTGCAAAGTCTTGCGAGGGATACAAATTTCGCCTTACTTACTAAGTCCATGCACCAGTTATGCCCAGAAATGGACTAGTAATTTGAATCCACCCAGTTCACATGTTTGTGCCCAGATTGCACTACTAAGAATTATGAATTGGCTAGGGATGTTTTTAGATCCACCCTTATTATTCATTCACTACTTTTTTACTTTGACTAGTTTATCAAAGTGCAAAGCCAGATCATGTTTTCAATCATTTAGGTAGGGATGCCACCACATAGATGAGACATGTTCTTCTAGTTTTAGAACATGACCATGTTCTTCCAGTTTTAGAACACGAGGCTCGAGGGTTGCCTACAGTATCTATATAGCTCTATTTTCAAGGACGAAAATATTTTCCAAGGGGGAAAGAATGTTATAAAGTAATTCTATGATTCAGGGGTCTAATCGGTTTATACAGATATGAAATCAGACATCATTTGTTCACCTGTGTTTATGACCAAAGATCTCTAGTCCAGACTTACTAGAAGGTCATTTACTCTTGTAACCAAGTGATCCACTTAGCCTAGTGGTTAAGACTCAAGGATGTGAAGGAGGAGGTCTTGGGTTCAACCCCCATGGGATACATGGGGAGAGTTTTTTGCACAAAGAACTCAAAACCTTCTAGAAACATCCACTTAAGTCAACTTTGGGTAACTAGGACACGACGCACATGTAGTTACATGGGTGACGCTTGGATGATTACAATCCACCTGCCCAAGAAGCCAGTCCCCTAGAGAGAGCTATATATAGAGGCATTTGGTTGGAAGGAGAGTCATATCTCTAGCACGTGGTGGTCATAATCTTGCAAATCCTATGCCATATGGTTCTTGTATTTTCTCTATGGTACATTACTATGAGCTCGTAGTAGCTATGGCATTCTAGTTTTGCATTGGGAAAGCATTAGCCATGTGGTCACCACAACATGTGTAGCAATGTTTATTGGTAGTGACCTTCTAATGTTTCCTAATCTGGAAGTTTCCTCTTAGCTCTTGTGATACTAACACAATTAGTGTCTCAATAGGAGTTGAAGGTTTGAATGTGATACTAGCCAAGCAATATGACCCTTTGTAGAGCTTGGAAAAATTTAAATCCTTTCGTAAGATGACTTCTATGTCTATGCACATTCGCACACACTTGGCTAGAGTATTTGGTTCTCTAATTTATATAGAAGAACTCAATTTTTCACTCAAGAGACCATCTAAGAACAATGATACTTGCTTGGCTTGTGTAGGTAGCTCTGGGTGAGGGCATCTCTCTATGTATTTTTTGAATCTTCATCCCCCTAATCTTAGTGTATCTTGGGGTGTCTGTTTGAAACTATGGATCAAGGATGAGGTGTTATGTTTGATTCCACTCTTAGAGAACTCAACAATAATTGTGTCCAATAGTCTTGTGATATCTATATAGCATCCTCATTGCACGGATTTAAACCATGCTAGTGATACACCTTTCAAGGTTAGTCCAAAAGTCTCTTATTGACTAAACATATCCTCAACTTGTTCCACTCTCAACATGTGCTTGAATTTTGTTACGTGATCATAGGGATCTCTCATTCCATCAAAATCTTCATGGTTTTAACCACGTGACGGTCTCAATGTCCTCGATTGTTCTACCTCTCTAGGTAGAGGAAAATCATCCTCATCTCCATGTGCCCTATGTCTTCTTGTCCTCTCACTTTCTGCTCTACTTGTGCCTTGCTCTGATCTAGCTCTTCGTAGATTTTGCACAAAGATTACTTATAGATCTTCCTTTGTTTTTTTTCTATTGATTCTTGAAGATTTAACTTGTCCTACACCATTCGATGGCTTGTGTAGGGGAAAAACTTTTTGGCCTTGGGAAAAATGAGACTGCTTGCTATAGTCAGAGACTACAGACATTCATTCCAAATTAGGACTCATGTAAGTCGGTTTCCCTTGCACATCTCGATCCTTAAACTTATTCTTGCTTCATATGATGTTTGTCATATTTGAACTTCCAAGAGGCTTCTTCAATAACCATGGTAAAATATAGCTCTATGGCAGTGGTGTTGGTGTAAATCACAAGCCTACACATTTGGCTTAAAGGATGCATTGAAGTCTATACATAGATGAAGAAGCATAGGAACATATGCTAGTGGCTAATTACCACTTTATCTCATTGTAAAAGTCAAATTGACTTGGAATCTCTTGTAATCACCTACCAAAAGGATTTGTGGAAAAATTAGTTGTTTGATTGAAAGAATATCTCCAAGCATTTAGGAGCTTGATCATAGGGAGCCAAAAGTTTGAATTTGAATTCAAATTTTTACTCATTCCTTATAAAAATGGACATGAAAAGTCGCGGGTAAGAGAGAGCACTTCCGAGCCTAGCATTACTGATTTTTGAGTGTGTGTGAGGTCTACACTCTAGCCCACACCTCTCTACACTATTTGGCAATGATATTCATGCCAATGGAGTTGTATACAAGTGTTTATTAATACATACATTCACTTTGTCCATCTTTGAGTTCTCTGTTAGTATACACAAAAGTCTGTCAACTTGTGAAGGGAATATCTCGGTTAAATCTTCACCAAATTCAGTGCTTCAAAGCTTATTGGATTCAGATTGAAGTCATCTACATGCTGTCAAAGTTTGAAGACATTCTATTCAGCCATTTTGGAGAGATCTGCATCGAGGTGATCTCTGGTAATTTTCTGCTACAGTCCTAAAAAGTCGGGGGTATAGCTTAACTTGCTAAATTGATTTCTCTTAGCATAGTTTATCATTTTACATCATTCCACTTGGAATAGGTAGCGTACTAAGCTAATTAGATACCCGTAAAAGGAAGTTTTCCAATTCCTACTGTGCTGGTCATACTGAGCAAAATATCGAGGAGGTGTCAAGCCATAAATAGAAGGTTTTTCTTGAGTTTGTGACTTCCAAAGTTATCTGTTTTGATTCAATCATTGCACACATCATTTCCAAAGTACATAGGATATTTTATGATGTCATTGGAAAGCTAAGGAGGTCTAGTTATCAACTCTGAAGCAAAAGAGGGCTGGTACAAAGCAGGTTTAGCAGTACCTACTCAGTCTCTTGGAGCATCCATCCAGCTTTCCCAACAGTGGTATCAGAGCAAGTCAAGGTAAAATGGGAGATGGTTTTCCTTCATTTATTGATAAATTGGACAAGAACAACTATCAAGCATGGTCACTAAGGATGAAGACCTACTTACAAGGAAGGAGTCTCTATGGATACATCTCAGGAGATGAGGAATTGCCCTCATTCAAAACAAGAGGATTACCATCCAAGGAAGAACATGAAAAGCTCAACACATGGTGTGCTAAGGATGCATTGGCAAGGTCTTATTTACTCCACTCTATATCTGATTTTCTTTTGCCACATATAAGAAATTGTAAGACATCCGAAGAGACTTGGGAAACCTTGTCATCATATTTTTCCTCCAACACAAGGGCTAGGAAAAATCAGTTGTGGATTGAATTCACAACATTAAGGAAGCAACCTAAGCAAGCTGTTTCAGAATTTGTGACCAAGATTAAATATGTAGCAGATCAGTTAGCAAGCATAGGAGAAGAGATTGAAGAAGAACAGATTGTAAGGCAAGTGATCAATGGGATCAAGGCTGATGACAAATGGGAAAGCTTCACCACTGCCATGGATCTTTACATGGACATGCACACTCCAGATCTTACAACTCTCATGGGACAATTGTTTACTCATGAAGCAAAGCTCAACAAGAATGGAGATACATCCAAAGGTAATAACTCTTCTGCCCTATACACTGATAAGAAGTCTAAAGATAAAGGCAAAAGCAAGAAGGTGGAAGATGAAGGCTCTACCTCTCAAGCCAACTATGCAGGGAGAGGTAGATCATCAAGAGGAAGGGGCAGAGGAGGTAAGCAAGGTAGGGGGAGATCTTATAACTCCTCACCATGCAACATTTGTGGTTTATCAAATCATACTACAGATGAGTGTTTCAGGAATTACAAGAATCAGAGAGGAAGAGGATATCAAAGAGGTGGCCACTCATAGTCAAGAGGTAGATTCAACCATCACCAAGGCTACAACAACAACTACAACAGTAATTACAATGGCAACTACCAAGGAGGATTCAAATCCAGGAAGGATTACAACAACTACACAGAGGAGCAGGATGACTCTCTTCTAATCATGAACATGACTTCAAAATCAGGTACAAATGATGACCACCTATTCTACATTGACTCAGGATGTTCAAATCATGTGGCTGGCAATGTAGCACTACTCTCCGATCTTGAGGAACCAAAAGGTAAGCATCAAGTTCAAACAGGTGATGACACAAAGCATTCAGTAGTTAAATTTGGAAATGTTAAGACTTGTGATGAAAATCAGAATTTGTTGAGCAGGGTACTCTATGTACCAACCATTACCAAAAATTTGATGAGTGTTGGTCAGATTGTGGAGAAAGGTTTGCAGGTTAGATTCAACCAATATGGAGCATTTGTGGAGGATCCAAGGCATGGGTTCAAGAGGATTGCTAAAGGAGAAAAATCAGGTAGACTTTTCACTTTTGAGTTGGAAGATACAAAGAATATTGCACTATACAGTTATAAAGATCAAACACTTTCAGAGCTTGAGATTTGGCACAAAAGGTTAGGGCACATAGGAGAAAGAACCTTGAAATAAATGTGCAGGGACCAATGTGTGCTTGGGATACCCAATGTATCCAAGCAACATATGATTTATAAGTGTGGTGCTTGTCAATTTGGGAAGTCTCACAGGTTACCCTTCTCAAGGAAAGGATACATGCAGGAAGACTACCTAGAACTTGTCCACACAAATGTATGGGGACCAAGCAAGGATCCCTCAGTCTCAGGTTCTAGGTACTATGTATCTTTCATTGATGATTATAGCAGATGGACTGTATTGTATTTCATGAAGCACAAGGATGAGGTATTTAATTGCTTTAAAAAATATCTTGCATTAGTTGAAAACCAGACAGGAAGGAATTCGAAGAGGCTAAGGTCAGATGGAGGAGGTGAGTACTTCTCCAATGAATTTGAAAACTTCTTGCAGGACAGAGGCATCAAAAGAGAGATAACCACAAGGTATTCTCCTGAACAGAATGGGGTAGCTGAGAGAAGAAATAGATTAATTGTTGAGACAGCTAGGTCTATGTTGAATGAGAAAAAGTTACCTAACTATCTATGGGCAAAAAGTGTTTCTACTGCCACTTACCTCATAAACAGGTTACCATCTAAGTCTCTTGATGGCATGACACCGTATGAAGCATGGCATGGTAAGAGACCCTCACTTGACAATTGCAAAATATTTGGATGTGTAGCATATATATGTACACATTCCTTCTCAGATAAGAGGTAAGCTAGACCCAAAGGCTGAAAAATGCATCTTTATTGGGTATGATTTAAATAAAAAAGGTTACAGGTTTTATAATCCTATCAATAAGGGATTCATGGTAAGCAGAGATGTTGTCTTTGATGAAAATGATTCTTGGTATGAGAATGAATGCAGGAAGGTTAAGTTACCCTATGATTTGGAAGAGGAATTTCCAAGTCTTACAAAGGAGGAACCTACTCAGAATGAAGCCTCAAGTTTAGAGGATGAAGATACTATCAATCTTGAAGAATTCAAAGCATTGAAGTCCAAAGGCAAAATGAAGATGAAGAAGCTTGAGGACATACCTGAATCTTCAACTCAACCATTTAGAAGATCACAAAGAGAAAGCAAGAAACCTATCAGATATGGGTATGGTACATCTCTTGTTACTAATTTATCTTGCCAAAGATTTGTCAAATGAAGAACCAGGATCATATGAAGAAGCAATAACCAAATCAGAATGGAAAGAAGCTATGGATGAGGAGATTGAAGCACTCAAAGAGAGTGACACATGGGAGTTAGTACCTAAGAAGGACTCAATGAAGGTAATAGGATCCAGATGGATCTACAAACTTAAAAGAAATTCTGATGGCACAATTAATAGGTACAAAGCCAGATTGGTAGCCAAGGGTTTTGCACAAACCCAAGGTATTGACTATGAGGAGACATTCTCACCTGTGGCCAAGATGCCAACAATCAGATTGTTGGTGAGTGTGGCTGCATCAAAAAATTGGTATATGTACCAATTGGATGTCAAGAATGCTTCCTTGAATGGATGGATTTCAAAGGAGGTATATATGTCACAACCTCCTGGCTATGAGGACCCTAAGAAGGTAACATATGTTTGCAAATTAAAAAAGGCTTTATATGGATTGAAGGAGGCACCTACGGCATGGAATTACAGGTTAACTACATATCTCCAAGACCAAGGATTTGTCATGAGCAAGGCAGATACTGTTGGTGCAGAGCAATCAACAATTGAAGTTTTGGAAGTCAAAGAATGAAGACAAGATCAACTTTGGAAGCATAGAAGGAGTTTACATTCAGGATTTGAAAGATATGTACACATATGTACATTAGTTCAGATATAGGTCACTTATGTTTTTGAAGAATCATAAGTTTGTAAATATTTGCCTATAAATACTATGGAAAATGTTGGGACAAGTATGAGAGAGCATGAGAATAGAGTAATCAGAAGTTGTATGAGTTTTTTTAGCCATCCTAGAAGTGAGTTAAGACTCTCTCATCACTTAGATGTAAAATTCTCAGAAATAAGGAAAATGTTGCGCCCGATGTTTCTGAGTTTTCTCCTTCTGTGTTAAAACTTTTGTGAAATGCTTTTGTACAAGTCTAAGTCTATAGGGAATCAACCTGTGTACAAATTTTTAGCTTCCAATTGTGATGAGGCTGAGAGAATTATGTGTAGGAACATTTATATGTGAAGAAGTGTTCACTGGTTCCTGAAATAGGCGCAAAATTGGAAGTCAATGATTTGATCAGTTCTCCTTCCACAATTTAAAGTTTTAAGCAAGCAAGTACATAATCTTTAAGTTGGAAGGTAAGCTACTTGTGGCTAAAAGCATTTGCTTAAACGGGTTCTAGTCTTGGAGAACCATGTCTTAGAAGTTGCAGGTGTCAAAATGGAGTCTACAGGGATACAGTTTTTAGACATAGGTAACTTGTTGAGTTCATTTCTCAAGTTATACTAAATCTTTTGGAGTGATTCAACTTGGAGAAGGTGTGCAATCTATAGGCAACACCTTGTGCAAAGTCTCATAAAAAACGTTACATAATTGATAGGTCAATGAGAGAGAAATGTGCAGCAGACTTTCTTGAGAGTTATCATCTTCACAGATTTTCAAAATTCCTTATAATTGAGTATTGATCCTCTAAATTGATGGAAGTTTTGACTTACTCTTGATATAGAGGTGGTCTAATTTCAAGAGTAGGTTGTTCTTTTGGAGATTAACACTCTCCATCAGTGGTATCAGAGCAGGAAGTATCAAAATTGAGGAAAGGAAGACTCCGACTACTGCAGACATACAAAATTCAACATCTGAAAGTTCAAAAGGTGAAATCTTGAGAGCAAAGCTTGAGAAGTAGGTCATACGACACCAAGGAAGACAAAAGGAGCGTCATTCGAAGTAAAGGTAACCTTATACTTTATAAAGATTGAAGAATTCAATATACAGGTGAAGAAAAGATGGGAAATTCTCTTCAGATAGAGAAATTGGATAGAGAGAACTATCCTGCATGGTCTATGAGGATGGAAGCTCATCGTATGAGCAAAGACTTGATAGCCTACATAACAGGTGAAGAAGAAAAGCCTCAATTCAGAGATCCTAGTGTTCCAACTAGGGAGGAATTATCAGATTTGAAGAATTGGATGAAGAGAGATGCTCAAGCTAGGAGCATTATCTATATGGCAGTCAATGACTACTTGCTACCTCACATTAGAGGTCTTGAAAGTGAAAGTGATATATGGAATGCTTTGGAGGAGCAGCTCCAAAACACCACAAAGTCAAGGAAAGCATCTTTGTGGGCAGAATTTACTACATTCAAGAAGAAAGCCTCTCAATCCATTTCAGATTATGTAACAAGGATGAAGGACATTGCAGATGCATTAGGAGCTGTTGATGAAGACATTGAGGAGGATAAATTGGTAAGGCAGATCCTCACAGGTTTGAGAGGTGATGACAAATGGAAGCCATTCATTCTATCTACTGAATTATCACTTGATCATTTTACTCCTGACTTAAATTAGTTGCTAGGACATATGTTAACCTTTGAGCAGGATGTCAAAGGTGAAGGTGACAAGAGTACAGGTTATGCAATGTACTCAAAGGACAAGAAGAAAAATAGCAAAGGGAAGCAACAAGCAAATGAAGATGAAAGCACAACTAGTCAAGCCAACTTCCTAAGAGGAAGAGGAGGTAGCAAAGGTAGAGGAAGAGGCAGGAATAATAAAGATGGAGTCAAAGCTTGGTGGAATTGTGGTAAGACAAATCATTTAGCTAATGATTGTTGGCATAATAATCAGAGTAATGGTGGATATAATCAGAATTTTAATTCAATAGGAAGAGGTGGCAGAAATCAAAGAGGTAACTTCAGAGGAAGAGGTAGTAGGGGTTACTTTGGAAGAAATGCAGGTAGAGGATTCCAAAGTCCACAATATAATAATACCTACTACAATTATGCTTCAGATAAGAAGGAGGATTCAACATTGATAATGAATGCAACTTGTGAAAGACAAAGTGAAGACCAAAGAGTCTTCTACATTGACTCAGGGTGTAGTAATCACCTGAGTGGTAACATAGCATTGATGACTCATTTGGAAAATAAGGTATCTAATCATGTTGTTCAAACAGGTGACAATACAAAGCACAATGTGAAGTCAATTGGATCAGTAAAGGCTAAGGATGGTAGCACTCTCCTGAGTAAGGTCTTGTATGTTCCTACAATTCCTAAGAATCTGATAAGTGTAGGACAAATTGTTGAAAAAGGTTATGAAGTTAGATTCACTAATGAAGGAGTGTTTGTGGAAGACCCTAGCAATGGGTATAAACAGATTGTTTCAGGGAAGAAAGAAGGAAGGTTGTTCACATTGAAGATTCAAGGTAATGTTGGTCATGCCTTGTTCACTTATGGAGGACATAAGATCTCTGAGTTAGATTCAATGAAAGAGGTATCAAAGATATGATTAACAATGGTTCAGTGCTTGGATTGCCTAATGTTGCAGGACAACATATGACATACAGATGTGAGGCATGTCAATTAGGTAAGGCTCATAAGCACTCTTACTCCAAGCATGGTTTCATGTATTCAGAGAAGCTTGAGTTGGTACATACACATGTGTGGGGACCATATAAGGATTTCAATATAAATGTTCAAGGTACTATGTGATTTATGTTGATGATGCTACCAGATGGATCACTATCTATGTGATCAAAGATAAGTCAGAAGTTTTTAATACATTTAAACACTATCATGCATATGTAGAAAGAATTACAGGTCATAAATTGAAGAGACTAAGGTCAGATGGAGGGGGAGAGTATTTCTCTAATGAGTTCAGTGATTACTTGTGGAATGCAGGTATAAAAAGGGAAATTACTTGCAGGTACTCTCCTCAACAAAATGGTGTAGCAGAGAGAAGAAATAGAACTCTTGTTGAGTTTGCAAGATCAATGATGAAGGAGAAAAATTGCCCAAATTATTTGTGGGTTGAGGCTATAAATACAGCTACTTATTTGGTTAATAGGCTACCATGTAAAGCCTTGCAGGGTATGACACCATATGAGGCATGGTGGGGTAAGAGACCTACCTTAGATCATTGCAAAGTATTTGGATGTTTGGCATATGCATATATGCCACCACAATTAAGACACAAATTGGAACCTAAAGCTGAAAAATATGTATTCATTGGTTATGATGACAAGCAGATGGGTTATAGATTGTGGAGTCCATCCACAAAGCAATTTATTGTGTCTAAGGATGTTACATTTGATGAGCAAGGTACTTGGTATGCAGGTACAATCAATATTAATACAGGTGATGAAGAAGTTGTGAGTCAAAAGAAGGGTAAATCAAAGGTTCAGATATTTGATGAAGAAGAGAAAAATGAAGTGCAGGTTGAAGTTGAAGAAATGCCAAGATTTGATCCTGAGTGTGAAGAACCAGAAACCTCAAGGAGTGGAGAACTTAGAAGGTCGTCAAGACACAAGTGGCAACCTACAAGGTATAGCTATGATACTTCTTTTTTGGCTACCAAAGATTATGCTTACATGATAAAGGCAGATGAAGACCCTTCCACATATGAAGAGGCAAAAGGTAAGGAAAATTGGGAGAAAGCTATGCAGGAAGAATATGATGCATTAATGGAGAATCAGACATGGGATTTGGTTCCTAAACCAAATAGTCAGAAGATCATTGGATGCAAATGGGTCTACAAGACAAAGAGATATGCAGATGGAAGTGTGTCTAGGTATGAAGCTAGACTTGTTGTGAAAGGATTTGCTCAAACATATGGTATTGATTATGATGAGACTTATAGTCCTCTAGAAAAAATGACAACCATCAGGACACTCATAGCTATTGCTGCATGTAAAGGTTGGAAATTATGTCAATTAGATGTGAACAATGCTTTTTTTGAATGGAAATTATGTCAATTAGATATTTGATGAAGAAGAGAAAAATGAAGTGCAGGTTGAAGTTGAAGAAATGCCAAGATTTGATCCTGAGTGTGAAGAACCAGAAACCTCAAGGAGTGGAGACCTTAGAAGGTCATCAAGGCACAAGTGGCAACCTACAAGGTATAGCTATGATACTTCTTTTTTGGCTACCAAAGATTATGCTTACATGATAAAGGCAGATGAAGACCCTTCCACATATGAAGAGGCAAAAGGTAAGGAAAATTGGGAGAAAGCTATGCAGGAAGAATATGATGCATTAATGGAGAATCAGACATGGGATTTGGTTCCTAAACCAAATAGTCAGAAGATCATTGGATGCAAATGGGTCTACAAGACAAAGAGATATGCAGATGGAAGTGTGTCTAGGTATGAAGCTAGACTTGTTGTGAAAGGATTTGCTCAAACATATGGTATTGATTATGATGAGACTTATAGTCCTCTGGAAAAAATGACAACCATCAGGACACTCATAGCTATTGCTGCATGTAAAGGTTGGAAATTATGTCAATTAGATGTGAAGAATGCTTTTTTGAATGGTTATATTTCAGATGATGTTTTCATGGAGCAACCTCAAGGATTTAGAGATAGAAGGTATCCAGATCATGTATGTAAGCTCAAGAGAGCTTTGTATGGGTTGAACCAGGCCCCAAGGGCATGGAATTATAGACTTGTGAAGTTCTTTAAGGAACTTGGATTTCAAGTATCTAAGGCAGATAGTAGCTTGCTTGTTAAAGCAAGTGACGATGGGTTCATTTACATGTGCATATATGTCGATGATATAATTCTTACAGGTACAGATGAGAAAGGTATTCAAAGCCTAAAGAAGCAAATGGAGAAAGAGTTCAAAATCAGTGACTAGGGAGACTTGTCATATTTCTTGGGCATGGAGATTTCATACACTCAACATGGAGTGTATGTGACTCAAGAAAGGTATTTGAGAAACTTGTTAATCAAGTTTAAAATGAATGATTGCAGGGTAGCACCTACTCCAATGGAGGTAAATCACAAATTGAGCAGATATGGTGGAGAAAAATTCGAGGATATGAAGCTATATCAGAGTTTGGTTGGTAGTCTTATCTATGCTACATTAACTAGGCCTGATTTATCATATGCAGTTGGAGTTTTGTCCCAATTCATGCATTGTCCTAGGAAAGAACATTGGATTGCAGGTCAAAGAGTGTTGAGATACATTAAGGGTACACTCAAAGAGGGTTTGTATTATGGTTTTACATCAGATACAAACATCAAAATATATAGTGATGCAGATTGGGCAGGTAATCCTGATGATAGGAGATCAACATATGGATACTTGTGTTATGTGGGAGATAAATTAATATCTTGGTGTTCAAAGAAGCAACACACAGTTGCTTTATCATCTACAGAAGCTGAGTACAAAGGCATGGTTGAAGCTGCAAAGGAAGTGATATGGCTTAAGACTCTGATGAAGAGTTTTGATATTATTCAGAGTACTCCTACTATTCATGGAGATAACATGAGTTCATTGTATCTAGCTCCTAACCCTGTTTTTCATGCCAGGACCAAACACATTGAGATTCAGTATCACTTTCTGAGAGAGAAGGTGATGGATAAAGATATTGAAGTGATACATACTTCAACTAAAGATCAGATAGCTGATATGCTTACCAAAAGCTTGGATGGACCAAAGCTACAGAGATTCAAAGATATGGCAGGCATAAAGAAGATAGAGAAAACCTCAATTGATGATTGAGGGGGAGTTGTTGGTGCAGAGCAATCAATAATTGAAGTTTTGGAAGTCAAAGAATGAAGACAAGATCAAGTTTGGAAGCATAGAAGGAGTTTACATTCAGGATTCGAAAGATATGTACACATATGTACATTAGTTCAGATATAGGTCACTTATGTTTTTGAATAATCATAAGTTTGTAAATATTTGCCTATAAATACTATGAAAAATGTCGGGACAAGTATGAGAGAGCATGAGAATAGAGTAATCAAAAGTTGTATGAGTTTTTTAGCCATCCTAGAAGTGAGTTAAGACTCTCTCATCACTTAGATGTAAAATTCTCAGAAATAAAGAAAATGTTGCGCCCGATGTTTCTGAGTTTTCTCCTTGTGTGTTAAATCTTTTGTGAAATGCTTTTGTACAAGTCTAAGTCTATAGGTAATCGACCTCTATACAAATTTTTAGCTTCCAATTGTGATCAGGCTGGGAGAATTATGTGTAGGAACATTTATATGTGAAGAAGTGTTCACTGGTTCAGGAAACAGGGGCAAAATTTGAAGTCAATGATTTGATCAGTTCTCCTTCCACAGTTTAAAGTTTTAAGCAAGCAAGTACTTAATCTTTAAGTTGGAAGGTAAGCTACTTGTGGCTAAAAGCATTTGCTTAAACGGGTTCTAGTCTTGGAGAACCATGTCTTAGAAGTTGCAGGTGTCAAAATCGAGTCTACAAGGAGACACTTTTTAGACATAGGTAACTTGTTGAGTTCATTTCTCAAGTTATACTAAATCTTTTGGAGTGTTTCAACTTGGAGAAGGTGCGCAATCTATAGGCGACACCTTGTGCAAAGTTTCATAAAAAACTTTACATAATTGATAGGTCAATGAGAGAGAAATGTGCAGCAGACTTTCTCGAGAGTTATCATCTTCACAGATTTTCAAAATTCCTTATAATTGAGTATTGATCCTCTAAATTGATAGAAGTTTTGACTTACTCTTGATATAGAGGTGGTCTAATTTCAAGAGTAGGTTGTTCTTTTGGAGATTAACACTCTCCATCAGATACTTCTCTGTTCATCAAGAGAAATTCAGAGGTAATATACCTTTGTGTTTATGTTGATGACATCATCATTATAGGTAATGATGTCAATGGAATCAGATATATCAAAAGTCAAATGATGAAGGAGTTCAAGATCAATGATCTTGGTTTATTGAAGTATTTTTTGGGACTTGAATTAGTCTACACTAATTCAGGGATATATATTACTCAGAAAAAGTATATACAGGACATGTTGAAAAAGTTTCACTTGCAGGATGCCAAAGTAGCAAGCACTCCAATGGAGGTAAACCTAAAACTAAGTTCCCATGAAGGTGATGAAGTCAATGACATTACAGGTTATCAAAGTATGGTGGGTAGTTTGAACTATGCTACCTTAACAAGGATAGATATTGCATATGGAGTTAGTGTGCTAAGTCAATATATGCACAAGCCAAGGATACCTCACTTAGAGGCTGCCAAGGGAATCTTGAAGTATCTCAAGGGTACACAGAACCATGGTTTGTATTTCCCTTACACTTCAGATATAGGTATCAAAATTTATTCAGATGCAGATTGGGCAGGATGCAAGGATGATAGGAGGAGCACTTCTGGATATATTTCTTTTGCAGGTGACAAACCAATTTCATGGTCTTCAAAGAAGCAACCTACTGTTGCTTTGTCTTCCACAGAGGCAGAGTACAGAGGACTGGCTAATGCCACACAAGAAGCAATCTGGATTAAGATTTTGTATACAAAATTGGGTTTATTCACTAGGTCTCCAATAATCTTTGGGGATAATACAAGTTCTCTTCACCTTGCAGCTAATCCTATTTATCATGCTAGGACCAACCACATAGAGGTCCATTACCATTATGTGAGAGAGAAGTTGATAAGCAAAGACATTCAACTAAACTATGTATCAACCAACATGCAATGTGCAGATTTGTTGACTAAAGCTTTGGATGGAACCAAACTTTGCAGGTTCAAATCCATGATTGGATTGCAGGATATACTTGAAGATTGAAGATGAAGACTTAAGCCAAAATGTTTGGCTTGAGGGAGAGCTGTTGGTGTAAATCACAAGCCTACACATTTGGCTTAAAGGATGCATTGAAGTCTATACATAGATGAAGAAGCATAGGAACATATGCTAGTGGCTAATTACCACTTTATCTCATTGTAAAAGTCAAATTGACTTGGAATCTCTTGTAATCACCTACCAAAAGGATTCGTGGAAAATTTAGTTGTTTGATTGAAAGAACATCTCCAAGCATTTAGGAGCTTGATCATAGGGAGCCAAAAGTTTGAATTTGAATTCAAATTTTTACTCATTCCTTATAAAAATGGACATGAAAGTCGCAGGTAAGAGAGAGCAGTTCCGAGCCTAGCATTACTGATTTTTGAGTGTGTGTGAGGTCTACACTCTAGCCCACACCTCTATACACCATTTGGCAATGATATTCATGCCAATGGAGTTGTATACAAGTGTTTATCAATACATACATTCACTTTGTCCATCTCTGAGTTCTTTGTTAGTATACACAAAAGTCTGTCAACTTGTGAAGGGCATATCTCGGTCAAATCTTCACCAAATTCAATGATTCAAAACTTGTTGGATTCAGATTGACGTCATCTACATGCTGTCAAAGTTTGAAGACATTCTATTCAGCCATTTTGGACAAATCGGCATCGAGGTGATCTCTGGTCATTTTCTACTACAGTCCTAAAAAGTCGGGGGTATAGCTTAACTTGCTAAATTGATTTCTCTTAGCATAGTGTATCATTTTACATCATTCCACTTGGAATAGGTAGCTTACTAAACTAATTAGATACCCCTAAAAGGAAGTTTTCCAATTTCTATTGTGCTAGTCATACTGAGCAAAATATCTAGCAGGTGTCAAGCCATAAATAGAAGGTTTTTCTTGAGTTTGTGACTTTCAAAGTTATCTGTTTTGATTCAATCATTGCACACATCATTTCCAAAGTACATAGGACATTTTATGGTGTCATTGGAAAGCTAAGGAGGTCTAGTTATCAACTCTGAAGCAAAAGAGGGATGGTACAAAGCAAGTTTAGCAGTACCTACTCAGTCTCTTGGAGCATCCATCCATCTTTCCCAACAAGTGGTGTCTTGGGGTATCTTTGTGGTAGAAATAATTGTAGTAAGTACCAACTTCTTCCTAGGAGTGGATGGAATCTCCTCTAGGTCATCTGCTTTTGAATCTAAAACTTCACACTCTGGCAGAATGTTCCTAAACGTGTTTATCCTATCACGGTGATTAGTAACCACATACATAGTTGCATGCTTTTCTATATAACATTCATTTTCAAACTTGACTACTATGTGGTCTAAGCCATAGGGATGCTTTGGGTTTCTGAATAGTACTTTTGATCTTCTCAAACCATCCTCATAGATGCAAGTACCTAATCGGTTGGTTTTGATGTACTCCAATTGTGTCTTGTAAGGTGCCTCTAACATCTCTAAATATGTAATCCTATTGCTATGAGTTGATCTCTCCATGTTATAAGAGCTATCTAAATCACTAGTCTCTTATCTATCACTCAATTGGGAATTACCTAATTGTTTAGACCAAAACCTAGCCGTGTGGTTGACACTAGTTGTAGAAAATCTTAGGCTTTGTCAATCCACCTTGCCAAGGTGCTTTCCTAATCTAACATTCATGAATTTTCCCAAATTCCCTTTCTTTTACCTATTCAAATTCAATCTTCAATGTTTTTACACTTATTAATTCACTTTTTGAAATATTATCCCTTGTTAGCTCGTCTTGATGCACCATTGTTAGGAAACAATTTTTGTTCTTCAACTTTATTGTGCATCACCACCTTATGTTCTTTTACACTTCATTATTACTATGATTACAAGAATTTTGATAGTCTGGCGCTTGATTGCTTTTAATTTTCTTGGACTTGAGGATTCCTAATGTCACCCTATGTACTATTGCTAGCACTAACACGTTTGCCTAAGCTAGAATTAACAAAGAGGGTTCATAAATTTTCAACCTCAATTCACTTGCATTATGCGCTCTCAAAAACCCAAAACATTCTCCCAAGCCTTCTAGTTTTCTTTGACTCCTCCTTTGTCCCTTGACTGCTTGTACTTGGGATTCATAATACTTGAAATCCATATCAGGATATATGGGAGTCTGTCATGATCGATGGTCTCTACCGTGTTTCTTAGTCTATCACAATAGAGGGTTTCTATTGCAATGGATGAGTATGTCATGACTAATGGTCAGTCTCCCTCGATGGACTAGGTCCATCGAGGTCAGTCTAGAGATAGATGGAGTGGTCTTTTTCCATAGATAAATCTATCATGATAGATAGGATCTATCACAATAGGTTGAGCATGTTGCTTGCTTTGGGTTTTGGGTCTATCAGGAGTGACACAAAAACTCAACACTTTTGCAAAGTTTCTAGTGCATTGAGATGATGTTGGAGAGGCGTATGTTGTCCTACAGATGCAATAGGAAAATTCCAACCTTTTTTGTCTATCCCGACAGGCTGAAGATGTGGCACCAAATCTAAAAAATGATAGAATTATGTGTGCGTAGAGATTTACTCGAATATCATGCAAAAACTTGCAAAAAATGTTAGAACATGCAAAATACAGCATAGACTCATGTGCTCTCTCTCTCTCTCTCTCTCTCTCTTTCTATCTTTCTCACTCAAGCAAATGAGGAAATGAAAGGGAGGAGGAGTAGATATGGAAAATAGATAAATTTTGGGATGAGGAAGATGAAGTATCATTATGGTGATGGAAGGTAGTCAAGATGATGATGAAGCAAAAATGTATGGAAAATAGTGCAAAAACTAGCAAGATACCAAACTTACCTTCCAACATCAATCTTCAGACATTCTTTCCATCACATGTTCGTCCTTGAGCACACTCCTTGACAATGCCACCAAATTTTGTGTCACTTTAGAAAAGGATGATTACCACGTCAAGGAGCTCCACCTCCTTAATTGTAAATCCGTGGAAATGTAAGGATGATATGATGATAGTGAATGAGTGATGTGCACAAAGGTGAAGGTGATAAGAACACTAGATGCACACACACATACACACACAAGGTAGAGACAAAGTAGATACAAGGAAGAGACAATGTAAGGAAGAATAATTCTATTCATGAGCTCACAACACCAAAGAACTACTTAGAATGATCACTCTTCAAAAGATCCTACCCAAAGAAATGAGCTTTCTAGCTCATTTTATAGTGTTCTAGGAGTTTTGAGAAGTTTCAAACATGGTAATTAGGTTCCTGACTAACTTTGGGATATCTAACGAGCTCTAAAAATCATGAAATTTGGTAAGTAAGTTCTTCCTAAGCTCCTCAATCGCAAGGACTCCTAAACTTGCAAAAATGGAGTGCTAGTTTATAAGATTGGGGATTTATGTTACAAATTTAGTGATGAAAACCATTGTTGAATGTTTAATGATATTTATAGTCTTCAAAAGTTTAGCACCTTTGAAAGAATGAAGGATTGACCTCCCATACCTTTGTGCACACATCTTTACATGCTTCCACATCATTTATGTCTGCTTTCACCTCCTCTAGCACTTGCTTTACATGCTTCCATATCACCAATGTCTACCTCCACTTGCTCTAGCACTTGCAACAACGTTTTAGAAATCTATTGAGGTCATTTGATATGTATTCACCTCCTCCACCATATCTTAATGTCTTAATATACTATCATGTCTATTTGTCCACCATAGACTTGAAATTTTGGAAGTGATTAGACACCTTAATCTTCTCCGTCATGAAGTATACCCATAAAGTTTGTGTATGGTCATGAATGAAATGACATAAAACTAGAAACCTCCCATATATGTGGTCTTTGCATGACCCCAAACATTTGTATGTACTATTTTTAGCACATTTCCCACAAAAATGCTTGTCATGAAAAAACGATACCATTGAACATTTACCAAATTCACATGCCTCACACACCTTCTCCATCTCTACAACCTTGAAATTTGGTAGTGCATTTAAAAGCTCATTTTACTACATCAACTTCACTCTCTACAACTTTTCATCTCCAATTCGCTTGTGCCAAATCTCTATGTTAGCAATAACACTTGCATGGTTCTCAAACAGGGTTGCATTAATTCAAATAATTTTCAAGGTGAACAACTTACCCACTTTGTTATCTTTTGACGATCAATCTTCCATTCTCTTTGTTCTTTTCTACATAAAAAATGTAAGTATTGAACCTGACTTGTAATCCTTGGTCAACCATTTGTCACACAAAAACTAGGTTCTTTTTCATATTGGGAATGTGTAGTACATAAACAAGAGTTTATACCTTCCTCTCCTCCAAGGATAGTTCTATGCTTCATGCATGCTCCATAGAATGTGATGTATCATCACTTGTTACAAGATATCCAAGAACTCACAATTTTGAAAAAATACTACACCATTCGGCACGGTTGGTCATGTGATATGACACACCTAAATTAACATATTCGACATTACCATTTGATTTTGAAGCATCAATAGACATTTTATTTGTGATATAATGTCGGACCATGAACAACTTCTCTAAACATTGCACTTGTGGATGCATAGTTGTTTTATTGCTTTTTGCTATTTTGATTCTTCAACTACAATGATGTTCAAAGTGAGAAGGTTTACCATGATTCCAACATCCCTTATTGTCTTTACTTCAATCATTTCTTTGGAACTTTTTGTGGCATTTTTTGGCTCCCCCTACCTCAAAATTACCCTCTACCTTCTACATTAGTTTGTTGTGTACTTGAGCTTGGTTATTGTTTCCTCTTCCACTTATGAACCCTCTCCTTTTGCCAAAGTAGAATGCCTACTTAGAACTAGCTTTTCGTTGGTATTTTTTCTTCACCAAAGTTCTTTTCTTAATTTATCAACATGGACACAAGACAACAAAATTCGGAATATTCTCCCTAGTCTGAGTAGAAGTTCTGAATTGCTTATGTGTGGCTCATAAACAACAAAGGACAATTCAACCTTATCATTATCAGCTACATTGATGCCAATAGATGCAAATGAATCACATGTTCTTTTATTTTTAAGGTGTAGTCACTTACTATCAACTCATTCTTGCCTTGCAATTTGTTTGCCTTTGTAATGATCTCATACAATGTGATCAAACTATTCCAAGCCTCTTTTGGAGTTTTGGCCTCCGATATGTGTCCAATCATGGTATCTTGTATGCTTGCAGACAATGAAGACATTACCTTCTGTGATCCTCAATTTCACTCTTCCTATGTTCCTAACTGATCGACAGTCCAATTCCTCTCTAGTAATTGTCAAGGGTTCTCATTGTCTCCTTTGATGTGCTTCTAGTAGCCTTTTCTCATGAGAAAATTTATCATTTAGAATCCCCAATCATGAAAATCTTTCTTGTCCAACTTATCACTCATACACTCCAATCATTGGCCATTTCTGCAACAATTTATAATACTACAAGAACACTAGAAGAAAAACCTCTACTTGAACACTTTCACACTTTGACTTGACAGTTCGATCTAACAAAAAACTAGTTTTTGTGTATCAATATTACAAGAAATTGCTTGAATTTATGGATCTTAAATTATTAGAAGATGTTGAAAAGAATGTAAGTTAGAATTTTCCAAATTGACCTAAATTATTGGTGGGCCCGAACTTGCAAGCCCAAAATGAAGGTTGAGGATGGCCCTAAAATTGAAAAAGTGATACGTGTTATCCTTACCCATCACATGTTGAGCTTGATATATTAACAAAGACTTAATTAATGAATGGAAGTATTTATGCCTTAACCTAGAGGGTTTGAAGATATGAAGAGGCCAAATTTTGTATTCAAGTCCAGAAAAACCATTTATGGACTACAAAATTTCCAATTTCAGGGATGCAGAGATTAGTTGGATATGTTTGTAGGTTTGAAAGCAAATCAACTTATGTGAATCCATCTCTTCACATAAGGAGGCATTAAGAAAATCTTGTAGGCATACTTATGTATGTGGAGGTCCAGCTCTTAATTGATAGCATTGATGTAGAGATTAAGAAGATAAATAGAACGCAAGAAATGGAATGTAAACTTTAAATTGTGGAATCTCGGGATCCTTAGAGTTATGGATGCTTGGAAGCTCGAGGTCTCTAATTTGTTTTATTTTCCCTTTCTATATAAGTTCCTACATAAGAACTACCTTTTACCCACTTTGTGAGAAAAACCAATCCTTCCACTTCTTTTTTGAAAAGGATTCACTTTTAGATTTTAGCTTCTTTTTAAATATTTTAGCTCCTTTTAAATACGTGCAGGGAGCTCTCTCTCTCTCTTCAAGATTTCTTTTTTGGATTTTCCTAACTATCCACTACCATAGCATATCACTTTGTTCATTTCAAGAATATGTGGTCTTTTGACCACATGCTCTTAACAGATTCCTCCTCTTGTCCTATATGAGGAGGAGTTCTTTTTGTAATCTTGGTCCTTGGATACCATGATCTTGTGGGCACCATCTTAATGGATGAAGGTTCAGTTGGTATCCATTTTCTGCTTGTGTGCATGGAATTGATCCAAGTGTGTAAGTTTGGCATTTAAGGATGGCTTCTGTGTGAGCTCACCCACCTTTGCTCCATGTGATGTTGGTCTTCATGACATTTTCCATGGGCGTGTGTGTTTTTCCTTGCACTTCGTGCGACTCCACTTGGAGGAGTCACTCACTTCCATGAGGTACTTTGGGTTGATTACTCCCCTATCATCAACAAAATTTGGTGCTGCTGTTGAGGATGCTCGACTTTTAACCATTGTGGTTTTAAAGCGTTTCCATGCCTACATTTTGTGGATGCATCTGACACTTGGATTGAGTTCTCGATCTGTGTGGTCTTCTTTTGGCCTTGGATACCAGTTCATTTTTTATTGATTAGATTATCCGTTGTTCATTCTTTGTTTTTTAATGAGAACACCCCTTAACCTCCTTCTCTCTCACACATATACCTCCACACACATCCACATGGGAATCACTCTCCACCACTATCATGTCTTGTTTTGAGTAACTCCCTTAAAAAGGGATGGGTAGTACCCGTGTATTCTCTTCATTTTCGAAGAAAATAACAAAAAAATGGAGTTTTTTTAGTTGATTGAGTAAAGTTTTTCACAAAATTCACTCTTTCTCATTCGTTTGAATCCCCACGCGCATATGCATAGTATTGTGTACCCCTATAAGTTACACAGTGGGGGCTTAAGAGAGCATATAAATGCTTCGAATTATTGGCGTGGGGGGTTGCCATCTTTCTCTCTCCATTCCTATCCATTAAGTCTTTAAGATTGATAAATATGGGGGATCCTCCATGTTCTCCATTATACTTTTGGCAAAGAGGAATGTTTTTTTTTTAAATGGAGGTTCGGCTGAGGCCTACTCCTCTAGGCTTTAACTTTGAAATTGCAACTATACAAGGAAGGGCATAGTACCCATGGGACCCCCCTTATCCCATAAGAATAGGGGTTTACATAGCTAGGTTAAACTGCGGTCACAACTACCGTGAGGAAGGACAATGTTGGAAATTAGGTAGGCCCATAACAAATTCCACAGGTCCCATAACTCAAAGATCTACAACATAGATTCTAGTATCTTCCAAAATTGATAATCATGAACATACCACACTTAATCATACAATGATGAGACAAAGATAGAGAGAGATTATACAACATGTTCAAAGTGTTATGTAAGCCACTACTTACTCACACCATCATATATACAAATGTCAATTTACAATGTGGAAGTCAAAATCTCAACCACTCTATGTGAACAGAAATAGATGGAAGAGTGTATGTACAAAATTTACAAGAATATTCAGATGTAGGGACATAAATCTCAATATGTATGAGATGTATGACCTCATAGGTTGTAGACGAGTGTATATGAGTGACAGAAAGAGGAAAGATCAGTTTGAAACTGATAGTCAACAAACCCTAATATGAATTTAGGTTATGGAACACCCTAAATCAGATGTGTGTGTGATAGATCACATACTTACGAAGTTAGCATAGAATGCTAACATATGGCTAGCAGAAATCCTCACACTCATATGCTGACACCTTCTCTAACATCTCATATGATGCATGTAGCATGCATGTAGTGATTCTCCTTTATGGATGCCACTACCTCCATGTATGCGGAATAGGACTCCTCCAGATATGGATGCCACCACCTCCATAAGATCCAGGTAGTACCTGTGTGCATAAAGAGAATATGTACCTGAATAGTTAACATAAGATGCAATCTTATGTTAAGCTCCATCCAATGTCTTTGAAGTATACCAAAATCTTCATGTAGAAGACAATCTTCAAATACATCATGTAGATGGCTGCTCCAAACCACCAAGCTACTGATAGGTAAGTCTTCTCCATAAGCAAGAGTGTGAGCACACTCTTCTCCAAGAAGAACTCCATGGCTGCTCCTAATATGCTTCACAAGCTGCTCCATAGCCGCCCATATGTGCACCATAGCTGCCCCATGTGTGCTACAACACACCACCTCCAAAAGACCAGCAAGTGTGGCATTGAATGTCTACAAAGTGACCATAAGCCTCTATTATATAGGCTAGAACTTCCCATGCAAAAAAATCAACCAATAAAGCTGAATCGCTGAAAAGCTGGATCGCTATTTTATTAAAGTTGGATCGCTAATTTTATTGAGCTTTTGCTTTATTTTAAAATCATCACTGAACTTTGCTTTTGACTAGCGTTTTAGACCTTTTGACCACCTGATGAATGAACTGATGATATTTTTATGACCTATAAGCTGAGAGCTATCAAATGAGGTAAAAACCCTAAATTAGTAGAAAATTAGGATTCTGGTTTTCTCCCAAATGTGATCTCTGATGATTGCATGTTATATACCATTAGAAAGCTCTCATCAAGCTCTTCAAGATAGGCTCATAAAAATTTTACCCAAATTTTGTGCCAAAAATTGACTAAGTACCAAAATTAGGGTTTTTGCCCTAATAGGATTTTGGACTGATGTGACATTCATTTCCAACAATCCCCCCCTGCAATGTCATATTGGTACAAAATAAACTGGATATGTAAGTTCATTCATCTACAAACTGACATAAGCTTCAAACTTGTCCTCAAGATTTGACCTTCAAACTTTATCTTCAAGCTTGATCTTCAATACTAAATTTGAACTTCTTGAAACTTCAAAAATCTGAATTTGCTGAATACGAACCATAATACTTGAGAAAATATGCAAACTAGATATCCAATAGTGTTAGCATACATCAAGCAATCACTGCTTGACAACATATGTAGCATGACTTGACTCTGAATCTGCTATTTCCTGTCTTCTCAAACCTGTAAGCATACACTAGCATCCACATATTTGCATTTATTTCTTACAAAAGTTTTCTCAACGTACTTCTCCTGTGTCATATAAATACACTAAACAGAATCAAGAAATGAATCCTAGGACTTGTGACTGACAACTCACAACTTAGTGTATTATGAACACTAGTTGGTTCATCTCTGACTGTACTCAAATCTTATGAGTCTCACCAAAGTTTCATATCTATGATGTCATCTTGTCTTCATCCTTGTTCTATCTGTAAGTCCTTCATACCTTTTTCCTTCAAAGTCTGGTATAATCATATATGTGTGCACCTCATAAGTAACATACCTCTCTAAAATATCAAGTTTCTCTGTAATAGAACTCTGGAACTTTCTCCCGAACAGGAACACCTAACACGAAATTTCTCCAGACATTCTCCTTCCTTCTTCTTCAAAAGCTGGAACATAAAGAGAAAGTGACAAAGGAAATATAGGAATACCTTTAGGTATGACTCTGCATTCTTTCACATATGGCTGAAAATAAGTCTTTATGTTTCATCACCCCCTGGATGATTTAACACCAGTATCCGAAATTCTTCAAAGTATATCAGACTTTATGAAATCTGGAACATCTTCCTTCTTTCAATAAATCTGATCTTCAATGATTTAGTATTGCTTTCATAAAATTAATACCTATCTGAAACAAATAATCTGAAAGCAGTGCACATGCCAATAGCTTTCATTGCAATTCCTCAACTTCCCATAATGTAGAATAAGGTTAGCTGATCTATTACATCATAACAAAAACCTTTGCTGAAAGCACTTTAGGATTCATAATCTTCTACAACATAACAAGTATCTTCTTCTATTTCTCTGCAACACTAATCTGATAGATTCTGAATCTTTGACTTACTTCTTCCATTGCTAAGAATTTTACAAACAAAGGATAAACATTTGACTAAAAAATACTCAAGATATTCAAGATCATTCAAGATCATTCAAGATCTATGATCTCTTAACAAAAATACATGTGTAGAATCTCCTCTCATCAAACCTTTATGAGTGAATGTTTGATTTGCTACCTGAATGTCTCTAAGTGTCCATGCTTCTTACATAAAGTTGTAAAACTTTTCTTCAACTAAATCCTTCCCAAGGATTTGAAACTTCTACTGAAACACAAGTGGACAAATTCTCACCTTGAGAAATCCAAAATTTGCAAGTTGATACTTCATATCTTCATATTCTTCCCTAGTGAAATGTGATAGTATCTTATCAACTTTCTTTTGGCTAACTCCACTTCTCAATCAAGTGATAGGATCTAATGGAACAATTTTTTTGAATACAAACACATATCCAAAAGTCAAGATAAACATATAAAGTAGATTCTCCATCTGACTCGTTCATAAAAAAATCTGATTTTTTTTAATACTGAATTTTTTGAATTATTTTGAAAATACTGAATTTTCTGAATTATTTTGAAAATACCAAATTTTTTGAATTTTCCTCTTGAAAAACTCTGATTTTTTTGAGTATACTGCATATACTAAATATGAGGTAACTTTACAAAAAAACTCACTCTAAGTCTCCAACATCTGCTACAAATAATCTTTTACCTCAAGAGTTAGGAAAGAAGAAATATACTTCTCTGCAACTAGTCATAAACCAAGTAGCTCTGAATTGACACTCCAAGAATTCTTTGAGGGAACAAATAAGCTGCCTGCTCAAAATCTTTAACTTATACATAACTCATACACATATGAGTCAAAACATATAAGCTGTCTTAGATATCCACTGCTTTTCTTTCTCTCAATGCAATTCTTTGTCACAACCTACTAAAACATGACCAAGTATAATGCAAAACAAGAAATTGCTTCTTCTTTAAACTATCATCTTCACACAAGATGTTCTTGTAGACTTGTCTTTGGATGTAGAGGATACAAGTAGGAAAAGTATATGGAAAATATAAGAAAAAAGAAGTCTTACTTTCCCTTTGGAATTGTTGGACCTTCTTCTTCTGCATCTTTCTTCCACCTGATGATGTCAACATCTTCAAACTTCTCTTCCATACCTTTTGTTCTCTTCATCTTGAAGTAGCAAGCACTCTTAACTTCTTCAAATGAATTTTTCTCTTCCTCTAGTGCTAAGAGTAAGAGCCAAAACAAACATGGTATATAAATGGAAGTGAACATAGAAGATAAAACATGCTTCTACCATCTCAACATATGAGGAATCAACACTCTCCTTCAAATATGACTGTTATGACTCAATTCACCAACCTTTTCCTTGAGTTGGCTGAATGCTGAATTACCTCTCTAGGTAATTTAGATACCTAGATTTTGTAAATTACCTCTCTAGGTACAAAATCTGATTATAAAACTTCCAACCTTGTGTTGGATGAAAGCAAAACTGATCTACTCTCCAAAATTGTCTTCTTAGATGAGCTTTCTTGCCATGAAAGAGATCTTTTATCAAAACTCTGAAGAACAACCTCTAGATACATGTTTTGATGTAGTTAATGCTTTTAACTTTCAAATTAATGAAAGTGTTTAGAAGCACTTCTTCAATCCTTCAAATCTCTTCATAATTTATCTTCTAAGATATGACTTGCAAATGACAATCTGATAGTAGAAACTAATACCTGTGATTTGATGTTGATCTCATTACTTCATCTTCTCCAAACCATTGTTTTTCCTTGAATTTGAAGTAGCCTTCTCTTCATCAAGTCTCGTTCTTCAAGCAATACTTCTGTAAAGTATTTTCATACTTCCCAAAGTATTTGGCTGCTAATAGATCATCAGTTATCTCATATGTCAAATGTTAGAAGATGCATTGAAACCATATGTTGGTAGTCTAGGAGCTCTGATACCAAATGTTGGAAATTAGGTAGGCCCATAACAAATTCCGTAGGTCCCACAAGTCCAAGATCTACAACACAAATAATATCTTCCAAAATTGACAATCATGAACATACCACACTTAATCATACAATCATGGGACAAAGATAGAGAGCGATTAGACAACATGTTCAAAGTGTTATGTAAGCCAGTGCGTTCTCACATGATCATATATACAAATGTCAATTTACAATGTGGAAGTCAAAATCTCAAACAATCTATGTGAACAGAAATAGATGGAAGAGTGTATGTACAGAGTTTACAAGAATATTCAGACATAGGGACAGAAATCTGAATATGTATGAGATGTATGACCTGATAGGTTGTAGAAGAGTGTATATGAGTGACAGAAAGAGGAAAGATTAGTTTGAAACTAATATTCAACAAACCCTAATCTGAATTTACGTTATGGAAGACCCTAAATCAGATGTGTGTGTGATAGATCACATACTTACGGACTTAGCATAGAATGCTAACATGTTGCTGACAAATTCCTCATACTCATATGTTGACACCTTCTCTAACATCTCATCTGATGCATGTAGCATGCATGTATTGATTCTCCTTTATGGATGCCAGTGCCTCCATGTATGTCGAATAGGACTCCTCCAGATATGGATGCCCCTACCTCCATAAGCTCCAAGTAGTACCTATGTGCATAAAGAGAATATGTACTTGAATAGTTAACATAAGATGCAATCATATTCCATTTCCTTTGCGTTTATTCTAGACTTCTGGTGCCTCACCCCTTTGGATATGAGCAAGGAAGGCCATAGGGAAATCTTCATTGGCCTCACCACTCTTCTTATTTCGAGGTTTATACAAACAAAGGACGAGTGCCAATGCAAAGATTGATACTAGTGCAACATACATGAATCATCCCAATGCTTGGCATCAAATAAATGGAAAAAGGTCTTTGTGTTAGCACTCAAGGTCAAGAACTAGGTGCAAGAACATGTCAAAGAACTGGACACACAAGAAGAAGGAGCAAGTAGCGAGCTCCAATAAGTACATGTCAAATTTTCAAAAGGAATCCCTATAAAAATAGTGATTTTCATCACTAAAAGCCATTGTAAATATCATTTCATATTTTTGTAACTCCATTTTGTTCAAGCCAGGGAGTCCTCAAGCTTGAGGAATATTAGAAGTATCATCCTACCAATTTTCTTTTAGACTCCGTTTGAGCCCTCAAATAAGCCTTAGAACCTAATTTTTAACAATGCCAAACACTAGATCTAGAAAGGGCCAGAACTAGTCAAACAACTATAAAAAGAGCTAGAGAACTCATTTTTGGGGGTTAACTGGTGGTAGATTTGAGATTTTGTATGAGAATTCTTTCGTAATTGAAGCTTTCCATTGTTAATCTCTTTGCTCTTATTATGTGCACGTGTGTGTCTATGTGTGTGCATGTTTGTGTGCCTTCACTCATGCACTTGTGCCTTCACTCGCTCATGGTCTTCATACCAAGCCTCACATCTTTGCGGATTCACAAGTAAAGGAGGTGATACTCACACTTGAGCTACACCAAATTTTGGTGCCATTGTCGGGCAGAAAGCTTCGAGGACGAGTGTGTGATGGTAAGACAAAGAGTTGTGATGTTGGAGTTGTAGGTAATTTCTTTACTTTTTCGTGATTTTTCTCTTTCTTAGTTCATCTCCATCATCACCATCATCATCCTCACCATCCTCCATCTCCATCTCTGTTGAATTCTTAGTTTTTCGGTCATCTCACCTTCCCCACTCCATTCCCCTCATCTCACTTGTGAGAAAAAGATTTTACAAGTGCTTGTTTGCATTTTTTGGTGCACTAACACTGCAGGGCAGCCTTTGCACATCACGAATATGCAAGAGACACAGGTGAAAACTTCATTTTTCTATAAACAATTGTCGTAGAAGCTGACCATCATGATTGCTAGGCAAAGGAGGGGATTTGATCAAAATTTTTGCATGAAAGAGGAGCTAAGGTAAGTGCTCTCACTGATCTAAACTCATTTTTTTTTTAATCATACATTTGGCTAACCATTGCAATGGTGACTCACTCATCATTGCGACTATGTATAACCATCACGACAATCACTGACCATCATGGTGATTAGCTCATGCCATTGTTGGAGAGACAATCACTAATTGGACATATATTTGAAGGTCAAATCTTAGGAAGAAAACCCCATGCCTATGTGAAGGGACAAATTCACAAATGTATCATATTTGTAAAGTTAGTTCACTTTAGTTCTAGAAGTTTTTTAAAATCACGAGAATACTGAAATCTATATAAGTTAGTTTGTATCAACTGACGTAGAGAGAGAGCGAGAAAGAAGAAGTAGAAGAAGGAGTTCATTTTATACGACTAAGTATAGTCGGGCTTCTCTGAGTGAGAAAGCATCTGTAAAACTTTTGAGTTTTCATAGCTATGAGAAAGAACTGAGTAAAGTTCTGTGTATGAGTCTCTCTCCATCATCTCCATGCTTGTCTACTGTGTGATGAATTCAAAAGTTCAAGTTTTCTGAGCAATTCGATGCCTGGCATCGAATCTTGGCCGATAAGTCATTGTTTTCATTCTCTGTGTGTTACCTGTTGTTGAATCTTCTAAAAACATGAAGTTTGTGGAGCAACTCGATGCTTGGCATCGAGTTTCAGCATAAAGTGGATGCCCGACATCGACTTCTAGCATACAAGTGCTCTTCTTCATGTGTGCGTAAAAGATAGTATTTTTGGTGCAGAAAAAGAGCCTAAAAAAGCTCAAAGTCGATGCCCGGCATCGACCTTGACTGAAATTTGATGCTAGGCATCGAATTTTTTATTTTTAGACACCCAGGAATACTAAAAGAGGCATAATTTCCAGTTTTGGAAGGTCATACAGGGTCATCTTGTGAAGGCCATAACTTGAGTTCTAGAGATCCGTTTGATGCATATGATAGCTTGTTGGAAAGCTCTACTCTTGTAGTTTCAGCCTATAAAGTTTAATGGAGAAATAATACTTGAGCTAAGAGAAATTAGCAAAATACTGAAGGTATGTCATTTCGGTGACTAGGAATTTCTGTAGAAGCAAAGTTCTCACTTTAGGCTATCATTTCTCAAAGTTTGGAGTGGCAATGAGTTAATGGTGACCATAGAGGTGTTCTAGTGTCACATTAATTCATTTCTTGTGGTGTTTCATACATCAACAAGTGGTATCAGAGCAGAAAGATTCTCGAGAGCAGAAGACGACAAAGGTACAAGAAGTTTTGTAAAGTTTTCCATTAAAGTTTGAAAGTTGAAGCATTTGAAGACACAAGGCATCAAAAGGTTACTTCAAAAGTATCCTCATACAAAAAGAACTTCAAAAGGTATTATCCTTTATCCTTTAAGCTCATAGGTTGCAGCAGAAGGAAAGAACTATGGAAGATCATATCTCCATTGACAAACTGGACAGAGATAATTACCCCGCATGGGTAATGAGAATGGAAGCCTTACTTATGAGTAAGGATTCATGGTATATGTAACAGGTGAAGAAGAGAAGCCAGTATTTGAAGATGAAAGCCAACCAAAGAAAGAGCTGAGCGAAACTACACAACCACCGAGAGAGAAGGCTTAGGCATGGTATATGTCGTGAAGAAGTTTAGACACTATTTATTGGCCAAAAAGTTCAAGTTTTTCACTGACCATCAAGCATTATTATATTTGGTCAATAAACCTTGCAATATAGAACGTTTAGTAAGATGGTTCCTCTTACTAATGGAATATGACTTTGAAGTGGTTGTCAAGAAAGGTAGAACTCACCTTAGGGCAGATCATCTTTCTCACATCACTTCAAAAGAGTCACCTCAAGGAGTGTCTAATGAACTACCTAATGCTTATCTATTCAATTTAGAAGTTGTTCCTAGATGGCAAATAAGTTGGTACCTATCCTAACCTTCGGACCTGCAAATAAGAATGTGAGAACAAACAAAGAGGAAATTGTAAGGTCACAAAAATATCACATATTGGTAGGAATCATGTACAAACAAGATAGAGAGGGTGTATTAGCTTGTTGTATCAAGGACGATGAACATAGCAGTTGATTGCAACAAGCCCACGAAGGATTGCTAGGAAATCACTACTCTAAACAATGAACATTGCAAAATCTAAAACGTTTAGGAGTGTATTGGCCTAGTATGGACAAGGAAATACATGAGTGGGTGAAGAATTGTCCAATGTGCAAAGAGAGGCCCCCTGTGGAGCATGCTACCCTTTATCATGTGTTCTTAATTGTAGATTGGAGCACTCCATTGGTAGAATATATGAGATGAGGAACATTACCCAATGAGGCTAGTCTAGAAAGAAGACGAAGCATGGAGCAAGAGGCTCTGGACTACTCACCTATACCGGAGGGGCACAACACAACAGCAATTAGGTGTAACTGGTTCAAATCATTTGGCAGTAACATTCCCTCTTGATTCAAACACCATGAGTGGTTCGCAACGGCAACAACACCAACAACAACATCAACAACAAAAGCAGCAGCAGCAGGCCATACCACCACGACCGGTACCCACTGGAGTTACATATATGAAATTTGGTAGATTTTGTGGTGATGATACGGATGCACATGTGAGAACGTTTGAATTTAATTATGCAGTACTCAACCATCCAGCAGATCCAGCATATAAGGCCATAGTATTCCAGTCTAAGCTCATTAATGAGGTTGCTCTGTGGTTAACTGAATATGACATTAACCATTTCGACCAGTATGATGATGTTAAGGATGGCTTCTTACAATGATTCCGGTTGAAGAAAAATGCAGCTGAGATTTTTGACTATTTGCAAAATAATCAACAAAAACCGCACCAGAACGTGCAGGAGTATGCCACTTTATTTCGTACTCATCTACAGCAACTACCACCGGCACATGCCAACCTACCAGATGATGTGATCACCCAGTGGTTTATTAATGGGTTAAACCTTCAACTTAAACAAGTAACGATCATACGATGTGTGGGTGGAATGACTCTAGATGTGGTCATAGCTATGGCATTACAGTTGGAACATAAGATGGGTGGATTCGCTGAAGATTTGGACTGGTTGAAGGCAACCAAGGGTATGAGTGAAGATTCATTGAAACAAGTGTATTGCACAAAATGTTAGAACCTGGGACACACTACTTCTACATGTGCATTGAACCAAATGTACTGTGCTATTCGTAATATGGAAAGTCACTCCACTGAAACATGTCCCTATAATGCCAAAGTACAGGGCAGGCCAACCATAAACGCTATAATACAAGAGCAAGGACTACTGGCTGCTCATTGTGTACCACCGCAATTCAGGAATACTTCTTATCAAAGTTATAAAACCTATCGGGGAACTCAAGCAAACAATTTCGGCCAGACTTGATGGAATTCCGGTCAATCAGGTGAAGGAACATCCCTTCCACCACCTAGATGCCATTTTTTGTGGTGAGATTGGACATATCCGAAGTTATTGTAAAGAGGCGGCCGAGTATGATAAACACAAAAAAGAGCGATAGAATCCAATGGCCAACATGGTCTATATTTCAACAATAGATACTCAAGTGGCAGTAATCCAAACACGTTCTCGCAAGAAATTACAACCAGCTGCGGAGATTTTTGAGCCTGGCATTCAAGAACAACAGAGAGTTTTTACCAAGGCTAGTACGTGGGCCAGTCAAGAACCAACAGTTTTTTCTGATCCTGTATAGGTGGTTCAGCAGACAATACCGAATCCACCACTGGAAGCACCGAGTCCGATGAAAGAACCACTGGAGAGTCCACCGAACACTATAAGGAGTACATCGAATTTTGATTCTGTGTGGAATATTCTCTTGTAGGCCTTTATTACAATACTGTTGGGGCAACTGTTAGCCTTGGTTCCGGTTGTATACGACAACAATTTCAGCAACAAGTTTGTCCTAAATTTTCGTGTACACCTACTACGGCTACCATTAGTCCAAAAACTGATTCTACGGTGGACCATGTTGTTCCCTTGATTTCGGTATGGTGTAAAAACCATAAAATCAACCGTGTTTATTGATGGAGGCTCTAGTGTGAATTTTGCGATAGTCGCCCTTTGTAAACGGTTAGGATGGACTGAAATTGAACCTGTTCAGTTTTTTGTGAGGATGGCGGATTAGTCGAGGGTGTATCCGATGGGTTTGGTACATGATATAACCATTACTCTTTAGGGAGCGGTGTTCAAAATGACTTTTGTTGTTCTAGAATTACCTGATTCAACTCTGGACTATAACTTTCTGTTCGGACGGCCTGGTTGAAACAAGCCAAAGTATTGCAAGACTAGTCAGCACACGAACTTATTTTCAAAAGCAACCACTAGAAGTATGTCATTCCGTTAGATGAGATGAAACCATGCGACCTCCATGCTCGACCCTACGTAGCCGAACTTGCGCATATGTTGGGTGGACTTTCAGATGATGAAAAAGAAGCTTTTCTCAAGGCTAACCATGATTTGCTCACCTTAGGGATAGTCGACTTACAAGTGGTTGCAGATAATTGGAATCCAATCGTCAAATCCGGGGGCATGGTAGGCACTTACAATGGTTAGCTCACTTAGCAACACCACTTAACAGGCTTATGACCAGCACTCCACGACAGTATGATTGGACACAAGAGTGCCAAAATGCATTTGATCGTTTAAAGGTTTTATTGATGCAGGCCCCAATTTTGGAACCACTTGATTGGGAACGTCCGTTCCATGTCTTTGTGGATGCATCGGACATAGCTATTGGTAGTGTACTAATGCAGCAAACTGACAAATGGTTTCGGCCTGTATATTATGCAAGTCGCCGATTAGCCCTTGCCGAAAGAAACTACTCAGTGGCCGAAAGAGAGTGTCTCGAGTTGGTGTATTCTATTAAGAAGTTCCGACATTATTTGTTGGGCGGAAAAATTACCTTCCATGTGGTTCATGCCGCACTCGTGTATTTGGTCTGGCAGCAACATTTAGGTGGAAGACTGGCAAGATGGGTATTACTGCTATAGGAGTTCGAGTATGACGTTATTCATCGACCCGGCACATCACATGCTTTGGCGGATTTTCTATCACGATTGGATTTTGGTGAGCCTCCAGTAGGGGTTGATGACACTACACCGGCAATTTACGTTACCGACACAACTACTGAAGACTTTGCTGCACCTCCTATTGCTCCTTCATATTATGATACATTACTAAGTTTCCTCATCAACGGTTGTCTGCCTCCTCATACTCCCACTGCTCTACGGTGGAAAATTGCAGTCCTCCACCAGTTGATTGTGGGTCAACTGTATTATTTAGATCATACTGGTGTTTTCCTTTGATGCATTCCTCCACATGAAGCAGAATCCATTATGGCTATGGCTCATTCAGTACCCTCTGGAGGACACTTCGCAGCTGATCTCACCCACCGGAGAGGCGTTTTTGATGAACAATAAAGATCTGATTTCCTTAGGTACTATAGATCTTCAATCTGTTGCAGACAACTGGAGTCCGGCAGTCTGTACGGTTGTTCCCGTGACCGGAGACACAGATGTAGATGATAATGTTGCTATGGATGGAGCTACTCTACATCAACTTTTACAATCAGCTGACGACTTGGGGAACCCTCGTCAATTTTATGTCCCGGAAGACCACTTAGTGACCTATAATTTGGGTGATGAAGCTAATCCGCGACCTGTTAAGATTAAGGCAGGATTGTCCGAGGCCTTTCAAGAAGATTTGATCCGACTCCTGCGTGAGTTTTTTGATGTTTTTGCCTGGAATTACCGCGATATGAAGGGTCTTGATCCACGGATCTATCAACATCGAGTCGTGCTTAAGCCGGAAGCGAAGCCAATTAAACAATCTAGTGACCGCATGAATCCCTATACAACACGCTGAATGGATATCTCCGATCGTTATTGTTGCTAGGAAAATAAGCAGCTCCGAAACTGTGTGGATTACCGGAAACTGAATGCGGCCACGGTACCTGATCCATTTCCTCTTCCCTTTCTTGACACAATGCTTGACAGAGTGGCCTCGCATGAGATGTAATCCTTTTTGGACGGCTACAGTGGTTATAACCAGGTCAGAATGGTTGAACAAGACATACCGAAAACAACTTTCATTACAAACTGGGGTGTTTTTGCGTGTACGGTCATGTGGTTTGGGTTACGGAATGCTCCCAGCACATTTCAACATTGTATGCAGGAAATTTTCTCACCCTACCTAACCACTTTTATGCAAGTCTATTTAGATGACTTCTCCTTATTCGGCAAGATTGCGGCGCACCTGTATCATTTACGGTGTTGTTTCGAGAAATGCCGTGAATACCGACTCTGCCTGAACCCGACAAAATCTGTTTTTGCGGTGTCTTGTGGTAAACTCCTTGGACATATCATATCGGCACAAGGTATCCAAGTTGATCTAGACAAAGTCGTAGCTGTGTTGGAAGCACCCGTTCCTACAACGCCGAAAGAGGTTATGCGCTTCTTGGGTCAAATCCGGTGGCATGGCAGGCATCTACGGTGGCTTGCCCATTTAGCAACACCACTAAATCGGCTAATGACTAGTACTCCACGACAGTTCGAATGGACTCCGGAATGCCAAACTGCATTCGATCTTCTATAAGGATTATTGACACAGGCTCCCATTTTGCAACCTCCTAATTGGAAACGCCCATTCCATTTCTTTATAGATGCATCGGATATAGCCATTGGCAGTGTTTTAATGCAGCAAACGGACAAATGGTTTTGGCCTGTTTACTATGCAAGTTGTCGACTTGCTCCTGCGGAAAGGAATTATTCTGTGACTGAACAAGAATGCCTCGTATTAGTATATTCTATAAAGAAAATCAAGCATTATTTGCTAGGCCGAAAATTCACCTTTCACGTGGATCATGCTGCACTTGTATATCTGGTCCGACAGCAACATTTAGGAGGACGCTTGGCTCGTTGGGTCTTATTGCTACAAGATTTCGACTATGAAGTGATTCATCGACCAGGTACAGCCCATGCCTTAGAAGACTTCCTCTCTCGGTTGGATTCCGGCGAAGCTCCGGTGGGCATTGACGATACTACACCAGCAATTTACATTACTGAACCAGCTCGTGATGAATCTACAGACCCTCCTGGGCCACCTACCTACTATGATCAGTTATTAACTTTCCTTACTGACGGATCTCTTCCCTCTCAAACGTCTCCTGCGATGCGGCGGAAAATTGCAGTTTACAATCGCTGATTCCGGTTGATTGTAGGATAGTTGTACTATATGGATCATACTGGTGTCTTGCTTCACTGTATTCTACCACATGAAGTAAACTCGATTATTGCTATGGCACATTCAATACCTTCCGGTGGACATTTTGCAGCAGAGCTTATGCACCGGAAAATTCTCCAAAGTGGGCTTTGGTGGCCTACCATGTATAAAGAGGTGACTAAGTTTGTGGAGTAGTGTGACATTTGTCAACGCTCTCGACAGCCTTTACAACGCCACTACTTTCCTCTACAACCTGTATTACCTTTGGAACCTTTTCAAAAGTGGGGCCTTGATTTTATTGGACCTATCACACCACCAGCAATACTTAGCAACAATCGTTACATCTTGACCTGTACAGATTACGCTACCAGGTGGGCAGAAGCTTGGCCCTTATGGTCCGCTACAGCTGTTTTGGTGACAAAATGCCTGATGAAGGATGTTTTTCCGCGTTATGGATTACCTCTGGAACTTGTGACAGATCAAGGAACACACTTTGCTAACAATTTAATGCAAGTATTAACGCATGATTTTCAAATCCTGCATAAATTCAGTTCACCGTACTATCCTCGTGCTAATGGTTTAGCTGAAAGTACCAACAAGACGCTGTTAACTATACTTCGCAAATTGATTGTGGAATCACCAGAAAGATGGGATCAGTTACTACCTGTAGTCTTATTTGCATACCCGACTACATACAAAGTTGCAACCGTACTGACTCCTTTCAAGCTTGCTTATGGGTTGGAAGCAATCGCACGTATGGAGATTGTCGTGCCAAGCTTATGCGTGGCCATAACTCAGAAGCTGTTACCCAAAGACTCTTTGCCATTTCGGTTAGAAGCAATCCAAAACTTGGATGAAAATCGTTGGGAAAGCTTTCTAACTCTTTAAGAAGATCAGTTGCGGCAAGCACGGACTCATGATCATTTCCTCAAGACTCCTATGTTTACGGTGGGCCAATTTGTGCTATTTTACAATGCTAAATTTTGTGCGGCTGGGAAATTTAAATTACGGTGGTTCGGTCCTTACCGAATTAGTGAACAAGTGGGACCAGCTACTTTTCGGTTGACTACCTTGACCGGAGTTCCTCTTCTTAAAGTGATCAATGGTTCAAAGTTGCGGCCGTATCACCAAGCGCCTAATTCTCGCTGACGTGTCCTTCGTTTTTCCGCGTGTTATTTATTTTCTTTTTATTTTTGTGTGTTAATTGAATAAGACCGTAAAGCTACTCGTTTTGATATATAATCATAATTAATCGCCACCTTGTGTTGTTGATTCTGCTCATGCATGCATGCCGTAATTATGAAGGTTATCATCTCAACATCGCACAATGATTAACTATTTTCGATCGCTTCCCGTTGTCGAGTGACTACTTAATCCTCTTCTTTTACCTATTAATCGCTATTGTGTCTGTGTGTTCTGTGCGTTGTGTTTCCTGTGTTTGCCGTGTATTCGTATTCTTGTGATTTCGCGCGCTTTAGCTAATTTTGCTACATTCCGTGACGGACTCCCTCATGACGTGAGTGAGTTCTTGCGTATTCGCGGCCTGGTAAACTTCGCTGAATTGCCTTGGCATTCTGTGGAGTGTCACCCTTATTATGCACAGATTATTGCAACCATTGCCGCCACTCCTGCTACCGAGTAGAGTTGGCTGATTACATATTTACCATCTCGCGTTGTAATCACGTTAGCATCATTTGCTGCAGCATTCCGTTTGCCCATAGAAGGCGTGGAGAATGGTCCTCTCCTTCCTATTGCCACCATGGTCAAATTATTCCCACGGTCCTCATCAAATGAATACGCCATTTTGTGTCGCCCTGACCCTAAATGTACCGCCTTACAATTTCTCGTTGCAATCCTTAATTTACAGAAACGCACTTACGGCATCTCTCGCCCGTTTTATTCAATGATTGACATGGCTTCCCGTGAGCATGTTAATTTTGCCTCGATCTATTTCTGGTGCATTCACCGTGAATGTGTTACGGTTATTAAGCATGTTAACAAGGGAGAGTTTCCGTGTTCACGTTTACCACATATCATTACCTTTTTGTTCCCAGCCATTCAAGTTGTGCAACCTCCACCAAGAGCTCCAATTTTGTATCATGAAGAATCTGCCCAAGTGCTCGAGGACAAAGAAGATGAGGATGAAGATCTTTTCCAGCTTCTCCGCCAAGAACGCACCCGTATAAGCCCGTCGGAGAGCCAGGTGCAAGGTTTCACCGCTGGAAATGAAGAAGAAATTTTCCACGACACTATCACCTCAATTCACCTTGATTCATCTACCCAGTCTTCTCCCATCCAGCAACAGAATAACAGTGCATCCACTACTGATTCCAAAGAAAACTCGATTCCAGAAGATGTGCAAGCCATTGTTGCAGAGATAATAAATGAAGTCATTACCTTGGTCGATGCTGTAATTGACCGGGCTGAAGTGACTACGCA